>CM033325.1:12743038-13217066 GCA_019359835.1 Pharus latifolius | reverse complement strand
ATATTCCCGGCTCCCCGTTCTCACGGCGACTGGAAGATCGGCCCCTTGCGGCTTGATGGCTCTATCTTCCTCCTCCGGGAGTCGACGTTATTCCCGGCTCCCCGTTCTCACGGCGACCGGATGATTATCTCTCGAAGACCTTATTCCCGGCTCCCCGTTCTCACGGCGACCGGACAACTGCTTTACGAAATGGGTTTCATATATTTTCCCCGAAAACATTATTCCCGGTTCCCCGTTCTCACGGCGACCGGACGAACCCTCCCCGGAAGCCTCTCCCCCGGAGAGAGCCTCCCCAGCCGACTCCGGTCGGGAGCGCGTCGACAGGACTAGGGCCCCCACCGGGACCCGAACCTGTGGCCCCGCTCTCCCGGTGGCCGGATGAATCTCTCCCAGTGGCCCCGGCCACCCCGGAAGGTCCCTCCCTCGGAAATCCTGTTTTTACAATTTTCTAACTTAGAAAATATTTCTACAGGTTATGCTCCCCCTGGAGACCCTGTTTCCCCCACAGCACGCGGAGGCTTCCTCCCGCCCGCTGTGGGCGGGGGGGGGACAGGGGGTCCCCGGGTCACCCACGAAGGAACTTAGCTCATCCTTGTTAAGATGAGTCGTCCAGACCATCCAAGAAGAAAATAAAGAGGCGCAATAAAAGGAAACAACAACAACGTGCTTTATTGATCAGTAAACCCGGAGGACATCTTCCCCCTCCGGTGGGTTTCGGAAATGATACAACCCGGGTCCTAACCCGGGGGATTTTCTACGAGCCTAAGGCCCTTACGCCTAAAGCTCCCGGAGGCGCTCCCTCAGCTCCCGGGCCAAGTCCCGGTACAGCGCCCGGACGCGACGCTGAGAGTCCCGAAGTACGTCCTCGGGCCAAAACTCGTACCCAGCCGGTGGAAGTATCCGGAGAGGAGGTATCATCTGGGCCCTCGGGCGCGGGGGAGTTAATTCAGAACGGCTGTTGTCAAAATTATCCAAGTGCCATTCCGGGCGCCACCTCAACCGGACAGGCTCCCGGGCAGTACCGCCGTCGCGCCTCCTGGAGACAAGGCTCAGCAAAATCAAAGCCGCTTGGGCGTCCCCCGGAGAGCCTCTCCCGGACCGTTGCACGGGAGCAACCCCCCAGGAACCCTGGTAACATTTCATTACAAAGACTTAGAAAAATTTCTAATATATTTCATTGCAAAATGTTTTTGTACAAGTGCCCGGGGCTTCTCCTAAGAAGCTACCGGAATCAAAATGTCTAACAAAATAAAAAGGGGTCCTAGCTAAAGACCCGGGGGAGGCTCATACTTTGGCATTGGGGTCCTCCCCCCGGGGAGCTTCCTCCGTGGCCGGGGCAGGGACATCCGCGGCCGGAGGCGCCGGTGTCGGGAACCACGTCCGGATGATCCGATCGTAGAACCCCTCCGCCAGCAGCTCCACCTCCCGGCGCGTTGGCTCGAAGGCCTCCGGGAAGCCTCGGGGGATGCGCCCCCCGATCGCCCGGGCGCCAACCCCGCGATAGTCAACGAGCCCCGCGGCGGCCGCGATGACGGGGATCGCCCGGCCCCGTGCCCGGACGTCCGCAGCCTCCGGGATGGCGGAGACTTGTGCGTTAAGAAAACGCACAGCCTCTGCGAGGGTCGCCGGGGGCACCTCCGGGCCGCTCCCGGAGCCCAGGCTAACGCCAAGGCTTTCCAAGGCCGAGCGGACGGAGCGGCCTGCGTCTGACAGCGCCCGGACGCTGGAGCTCTCAAGCTCCCGGAGCGCCTTCTCCCGCACCTTGGCCTCCTCTCGGAGGCGGACGTAGGCGCCCTCCGAAAGGTGCACCTGCGCCCGGGCCCGGGATAGCTCATCAAGAGCTTCGTCCCGCTCCCGGAGGGCCGCCTCCCGCTGCTCGACGCAGGCCGCGGCCCGGCTCTCCGCCTCCTTGAGCAGCCGGGTGACCCGCTGCTCAAGGCCCCAGGTAACAGTCGCTACCTACAAAATGCATAAAGAGTTAGAAAAATCTTAAGTGCAGGAAAAAAGCCGAAGTGTTGAGAGCTCGAGTTACCTGGGCTCCGAGGGACTCGAGCCCCTCAAAATGCTCATGGAGCGTTCCTCCTGCTACGAAGGCCTGCACCTTCCGGTTGTGCAGGCCCTCCGCGTAGCGGGCCACCTCCCCCGCAGGAAATAGGGAGGTGTCTTGCCCGGCCCTCCTGTCGCGGCCGGGAGAGGGCCCCCGGACCTCCGAATCCGGGAGCACGGCCGGCGTCGCCGGCGTCTTCGTCGACGAAGTTTCCTCCGAAGACGAAGACGAAGGTTGGGCGGGGATCTCCGCCCGGGGGGGGATCATTGGGCCTTTCCCCGCCCCAGGCCGGAGGGCCCTCGGAGCCTCCTGCTCCGGGGGGCCCTCGAAGACTGAGGGGCTCCCCCCCTCCTCATCCACCGGCCAGAGGCGCGGGGGCGCCGCCCGCGAAAACCGCACTTCTAGCCTCTCCGGCTCCAATGCCGCCGGGAGAGGCGAGAGGAGCGTCACGCGAACTGGCGACGGGGAGTAGTCCGCCGAATCGGACCCCGCCCCATCGACAACCACCTCCTTCCCCCGGGCCTCGACGGGGGCCTCCGGGGGCGGAGGCGTCGCCTCTGCCCGGGGCGCCGCCCGGGCATGTTCGGCTCCGGGAGCTGCGTCCCGGGCCCTCACCGGCGTCGTCGCCGGCGCCGTCGCCGCAGCTGGGGTCTTCTGGACCCGGGGCTTTTTGGGCTCCGAGCCCCCGGCCGCGTCCTTCCCCCGTTTATGAGACCCGGGGGTGGGAAGGGGCTTCCTCTCCGGAAGCCTGAGCCCGTAGGCCTCGGCCACCAAGTTCCGGGGAGGTCCCTCCCCCACGAGGCGCACGATGCGCTCGTGTTCGTCGGCGAAGTACCTCCCCAGGAGGTGCTCCGCCTTGTCCCTCGCCGCCGGGTACGGGCGCACTGCAAGAGGTAAAAAGTTAGTCAATTTTTCATAAAAAACTGCAAGTACAAAAATGCAGGGGACTTACGCCACGTCACCGGCTTGACCGGAGGCCACTGCTCCGGGCCCATGCCGATCCCCCTTCCCCCGCGTGAGAAGGGGGAAAGCCGCAGGAGCGCCAGCTCCTCCGTGGCGTCCCGCATTGAGCGGGCCTTCTTCGCCAGCACCACCTTCCCGAGGAGCTCGAACTCCTCGTCCGTCCACACCGGCGGCTTCGGTGCGGATGATCGGCTGTAGGTGGGAGGCTCCGGGGCATAGACCACTGCCTCGTCCCGGACCCGGAGGTAGAACCACCTCCGGAGCCAGTCCCCCCAGTGGTCCCGGGAGGCCGCCGCCGGGTAGTCCGCCACCCGGGAGGGCAGCATTTGGACCATCACCGAGCCGAAGGGGGACTTCGGTCCTCCCTTCACCAGGTGGGAGCTCCGCGCCGCCGGTTCATAGAAGTACCGGAAGGCGCGGAGGGTGGGCTCCCGCCCGGTCGCTGTCTCGTAGAGCCATATAAAAAGGCCCATACGGACGAGCGCGTTCGGGGTGAGGTGGTTGAGAGCCACCCCGTACTCTTTGAGAAACTCCCGGAGCATCGGATGCACCGGGAGCCGGAGCCCCGCCTCGAGGAAGGCCTCGAAGGCCACGACCTCTCTGGGCCTGGGGCGGGGGGCTCCGTCCTTCTTTAGGGGGACCCGGATGTCCCCCTCTTCGACGACGCCCTTCTTGACTAGGGACTCCGCGTCCGAGGCCGAGAACTCGGAGGCCCAAAGGAAATCCACGGGGATTTCCTCCGGGGGCACCTCCGTAGTCTTCGCTCGGCCTTTGGGCGCCATTAGGTGAGTCCTTTGTTTTTCGGTGGCTAAGTTTTCAGGTGGCTGTCAACGACTCCCGGACGCTCGCTACCGGAGAAGGCTACTGGAGAAACTACCGGAAGAGCGCTACCGGAAGAGCTGAAGCTGGAGTTGAAGATTTGGAATGAGCTTCCGGGGCCCCCTAGGGCCCTATTTATAGAGGCTGGCCGTGATCTAGATGCGCGCCACATGGCCCCCTCGGGGCAATCTGGACCACTGAAATTCAAACCGTGCGCGGGAAACGAAGGGACAGGCGCGTAAATCGAGACGCCGGTTCGAACCGCGCGTGCATTTATTGCGAAAACGGCGCGGCCATAAAGCGCCCGGCACAGAAACCGAAGCGTCGCCGGGGCTCCGGTGATTTTCGTCCGGAGATTTTCCCGGTACCGTAACCATTCCCTCCGGGGGTTCAAGCTTCGTCCCCGGAGGGCATGAGGGGCTGCTGTTGGGGGAAATCTCCACGCGGCCAAGTCCAGGTAAGTTCATGATTGCCCGGGGACAGTGGCCTCCGGTGCCTGCCCCGGGCGCCGCCTTTTAGGCTCCCGAGACCGTGCCCCCCGGGCATGTCCCGGGCGCCGCCATTTGGCCCCCGGGACCGTGCCCCCCGGGCATGTCCCGGGCGCCGCCATGTGCCCGGGGACAGTGGCCTCCGGTGCCTGCCCCGGGCGCCGCCTTTTAGGCTCCCGGGACCCTGCTCTCCGGAAGAGGTCCCGGACGTCACCGCCCTCCTAAAAGGTAAAATCCCTGTTTGTTTATCACGTGCAGGTCACGCGAGGGACGCCTCGGGAATCAGCGGCCACCTGTCAAGCATCCAAGACGTTTGACCGGGAGAAGTACGGTCCTACCCTCCAATCCGACGGTGGCTCCCGGGGTAGTTTAGGTTTTTTGCTTCTTTTTGGGGCTATAAATAGCCCTTGTACCCCTCTGTTGGAAAGGATCAGCTCATTATTATTTGGAATAGCTAATCTCACAGACGTGCTCCGGAAGCCTCTCCCCCGGAGAGAGCCTCCCCAGCCGATTCCGGTCGGGAGCGCGTCGACAGGACTAGGGCCCCCACCGGGACCCGAACCTGGATAAATCCACGTGTCAATTCTTGTGTTTGTCCGGCGGGGGAGGACTGGTCACCCGGTCAACCCGCGCTGCGTGATCTCCGCTAGGATCGTCTTCAAAACCTGCCGGGGTATTCTTAATACCACGACACTTATAATATCATAATAAACTACATGATTTGTTATTGATTGTATTAATCAATACTATATTTTATTATAGTATTAAAAATATCTAATACTATTTTAAAATAAAAAAAACTAGAGTTAAAAGACTAAATACTTCGTTTGATTTTAACTTCTGGACTCAAACAAGTTAGAGTTTCTCGCCTCTATCAGATATGCATCGTAAGAGAGGTGCTCTAATAAACTTGAAAAAGAATGGATAACATGCACGTAAAATTAACACTGTTTACAATCAAATCAAACTAGAAGCATAAGTGTTTTCTATTCAATTTTGCCGCCACATACGAACATCTCATACCAAGAAACATTTTTAGTTGCTTTATTAATCCACAGGAAAGAACAGATTAATTAAACTTTTGTGTCTCCATAAAAAGGCGGACAAATGAATCAGACAAGGCGCAGACGTTAACACATCAAATTGCGGTACACCTCCCAACATATGTATTTTGGCCTGCACGTTGTCTCATCATAATATAAACAGAATCCTACTAGAGTACTGTGGAAGAATTCTTATTAATTTATGATTTAATGACATGTATGCAGTTGCAGTTAACTTTTATAAAGCATGTTTAACGAAAGGCAAGGTGCGTAATTTTCCACGTTAATGGTGATGTAAATGGATTAATATGGACTACTATTTTCAATGAACAAAATACATCTTAACTTTTTTTTTACTTTAAGACTAGACAGCTTACACATTATACTTTAAAATCAGTATAAATTTCATCACGTCTATAATCAATAGATGGTTTTACCGTGTGGACTCCCATATGTCAGTGACTGCTAAGTTATATATCATATCAACGTGACAAAACTAGCATACGGGATGAAGTTTACATTGATTTCAAAGTACATGGGTAAATTGTTCAATTTTTTTATTATAGGGTTAACTAGAGGTTTTTGAAAGTAGGGGTTATTATGGACTTTTTCTTTTTGTTTAAGAAAAAAGATAGGAGAATAAAAAATACACTATTTGTTGCAAAATATATGGATTAAGGAGAGTATAAGTTCAAAAATACATTACAAAGAAATGATTAAACTATCTTGACTAATAAATGCTTTAAAAATGATAGAGAGAATACTAATATGAGGTAATAATCATACAGTAAAGAGTGGAGAAATAAATAAAAATAAATAGAAAAGATGTCAATAAATGTGTATATAAGTCTTATATTGTGCAACAAATTTGAAAAAATAACATACTTTATACTTTATAACGAAGAGAATAATGATTTTAATCATTGAATTGAATCAAAAAAACTTTGATGAGCCACAAAAATCATCAACATCTTTTGAAAGGCCCTATAAAACATTCCACCTTACCACCCATATGCACTCTCTTTTAATGGTGTGCTATCAGTATCAGTCTTAATATAATATATGTATATATATTTGCTCATTTAGTCATTTAATTGCAGTATTTAAATCTGATTGTACGGCTAGATTAGTTTTGTTTTTTTTATTTTAAGGGTGATTCTTATAAGAATTTGTTTTTTTTTTTTCTCTTAAGAGACTTTGTATATTTCGATGATTACATTATTTTGACCGAGTCACACAGACGTGAAGCGCACGAAGTGCTCCCGTCAGTAACGGTAATAACGGTCCAACCAGCGGCCCGCCATTTGCACATTGCAATATTACGTCAGCACCATGAACTATGACATCATAATATGCAGCTGTGCCCCCTCTATTTCCATAAAATTAACATGTGCAATTGCTAACCTTCATATGATCTGTGGGTTTAACATGTCATCAATCGATATATAATTCATATTATTTGTTCATAATTTCTAATTTACTCTTTAGAAAACCACTAATGGCATATAGGAAGCATATATCAACTTATAATATGAGTGCTTCAATACTCTTGCGAAAAAAATACAAATAATAAAACACGTATGGTTATAGTTATGGGTTAGTGTGGTTCCCCTCCTCAATGTCTTACTTCAAAATTTGTGCAATCTTTTATTTGGTGACACGGAGAAACATTTTTCCAATTTTATGGTTTTTGTTAACAAAAGTCATGTTGAATAGTACATGGGAGAAGCAAATGAGCATTATCACAAAGTAGAGGGGCAAAACTAGCATTTTGCGTAAACTATTACTTAAGATAAGAATGGTGATCGATTAGGTATAGCAGCCTCAAAACCTGGAAAATAAAAATAAATCCTTGAGCTTTTGTCAAGGGCAATTGTTGATTTTAACACCCCAACTACCTCTCCTTTTCCCTCCTTGTGATGCAATGTAGCGTCTCTCTCTCTCTCTCTCTCTCTCTCTCTCTCTCTCTCTCTCTCTTCTTTTGTATATATAGGTAGGCCATGATGTATCCCTTTGCAAAGCCATTCATTCACATAAGCATAGAACTTATACCCTTCAGAGTTTAGTCTAGCTCCTTGTATTAGACTCCTTTAGTTGCTTTCACACGTCAAATTAATGGAGGAGCTAATCAGTAGTTCATCTTTGAAGAGTGTTCTTAGCTGCAGTGAAGGGCCTGCACAATCCGAGGAGAGTTCTTGGACTGAGTACTTTGTGGATTTCATGAAGTCAGAAGAGGAGAAGAGGCAAGATTCATCTTCATGTTACAATGATCGTGGTGATGACCACCACGATGACGACCACGACGATGACGGTGATGATAATGATGATGAGGAGGAAGAGGAGGAGGATTCTATGATATCTGACGCCGCTTCTTGCGCCCCCGCGGCGATTCCAAACAAGTTCAGGGAGCTGAAGAAGCTCAAGAAGAAGGTTTTCAAGGCACTAGATGATGATTCCCTGGAAGATACTGCAAGCTCTCCAGTTAATAGCCCTAAGGTATATAATTACAATTAGCTTAACTTTATTTTGTTGTTCTAGATTTGATTTGATGCCAATTTGGCTGTTTGATTTGGTTTTTAAAGGTTAGTGCTTTGTCTCAATTGGAATTGAGCCCTACAAGGAGGTGTCATATCAGGAACTTCAACAAGGTATAATTTACTTTTTCTAATGTATTCTTGAAAGATATACAAGATACCAAAGAATTGTTTTAAGTTTCTTGCAAAATAATAAACTTATCTCTTGTTTTATATTTTAATTTTCTCCCTTTAATTTTTTGCATAAAGGAAGTTGGAAATGGCTATGATCATGGAAGAGAGCGGACGAATGATGGAGAGAGTTTTGTAGATCAGATTCAGAGAAGCAACGGTACTCCATATGCAGAGCTGAAGGAGAAGGGGCTTTGCTTGTTTCCATTGTCCATGTTGCTACAATACCATAAACAAAATTAATGGAACTTTAATTTAGAGGATGTATAGGGTTTACAACTTTACATACGTGCATGCATGTGTGAGATAAATGGGAAAAGAAAACAGTATGCTGATGATGTGGATATATTTTTTGTGAAATATATGTGGGTACTACTAGCCTATTTCTGTTCTTCTCTTTTTTACTTATAAGGTGTTATTCGCAATATAGCACTAACCAACGTTGAGTTTTTTTTTTTTGTCTAATTGCATGTTTTGTTTACTTACTAATGTTCAAATATGAATCTATATACATATTTTATGAACAAAATCTATCTTTCTTCCCTCTCTCTTCCCTGGGCAGAACAAACATAGATAAATTTTTTTAGTGTGACTTGTCTATTCTTTTCTTGTGTCTATTTGTAGTTTTTTATGGGATGTGTTTTAGATCACTTGATACACATTATAGGAGATCATAAATACTAGCGAAAGAAACATAAAAAAACAAAAAAAAAACATGCAAGCATCAGCTGTTTTTCTTGGCCATCATCAATACAGCTTGCTTTACCAGCCGCCAGTCATACCCATGCAGACATGCATGATGCATTTACTATAGAACTAATAAAGTTGTTGGTATACTTTTCTCTTTTAGTTCATATAGTTGGCAGGCACTTTTTGGTCGATATAAACTAAAGTGTTTCCATGCATACCAAATGGACTAGCTTATCAACATGATCAAATGGACTTTCTAGCTACTTACCTTCTACTTTCTCACTTGTGTACAATATGGCATACCTGCCATGAGTAGTACCTTAACCGAAATTTACCAAACTTTAATTAATCCTCTCCCTTAACTTACACACCATATCAAGTCCTTTCTTGGTCCATGCATGCAAAACAAAAAAAATAGGGTTTCATTGAATGCTCCTTCTCTAGGACCCCGTATGCTTTAATCTAGACTAGAACTATCGAATAGTGTTGTAGATCATAATCGAACGAGTACCAAACAATGTTTTATATTAAAGAGAACCGTAGAAAATTTTTTCTTAAAAAAGAAGAAAATTATAGGTTTTCTTATGACTATTCTAGGAAACCCATTGTATTTTAACCTTAGGTCAAAACTGTCGGATTGTGGTGCAGATGATATATGCAAGATTTGATAAAGTCTCATGTGAAGGAGGTCCCAGAAAGAATTTTTCGGTTTCTAAATGTTGCTCAATTCCCTTGTGAATAATCCAAGATGGATTAACTAAGTGGATAATTAAGCATAAAGGCAAATGGCCATGAAGAAGCTAGACGGGCAGTTAGGAAGTAGCTTTCAAGGGAAACAAGTAGTTAAGGGCTTGACTGTTGCAAGGATTGAAAGCTAAAAGACTTATTAACAAACCCAATTAAAGGCTAGCTGGATATATGGGCCTCCCTAATTGACAGCTTAATTTAATTTGTCTTCATGTTAAACATATTAATTTCCTGCAGTTACATATTTGTATCCTAGCTAATTAGGAGTTTTCTAGGTTTCAAACTTGAAAGTCTTGATGGCTACATAAGTAGCTTACCATCTTTGCATAATTGATCATGTTTCTGAACGATCGATTCATCTCGTTAACTACTGGAGATCTCTCTGTGATCTGAATGCACGACTAACTAGCTAACCAACCAAAAATGCTGTCTAAATCAAGAACAACTCCCATGTCGCCTGCTAATTACCAAGTACTATGTGCAATCACATGCATGCCACTGTGTCATCTTAAAATGCTGTTTTGCATTTACTTTATGATTATCTGATTGTACTAGCAATCTATATCATGGAAAATTTTGGTTAATATTCAGTAATTCATTAATTTAGATCCTAACTGTTCATTAATTCTTAGCTAAATCACATAATTTTGTCTAATATGCTCTACAGTTGACAGTTGACCTTAAAGACAAAAATACAAAAAGTCGAAGAGAATAATGAGAATCTATTTTTTGTTTTGCTTAACTTGATGGAACTGAATTTTATCTGTTTTTAATACTAATAAGATTTCAAAAAGAGTATAAACTACTTTAATGTTTAGAAGAAGAAATTGAAGATTGGGTTTCAAGGCTGAGTCTCGAATTTAAAAACCTAATACTATATTTTTAAATAAATATTTTAAAATTTTGAAATGTACATATAAAAATTTAAATTTAAAAAACTAAAAGATAAAAAATTCACTTGTCTTAATCAACTTAAATTAAACCTTGATGTTCATTTGGATTTTGGCATTCAAAAAAGAATGAAGCAATGCATTAATTCGTGAAATAAATACTTCCGGTATTAATCTCTTTCTTAAATGCTAAATTACTTCTAGACCGACAATTTATTACTTGGCTGCCATGTTCTAGTTATATAATCGGCAAAATCTGCACAATATTTAATTAAAGTTACAAAAAAAAAAATATGAACTGGGTAATGCTGGCCAACATGTTACGAAACTTCCAACCAAAAGTAGCACCTAAAAAAAATTTGCAATCCTTAATCCACAATCTAAAGTTATATAATTGCACTCATCACACCTTAAGTAGGTCATTAATCACTATAGCACCAGGTTTGTTTTTAAATATTTTGAGGAATAATTAAGCTAATCCAAAGCTTCAATCAGTATAATACATTGTACATTGCTCCAGGTGGAAGAAAGAATTATAAGCAAAAAATAAACAAAAAAATATGAAAGGAAAGTTCCATCCATGTGCACAGCATTAAGGTTGATCCACGTCTTGGCCGCCCTAATTAATCAATACAAAATTTTCAGTTCTCGCGTCCGTGTATGTATGTATGTGTTCTACTTTTCAAATTTGATTAAAAATTGGCGATGAATAAGAAAGATTTTATGAACTATGAAGTTATCCCAATTTGATTTAGAATGGATCCGGTTTCTAGTGCCATAGGTGTTCAACATTGCCGTCTAATAACTAAGACTATTATATGATGTAGTAAGGATTTCAGATATGGAGGTTGTCTCTTGCCGGGAACTACAAAAACCGGCTGGTTTTGAGCCAAAGCTTGGTGAATATATATATTTTTTTAATTGTTGTTTTCATATTCAATACAAACTTAATACATCGCCGCAAATAGATAGAAATAGGTATAGTATTGGATTCCTATATTAATCACTCGTATCTAGGATTTTTTTATTCTTAATGTTCATAATTATCCGATTATTAAGAATTTAAGTTGTAATCTCTTTAGACTTTAAAATTGGGGACTCAAATTCAAGACAAATTTTTTTAATAGGTCATTCAGAATAAATTCAAATGAGTTATTATTATATTTTTAGGATGTTGTATTGGAAAGTTGCAAGAAGCAAAGCATAAATACTAAAAGGCTGGTGTAGTTTTTTATGAACTTTACAGTATCTTGTCTATCGGATTCTGTGTCGAAAGCCAATTTGTCGGTGTCGCCTCACCAATCGATTTTAATTGTTCTATGAATGAGTAACAGTTTGTTGCACTTTAACATGCATGAAATTATGTATGAATGATCGATACCTCACCTACCTAGCTATTTTGCTTATTTAGTTTGTTCTTTTTCCTTGACTTTTGTTATATTTTTGGCACTTGTTTATTTTTTATTTGTAATTTTACATATATCTTCTTCGCTTATAAGTTAATATATGTCACTATTAGATCTAGCAACTCTCTAGAGCTCACTTATTTCCTCTCCTTAGATAGTTGGGCGGTGACTGATCGACCGGTGAGACAGTAGTGGTGCTGCCTATTACGTGTGATAGCAGTGGATAATGATGACTGACGGAGAGACGAGAAAATAGAGGATAGTGGTGGGGCAAGACGGGAGGCGATGGTTGACAAGAAGAAGAACTTGAGATGACAGTATAGAGGACAACTATGTGGAGGTGAGTGACACTAGTGGATGTTGGGTGTGGAGACCCATGAGGTGTGGGATGAGAGTGGTAGCTATAGTAGGGGAGGAAAATGAGGAGCCAGGGAGGGTAAAAGAGGGAAGAATTGAAGCAGAGATAAGTCATTTAAAAAAATAATTGCATCTTAATCATTTTTTTCTTTTCTTCTCTCTGCATATCCATACAAGAAGCTAGCATTAGATTGTGTTTTCTACCCAAAAATTTGTCCTTTGGAGGTTAATCAAGGGTTGGTGCTCTAGGCATGTGTGCATGCACTTGCAAGTTGAGCATATTTTACTTTAAGCCAAAGCTGTAGGCATTTGAGAGTACCAACTGTATTATCCCACTCTTCTTTTTGCGTTGCCGTTGGTAGGTACTAACTGCACCTACTTCTTTTTTTTTTCTTCGGTGTAATTAAATAAACTTTGTTATTTTGATGCAATCAATGCATTGATCGAATTGCTCTCCATAAAATCGCCAAATTTTGGACAGAAAAAAATATGATATATCTCACCATAGAAATCTTGACAATTTGCAATGTGAAATGAGTCAATGATGAATTTTTTTTTTCATAAAAATATGGGCATTATGTTGTTGTGTCATCATCAAGATAAGATGGTATGGGAGAAACATATATGAAATCTTTGAACTAGATTAAATTTGTACCATTTTTTTGACATGATTTCAATCTAATTCTTGTAATATATATGTCATCCAATTTGATTGATGATTTGTTATATGGAAGATGCAAATCTGATTAATTGGAATCTAAGTAGATAGATGAGGAATTTAGGGCTGCCCAACTGCAAGATCCAAGAAGATTACATTTGGATTTAAGAAATAGGAAAAATAGCACTAGATATCTCTTTAGTATCATATTTTATGTAATTAGATCTTTCTACTTCAAATTAGAATAGATAAGCCTATTTACTGTTCAAAAGGGAGCAATTAGCTCCTTCAATTCAATTCTCTATTAATTCTATTAAAATATAATCATTGACATATAGATCTGACATGTCTATCCTCAGACTGATCCCACATGCGAATAACTCAAATATTAACTAAATTAATGAAAAATCTAACCAATTGAGGGACATAATTGATTCCATTCAAAATTGTAGAGATTTATTTTCTCTAATTTGAAATAGAAAATTTTGATTGCATCTATTATCCCTAAGAAATAGTAGTATATGCATTATTAGCAGCCGTAGTAGCTACAAATTGCATGATTAATTAATTAACAAATCTCAATCTACTCAGAATGGGCAGTTGGGCGTTGGGACCAGCTAGCTACTATACTATACTTGAGAATGTGAGACTAAAATACTGTTTGAATACTAATTAAAATACTGTTGAGATTTAAGCCAATTGCGACATTCATTGAACTGAGTTGTTACAAAGTTTTATTTGAACTTAATTAGCATGCTTTTGCCATTGATGGCTGTTTGGGCTATAAATTTTGAAATTGAAAACATGTATTAGTACTTTTTTAGGAGGAAATTAATAATTTGTATGTTAATTTGTCTTGTTGTTCTGTTCTAGTATGGAACATTCTATACCATATTGTTTGCATTTAACAAGATTTGTCCCAATACTCCAAAAGTAAGATTTGTTTATATAGATTTACCAATGGGTTAATAGGTAGTTCTTTTTTTAATTTGGGTACAGTTAGATCTTCTATATTGGAGGTTAGCAAAGGACAAAGGAAAAGAGTGGTGGCATTGCCATTGTGGGTGGGCTTGAGTTGGGGTGGGTTGGGGGGGTGTTGGTATGGTGGGCCGTCTCCATGTTGGGAGACACCAAGCGTGTTGGTAGTTTCAAAGAAAGGTGAAAGAGGAAGGAGAGGATTGTTGAATCTAGATATGTTTTAGAGTTTTGATGATTAATGACAAGCGAAAAACATGTAACTAACACAATTATTTAGAACTAATCAAGTTTTAAGTCAAAACATGATGATGTGATACGAAAACGACAAACAGAGACTCTCCTCAAAATTCTCCAAAGTATGCCCGATGTAAAATGAAGATTGAGGATTGTTTTCGTAGTTGTTTGCCGGTTTTTAGTGTAGAAATCGACCGTATTTATGTTTTATTTTTCTAAATTTATCGATCATATTATTATAAGGGGTTTAACCCTAATAATTTGATCTATCTAGAGTCTTAAAGCTCAAATGCATATTTATATAGTCTAGAAGATAATTAAGGCAAAGTGCAAAATTTAGTTTCAGAAAACTGTTTCAGTCTGTATTGGTCGGACAAAATCTATTTTGAGCAGACAATGTCTGGCCAACACAAATTGAGCCCTAATTGTGCACTAGTGTCAGTAGAGACATTTGAATCTGTCCAGACACAACTTATTTGATATGGTCGGATATTGTCCGGTGGACAAAGTGCGATGTGACCGGACAATGTCCGATCAGTACAAAATCTGGTGGCATAAGTTTCAAAACAAAGTGTAACCAGAGACATATACATTTGTCTGGCCTATTGGTCCAACTTGACTGAACTTTATCCGAAATGGCTAAACAATGTCTGGTCAATACAAAAACAGTGTATGTATTAATCAGATTGTAACCAGAGACAAATATATTTGTCCGACCAAATATACATTTGCACGGCCTTCACAAAACTTGTCTCGAATGGTAACTAACAAATTATTAATTGCCCAACGATCACTATTCACATACACTAACCGGATAGTGTTTGATGTGACTAGACAAAGTCCGGCCAGTGCAAATTTTGTCTGAAACTTGCCAAACGGCTAGTTTCAATTAGTGGGCTATATATACTCCTCATTTAACTCTCGTAGCACTCAGAATTTATTGCCATTGCTTGCCAAGTCATTGAGCCCATAAATTCTTGCATTTAGAGTTAGTGCGTGTGTTCAATTCACTAATTGCATTAAAGAGCTAGTTTCGAGAGAAAATTGTATTGCATCTTGAACCTCAAGAGTTGATTTCCATCAAGTGAAGGGGCTACACTTGTTTATCTTGATGATTGCCTTTACCTAAAAAACCCGAAAAGTCCAGCGATCTCTCCATCAATGGTGTTTGTCGGAGACATCCGGAGATTGGGTGTGAAGACTCGGTGCTCGCCTATCCGGAGAGGAGAAGAGCTACCACTAGTGGAATTGAGATAATACTCTTATGTAAAGTGTTTCAACAAGAATGAATGGAAATCAACAAATTTTTGATATCTCGAGAAAAATCAATTGTGTCATTGATTATTTATTTTCTCACATTTTCATATTTAGGATTTGCATATTGTCATTGATTTGATCACTCTAGGATAGTAAACTTGTTATTTGTGTTTGCAAATAACTTCGCATTTGATGCTCTAATGTGCTTGTTTAGAAAGTGTAAATTATGATTAAAATTTTTAATACCACTTATTTATCCCTCTCTAATCGGCATTCTTCGATCAACCAGGATGAGAAGTGATGAGGACATAACTAGCTCGGATATGAACAAGCCTCCATCCACTCCTTCCACTACTTCCTCGTCGCCACGAGAAGATCAAGGAGAACGGCGAGTTGGCATGAATCCATGTGCCAAGCTATTCACTAAGCCCACACCAGAGGATCAACGAGCTACACCAAAGGTGGAGCAACCCACGACGCATCAATCCCAGCCCAAGATCAAGCCCAACTCGTCCGCGAGTCCAACTCTGCCATCCAGCAGCAGTCCAACTTCAAACGGATGCCCATGCCACGTATGGAGTCCGTTTGGGGCAAATGAGTACTTCACCGAGAAGCCCACGACGACACCTTTCCAATGGGATTGGTCCCACAGCCAAATTCCTTTTGGATCATCCGCTGATTGGAAGCCTTGAAACGCGAATGCGACAGTGGCCCAATCTTCCGATAGGTTCTACTTTGCGGAACGAAGACGTTCGCATTTCAAGGCTTCCAATCAGCGGAGATTTTTTTTGTTTTTTGTTTAAAGGATCAAAGCTGTGACCAACAACTAGACAACACTAGAACGGACGCAAACTCAATTTAACAAACCAAAATTAACAGATCGAAAGGCACAAACGGGTTTGGACAGCGGAAATTTTTTTTGTAGGGCAAATTTTGTGGATTCTAGGACGAAGAACGTAATTAAGCTAAACAAGGAGTGGATACAGTGTTACCTATTGGGCAACCTTCGCTCTGATACCAATTGATGCGACAGCGGCCCAATCTTCTGACAGGTTCTACTTTGCGGAACAAAGACGTTCGCGTTTCAAGGCTTTCAATCAGCGGGGATTGAATCCTTGCAATCACTACACCCACGCACCTGCCATTATCAACCGCGCTCACGCCCGGATGAATTTATCACGAGGGTTAATTCTTGCACGCAGTAGAAGAAACGAGCAAGAACAAGCTGCAAAGCAATCTGAAATTTCAGAATAACAAATTGAGGTTATCTTTCATCAAACCAAGTCTGGGGACACTACTCCGATGAAAAATTGTCTCTCTCGCAACGGGGGAACAAACTTAGCAAATAACCTAAGGAAGAACTTGAGGAGTTCAGCCATATAAAGGAGAGACGGGTACATGGGCCGTGGCCCAAAAGAGAGGTGACGCAGCACCTAAGAGTTCGGGTTCGGTACAGTCCAGATTCTGTACATCAACTTGTTTTGATGATTTTGGCTGACTTAGAAGGAATTTGAAGGTGAGGCTGGATCCGTTGGAAAGGTCTCGGAATAAGCTTTCCATCAAGTACTCAAGCATTCCAAACGGATTCCGTATGCAGTTTTTATGTTCGTTTGAAGGTGAGCTGCTCCCTGGTGGCTGAACTGGACTCCATCTCGTATACAACTTGGGCCAAAACTTGCCTTGGTGAAGAATTACTTCCTTGCTGGTACATCCCATGATTCTTGAGGAAGAACGGGAAGGGTGAGAGTCATATGTAATAGGGGTGGCGGCCAAGGAGGTGGACGTGAAATTATAGGGGTACGGGCCTAAGGTGGAGGTGATGTGGCACCCGGCAGGTTCTGTTCGTGGATTGTTTTGTTGATTGCGGATGATCCAAAAGGAATTTGGCTGTGGGATCAATCCCATTGGAAAGGTGTCATCGTGGGCTTCTCTATGAAGTACTCATTTGCCCCAAACGGGCTCGGTACGTGGCCTGGGCATCCGTTTGAAATTGGACTGCAACTGGATGGCCGAGCTGGACTCGCGGACGAGTTGGGCTTGATCTTGGGTTGGGATTGATGTGTCGTGGGTTGCTCCACCTTTGATATAGCTCGCTGATCCTCCGGCGTGGGCCTAGTGAATGGCTCGGCACATGGATTCATGCCGACTCGCCGTTCTCCTTGATCTTCTCGTGGCGGCGAGGAAGTAGTGGAAGTAGTGGAAGGAGTGGATGGAGTTTTGTTCATATCCGAACTAGTTATGTCCTCATCAAGGAGGGTCCTGTGGGATACTCGAGCAGAAGGGATGGTACTTAGGACGAGAGTGGTGATAAAAGAAATGAAAAGAGGCCAGAAGAGGAGGGTAGAGAAATAGGAGAGGTGAGACTTATATAGAGAATTCACTATTCTCTAACATACCTTAAAAAACCTTAATTTCTCCCGATTATTCTTTTTAGAAAAAGCTATCTATCCTAGACATTCCTTTTCGTTGAAATTTGCCTTAAAAAATTTTCCTTTTTTTTCAAATTCATCACCCGTCAGAAATTAAGTTACAATATGATAATTGATAACCTTTTTCCTCGATTAATGGTAATATATATAAATTGTCGAAATCTCTCTCCAAAAACATAAAGCAAATCCAAAGGTTAAACTGAAAACTAGTCACGACATTAAGCCTAATAATTTGTAATAGGCCTCTAAATAAGTGTGCCCATTGTTTAGCCCAAATTAAGGAATAGAAATTGCTAACTTGTTGATGGCATGGCTCCCATTTAAGCCCAGGGGACGCTGCAAGGCCTCCTTTAAGCCCACCACATACTAATTGGCAGAGTTAGAGTGCACTTTCTTTTCATTCCTTTTTAGGAAAAATTGATTCTATACAACTAAAATTTGATACCTAATACAATATACCACTAATTTTTTTGAAATCTTTAGTATATCACTGTACTTTTTTGCTTAATGTTATATGACATTATCATCAACTCCGTTAGGTCAACTAGCCGTTAAGTTTAAAACTTGAGTTTGGTCATGTCATATTTTTCGAGAAATGACATCATTGCCTTACATTTTAAATCTCAAAGTAGAAAGAAAATCCACATTGACCCAAAAATAGTGTTTTTTCAAAATTTGAAATTTTTTTTGATCCTTCTATTTCTTTGAAATCATGATTAGATCCATCTAACATAGACATTTTGATCACTTTACATGTACTTATCTTTGATTTAATAGTTGACAAATATCAATTAGTAAAAAATTTCATATAACATCATGCAAAGAAAAAAATCAGTTGTACATACTGTTTCACCGAGAAGATCTCTCTTTTGGAAAATTGGCCTATTTTCGTGTTGCAGGTGTGCCAGTATACATAAGTACACAAATAAGAGGTAGAGAATGCACAATTTTAGGAAACACTGTACTTTATTAATTCTGAAAAAAATTACAAATTACAAGTCCCTTTGAGATTTACAATCTCTCATTGCGGTAAAGGAAAGTTCATATTGGCTTCAGGGGATTGCAAAATTCATGGTTTTTCAGATCTTTTGAAAAACTCCTGGTTAATTACATCTGTAAAACAAGTCCACAGAAAATCTCTGATTAAGCTATGCTGATGGTCTCCGTCTTCAAACTTCAAAATAACTTTGCCATTTGATGAATGTATGCAATGCGTATGCCCATGCACGTTGCATATTTCGACTTGATTTCACATCTTCGATTGGCCATTAGCTCTCCTTCCACTAATTGGATGAGAGATTTCTGACCTCTGATCGGCTTAAAATTTAGGGGAATGGTGTCTAGACAGATACTCGATTGTTCATCAAAATTTGAGATCAATCGGACCGTCAGATTAGAAATTATCTTCATTGCATTGCTCGTACGTCAAGCTGGATTTTAGCAAGATAGAGTTATTTGCAATGATCTTCATGGTCTTCTTGCCATCTGATCGAGGTTAAACTTGGAGAATTTACTTCAGCATGAACCTGCTATTCTCCATAAAAATTTGGGGTCAATCAGATTTCTAGATCCGAAGTTATTATCGATCTTCCCCCGTAAGACAAGTTGGATTTTCTTCTGGACAGAGCCTCTTCTCTAGTTGAATTGGAACTTAGAGATTTCTGATTGACTTCAAAATTGGTAGACAAGTTGCACCTAGATCTCTTGTTCACCATAAAAATTTGGGGTCGATCGGACTTTTGGATTAGAAGTTATCGTCGATCTCCTCCTGTAGGACAAGCTGAATTTTCTTATGTACAAAGCTTCTCCTCTGGTCGAATTGGAACTTAGAGATCTTTGCTTGACTTGAAACTTGTAGAAATAGTTTTTGAACAGGTCCTTGATTGTTCATAAAATTTTGAGATCAATCGGACCGTCGGATTAGAAACTATCTTTATTGCATTGCTCATATGTCAAGTTGGAATTCAGCAAGACAGAACTGTTTGCAATGATCTTAATGATCTTCTGGATGTCTGATCGAGATGAAAATTGGAGGAATAGTTTCTGGATAGGTACTTGAATTTTTTTTTAAAATTTGAGATCAATCGGACCGTCGGATTATAAACTATCTTCATTGCATTTCTCGTAGATCAAGTTAGAATTCAGTGAGACAAAGCTGTTTGCAATGGTCTTGATGATCTTCTGGATCTCTGATCATCTTGAAACTTGTAGGAATAATTTCTGGACAGATCCTTGATTTTTTATCAAAATTTGAGATCAATCGGACCATCAGATTATAAACTATCTTCATTGCATTGCTCATATGTCAAGCTGGAATTCAGCAAGACAAAGTGTTTGCAATGGTCTTGATGATCTTCTGGACCTCTGATCGAGGTGAAACCTGAAGAAATAGTTTCTGGACAGATCCTTGATTGTTAATCAAAATTTTAGGTTAATCGGACCGTCGGATTAGAAACTATCTTCATTGCATTGTTTTGATCGAACAACAATATGGACTAGATCGAATGCGTGTTCGTACATGGCAGATTGTTCATCAAAATTTGAGATCAATCGGACTGTCAGATTAGAAACTATCTTCATTGCATTGTTTTGATCGAACAACAATACGGACTAGATCGAATGCGCGTTCGTACATGGCAGTATGGATCTGACTGAGTGCTAACTCAATCTCTGGGTACTCAAGGTTTTGATTGAATAGCAATACGGACCAGATCGAATGCGCGTTCGTACACGGCAATATGGATTTGACCGAATGCTAACTCAATCTCGGAGTACTCAAGGTTTTGGTTGAATAGCAATACTGATCGGATCGAATGCGCGTTCGTACATGACAGTATGGATCTAACTGAATGCTAACTCAATCTCGGGGCACTCATTGACTTCAAGCTCCTTTGTGCAATTGACCAGGACCTTCAATGTTGCTCCATGCTCTCTTGATCTTCATGAACGGCTAGCACAGGCACCACGAACAAGGCTTCCACCACCAATATGATGCATGATACATGTTTATGCATATGCAGATGAACAAGACTCACCCATGGTCATCTTCAGAGCTTGCTCGAATGGATCTTCAGAAGGGACAAAGAAAAGAGCTCCTGGTTGAACAAGGAAGCCTCTAATTCGTCACCTAGTCTTCACGTCATCTTTTGGCTCGTCCTTATTCACCTTCCGTGCTCTTCTTCTGTCTACCTTGCACCTGTCAAAAAGGCTAGCACCCCTTCTATATTTATAGAGGCTCTAGATTGGTTACAACCATCCAATAACCAGATATATTTATGAGATTTGAATTTGAATAAGAGATATGTTTTGTTATTTAAATAAACAAACGAATAAAGATAAAGATTATCCCTTTTTGAGATTTGAATTTAAATAGGAGATAGACTTTGGTTATTTAAATAAAAGAAATAAGATTAGAGATAAGTTTTGTTCGAACTAAAACTAAATATGGATGTGACTAGACTGAAACCGGGTCGAATTCGACCAGTTTGAGTCAGATCAGAATTCGACCAAACCCAATTCGATCAGCCACTTTTTGACCAGTCCGAGTCCGAGTCTAATTCGACCAGTTTTTTAGTAGACTTCGACCAATTCTTTAGTAGATTTCGACTAGTTTTTTAGTAGATTTTGATCAATTCTTTAGTAGATTTCGACCATACCTTTTTAGTAGATTTTGGCCAATTTTTTAAAGTAGATTTTGACCAGTATTTGACTATTTTTTAATAGCCCAAATATACGTGTATTTTTATTTTAGTCCTTTTGGTCGTATGAGACTTTTCTAATAAATTTTATTACAAAAAATCATCGAACACATACCAAAAAGTCAAAAAAAATAGTAGTATATTACATTATATACAAAAACTAGTGGTATATAATCAAGTTTTCATTGTTTTAATGATTATATCAGACACATTTACTTTTTACTCACTTTTGTTAAGATCTATGTTTGTCGAGAGATCTACTATGCTAACATTCATATTTAAAGTTAAAAAAAATAATGGTAAAAAGAATTTATACCATTTCTATGATATGTTGGATTTAGGAATTCTTTTAAATAACTGAATTAAAAAATAAATTACAACGGTAATCCATAATATAAATTTTTTACAAAAATAATCTAATATGTCAATATATAACACATCTAAATTATGATATAACAGTTGTTGTGACACAACTGGACGCGCAACTAGAGGAACTATGACAAACTTGAAGTGCATGGCAAGTGCGACACCTATGCGTTGTGGCCTTTGGCTGTAGTAGCATTATATACAAGCGCATTATATACAAAAGAACTTGCTGACATGTCCTTGCACATTGACAGTTTGTCACGTCTCAAAGGTGTGATGTGTTTTTACTCTTTAGAGGTGTGACATGCTAATGTGATAGATTATTTTCTGCGAAAACTTCTAATTATGGATTTAGACAGAAGGGTCTTAGATATCTTACTATTGTTGTCCTGTAATGTTTATATTGTTCTAGGATCAATTTGGATTGAAAGACTTTCACATGAATTTTGAAAAAAATTGTACAACGAGAATAAATATTTGGTTTCTATCAAAATTCTTTAAAAATTCACCAAACCAAATAGCTTATTGTATGTAATGAACGACTGTTTTGATTTGATTAATTTCTATCTGAAGGAAGAGAAAAAATGCAGTCTTGTAGTAGTGTAGTATGATTCTATATTAATTACTAGGTGTGGATCGAATCGTGCGAAGCACTATATATGCATTCCAATATGTGTATCATTATTGATCAGATCCAATTATGTAGAGCACGTTGGAAATCTCTTCATACTATATTATGAAAAAATAGTTGTATATCATTTTAATAAAATACTATTCAAACATCTTGTGTCAGTAAAATATCACCTAAACATTGCATTGTTAGTCATTTTACCACTTCCATCAATTTTCGTTAGGGTTTTCTTCTGAAATTTTTTAAAATTCCAATTTTGCCCTTGCCTTCTTCATCCTTCATCTACCACGACCGGTCTCCTCCACCATCCTTGCTACGAGCACTGATTGCAAACTTTGCCGCCGTCGATCTCCTCTCCATTTGCCGCTCATGCCACTCACAAACTCCTCCACTGTCGCCGTCGATCTCCTTTTTTTTGCCACCATCGATCTCCTTTGCTGCTGTCACCATTGAGCTCCTCTTTCATTGTTGCTGCAAGCGCCGCCCGCAAGCTCCATCATTGTTGATTTTCGTTGCGATTGTCGCCATCAATCTCCTCCACCTGTGAGCTCCTCAATCCTTCATGGTGGTTGCATCACCACCTGCGAGTTTCGTAGTTGTCAATCTCTGCTGCCACTACCACCATCAAGCTCCTCCACCCACAACTCACAGGTTCTTTTTGCTGCCACTGCAAGTGCTAGTGAGCTCCTCCACCAACTGCTGCTCATCCGAGCCCGTTGCCTACTAGGTTCTATAGATGAAGAAGAATAGAGACAAAATTGTTCAAACTAACTTCGGTAACCAGTGTCAATCTCCTCCGCCTGTGAGCTCCTCAATCCTTCATTGTTGTTGCGAGTATTGCCTGCGAGTTCTGTCACCGTTGATCTCCTCTACTACTGCCACCATTGAGTTCCTCCTCCCACAACTCACAAGTCCTCTCTGTTGCCGCTGCAAGTGCCGGTGAGCTCCTCCACCAGCCGCTGCTCATTCGAGCCTGTTGCCCACTGGGCACTGTGGATGAAGAAGAATAGAGACAAAATTGTTCAAATTAACTTCCATAACTTGAAAATAGTAAAAACACAAATATTGTAATATTTGAGTGGTATTTTATTGATCGAGAATGTTTGATTGGTATTTTTCTAAAATGATCTCATTTGAGTGATATGAAGCTAATTTTTTCAAAATATTAATTCTTGGTTAGTAGCACGATTGACATGTTTGATCTTCCTGCGCTGCCCTAGTAAACAAGATTATTAGTAGCTTCATGCGGTGTAAGTCCCAAAAACCCAAAACCATGTTTTTATTTGACTTCAATTTATAACCCTAATAAGGTAAAGTTGAGTGTTTGGTTGAGTTTACAATTTTCAAATAAATTGACTTATTGGGGTTGCCAAGTTTTAGCTTTGGCTTATTACCTTGATATGCTCAAGCCTGGACCAAATATCTAGCTTCTCTGTGCGGCTTTTCGTGCAATTTTAGCTTATTTGGCTCCTAAAGCCAAAACCGCTAGAGCGTAGTTTCTCTAGTTTCTCTACCTCCTCTCCCTCGCACTCATACCATAAACCTATATTGTCAAATATTTTTTAGACTTTTGAGCTTATAAGGTAATAAGTTAGTTTTTCGAATTTATAAGATAACAAACCTATAAGATTGTTTATCTGAGAAATTCCAACAGGATCAAACACATCCATTGGCTAAAGCTTATTTAGAGTTTGTACTTCAAAAGTTACTTATGCTTCTAAAATAAACTCTAAAATAAGTTGAGTATTTGACTACGATTTCAACTTATAAATCCATAAATATAAACTTAAAACTCACAAAAAATGTTACTATATATGAAAACCGCCTGAGGACAGATGTCTGAGAGGTGGTTTTAGAAACCTTCGTAAGTTAATAGTATCCTTTTCCCCTCTTACAAGTTGCTTACCATTCGAAAATAGCACCTTGTGACCATTCGTTAAATTTTAATGGTGCGTATTAAAAATTTCACAATCAAATGTCATTTACTGATTTATGGAGCTTGGATGGCACTGATTGTTATTTTAGATTTTTTCCCTCCTTTTCTCCCCCTCTTGGTCCGTCCTCCAGATTTGTATCATCGCCTTTATAATTCAAAAGTCCCAATCTCTCTTTTACTTTGATAAAAATCAACATTATAGATCATGATAAATAAAAAAATAAAAAATCTCACGAGATGAATAACCTCAGTTCCCTCATTAATCTAAACTATCTAAATTCCAATCCATTAGTTAAGATAAAAGAGACAATCACAAGCATCCATTTCTAATTATAGTTCTCTCCGTTCGATTTATTCTCCTCCCAATAAAATAAAGGGTGTCTAATTCTATATCTATTTTTAATAAAAAATCTATACCATTTAAACCACATATTTAAAACATAAATTTAATATCTACACTCCATCTCTCCTCATCTTTTTTTGTCCTCTCTTTTCCCTCACTGCCGCCACCACGCACCCCCACCCCTTGGTTGTCACCGAGCACTACTCACTTGTTGGCTACCACTTGCCACCACCCATTGCAGGCATCGATGTTTAGGAAGACATTGGCTCCGCTCGCCCCCTCCTCTCCCTCTCTCTTCTCTCTTCCTTCCTTCCCTACTGGCCACCACCACCAGTAGTCAGCGATGAAATTTCTACACCACCTCCCTCTCTCTCCTATTGATTGCCACCTCCTGTTGCCGCCATCCATGGTCAGTGTTTCTTTCTGTCATGCCAGCCTTCCACCCGAACTGAGTATGCCCGTAGGCACGCCCATACTCTGAGTTGAGCACTGGTCATGCCCAAGGTCATGTTTCCCTCAGTTAGCTTTGTGCTCTCGTCATTTTATGTATTTGAATTTGTTTTCACACGGATTTCTTTGGAGATTTTGTAATTGTGTTTATTTTGGACTTTTAGAAATAAATAGAGAGATTTTTGGATTATTTTAGCATCCAAAAAATGAGTTTTAGCCCCTCACTCTAGTTTTAGGTCAATTTTAGTCGAGTTTTCAGTCGTTTTTTTGCCTTAAGTTGTAAATTGACATGGACGGGCATTTTTATTTTAATCCATTCAACTCGGTACATTTCTTTTTGCTTTTGCTATTTATAGTTTTTAATGGCTATTTGTGAGTAATCCTCCCTCTAGGTTAGAGATGACCTAATCCAGATAGTATAATTCGATATTTGGTTTGTTTGAAAGATTGTCGGTTTATTTACTCAAATTCTTGTACTCTAAATTCTAAATTTGTGTTTTTTATACGTTATCATTTGTACTCTATGAGGCAATCAATATTTATACATTTGGTCAACACATGGTCGCTGCACCTTGATGACTAATTTAAGATTTGGAATGAGTTTTGCGTTTAATTGAGTTAGAGCAATGTGTGCAATCTCCTGTATCCATTAACTTAATTTGTCTCGTTAAAAATTCTGGTAATTAATTCGTTAATTTATAGTATTTGCCATGAATCGTGCCTAACAGAGACAGAAATATCAAAGCCTTAATTTCTCTCCCTTTGAATTTTAAAACTTAGTTTTCGTAGTTTTAGTTTTAGTTTTCAGAAGCATTCAACTTGCGTGATTTAGTTAGTAATTTTAATCGAGAATATAGTTTCGCTGGTTCCATGTGGAATTGACTCCCAGATGCTCATCAATCACTTTTTGATTTGCGATTATTACAAAACACACTTTTTCAAGTCATGTCAATTAGTGTCATCACCACAAGAGAAATTGAGGATGAGAGGGTTAAATGAGTAATAGAAGACTAGATTTAAGGAGAGAAATTTGATTTAATGATAAAAAAAATATGTGTAAAATAAAAAAAAAACAGGTGCATACACTTTTGCAAACCTCTCATAACTTAATTTTTTTAAAAAAATTTCTGACAAATCTTATGAGATCTGGACAGAGGGATGCACTACTACACAACGTAATGCATAAAGAGGTGGCCAACTTCGCTCCCAAGAAGCAAAAGGCAAGACATGGGCCGCGAGCCCGCGACGACGAAGTACAAGAACCCTATTGTTGAGATCCAAAAGGGTCGAAACAAAAAACCCTCACAGAAAATTAAAAAAAATCTCTCCTTTTCTCTTCTCTCGTCAGATCTCTCAACATCCCACAGATCCAAACCCCCCAACAGCAGCGGCCATGATCTCCTCAAACAAGCTCAAATCCGTCGATTTCTACAGGTACCGTTCTTCCCACACCTCTCCCTTTGGGTGTTGCTTGATGGTTTTTACGCGGAATTAGGCGAAAAATTGCGAATGGACGCTAGAAATTTTCTGGAAAGGGGTTGGTTTTGATGTGATTTGTGGGGGAAGTTTGATGAACTTTCAGTCGTGGTTTTATAGTGTTGCTTTTGATCGCGCGATTTGGGCAAATTTCAGTCGTGGTTTTATAGTTTCTGCAGATTGTAAAAAGCAACCTTTTCCTTTTTCATGTTTTAATTAGTTTGTGAGAGAACTAGATGATATATTGAAGCTTGTTTGGTGTGTGCTACCTACTGGCATTACAACTTTACAATTGGTATGATGCGGCTAGTTTTGCATAGGTGTTAGATTTGAGTTTGTGATGGAGCTGTGTTAGTGTTGGAGATGGTGTATTTTTATGCGTTGTGATGCGATTGGGCTGTTGTTTTAGAACTAAATGAGGTATGTTACTAGTTTTGACTGGTGTGATGAGAGAGATGGCACTATATTTTCGCTGTATCTACCGATTAACATTGTTTCGATTGAGCCCGATCTCTTCTTATATGGATTTTTGGAATAATGTACCCATTGGAGACAGTGGAATTTGCTTGGGCAGTCAGACGTTTTGCTTTGAGCTTGCTATAGTGTTTTGATTTGGGAAACAGTGTGGGAAAGGATACTTCCCATTGGAGAAGTTTTGCGGCATGCTATTTTAGGGGTGGTTAGAAAGAGTGATGGATTGTTACACATTTTTAATTCTATATGGTATTCAATTATTGAGGGTTTTTCTGGGTTTCAGGAAAATCCCCAGGGATTTGACGGAGGCATCACTTTCTGGTGCTGGATTATCCATTGTAGCAGCACTGGCTATGGTGTTTTTGTTTGGAATGGTATATTTTCTCAGTTTCAGTTCTATTATCAATTCCACTAGTTCTTTTTAGATTTCATTGTATTAATTGATTTCATTTTACGGTACGGGAAAAAACATTAGGACCTTTTTATGTTGCATTGTGCAACGGTGAAGTGAAAATTGGGTAAGGAGCTTTAGAAGTATCAGGGGATGGTTCTGCTTTGTAAATTTATCTGCTACTTTAGATTGGGGTGTTATGTCTAAATGTTATTGTCACATCAATTTTACTTGGTTCTACAAGGGAGTTTGAAGCCACATATGATTATGAGAATAAACACCAATTGTTCTTTCAGCTAACTTTGTTGAGACTTAAGAGAATAGTAACACATCATAGGTAGAAAGCGCAGCGGGTCTTTGACACTGTGTGCACTTAATACTTTGGGAATACAACCTATGCAAATGACCATTGGTTTATTGATATGCTTCTAGGCCTTTAGGTTGTCTTTTTCTTGCTGTTGAGTATTGTAGATTGCAGTAATTACATCAAATTTGAACCATGTCGAAATGGTTACTTCTTCAAGAACTGTGTACTTTAGATTGAAGTATAGGGTATTGAAAGGTCACTTTTGACTAAAAAGATCTTGAATTGTTTTGCAGGAATTGAGTAGTTATTTGGCAATCAATACTTCCACATCTGTAATTGTTGATAGGAGTTCAGATGGCGAGTTCTTACGGATAGATTTTAATATAAGGTAAACTCTACCACATTTTACAAGTCTTATACAAATCAGAGTTTAAATGTGAGCTTTCATGGTTTCACCAATTATACTGCTATTATCAGGATTGGGATCCTACATATGATCAAATTTGGTCTAACAAGATTGAATTATAGAATCTGATCATATAATCGTGATTCTACCAAAATTATAAAATATAAATATTTTATATAAATTAAATTTTTATGAATGTTGTGTTTATATCATTTAGTCCTATTTGTGTATATTATTTATGTTTCTATTGAAATTGAAAAAAAAAGATATAGGTATTATGCTCCTATAAATATGTTGGAAGAGACCATATATATTGAATGCACATTCAAATATGACAAACCGCAGATGTTATTAGTTGTTGACATTCTATGAGACAAATTGGAAATTTGTGTGCAATTAGTAACATGCAAAAACCATTGATGGAAATTATAGTCTTTTCTTTTAAGTATTCAATATTCATGTGTTGGGATTGATGAGGGAGAAAATTAACCATCAAAATTTAGGATCTGAATAGGACCGTGACTCCAATGATCCAAAATCTGGATCATGATCCTATATGATTCTACCAGATTTTGACTCCACTAATGATTTGGATAGAGAGGGCCTCGTATGATTGTAGAGTCATACGATTGAACCAATTTATGTGCCTTGACGGAGCAAGTTTATAATTTGCTTTTACCTGGCAAGTTCCATCTATTAGATTCTATGTGTGTTTGAGGGCCATAATGGAAAAGTCATAACATTTATGCCAAGTTCCAGGAAAATAGAAATCATCAGATGGCACACAATTATTTATTTTGTATGGCATGATTTACAGTAGGATATCCATGTTAAATTAGCTGGCTGTTTAGACAGGCATTATATGTTTCTCCGGGTGACTTCAACAAAGAGAGGATGCAAAATTAAAACTTTACTGCAGTTCTCTTAAATGGTGTTATCTGACATCCTCTCTTTTTTACAGCTTTCCTGCACTTTCATGTGAATTTGCGTCTGTTGATGTTAGTGATGTGCTGGGAACAGTAAGATTCTATTTGTGCTTCCTGTCCTTTACTTTTCCTCTTCTGGCTTCTAGGACATGATAAAAATATATGTGTTTTCCTTTTATTTAGAGAAGGAAAAAAACATCTTAGGCCTCTGACTTTTCCATAACAAATGGTGTTGGAATATGCATCATTGTTAACTTTACATAAAAAATCACTGTACAGTGGTTTTTATCTGTAAAGCTATATTTTTGTTATGGACTGATGTTAAAGATATAAGGTAGGCCAGTTCTTCAACTTTTGCCAGCCTGCTTTTATGCCAATAAAGGGGGAACTGTGTACTATTTTGAAACAACTGGATCATTTCCTGGAGTTATCTTGTTTTCTAGAGCTTTAACATCATATGTTGGATTTAACTTTAATTTTCTGTTCAAACCATATGCAGAACAGACTGAACATAACGAAAACTGTTCGTAAGTTTTCAATTGATCGGAATTTAGTACCAACTGGTTCTGAGTTCCACTCAGGACCTATCCCCACTGTCAATAAACACGGAGATGATGTTGAAGAAGACCATGGTGATGGTTCAGTTTCCTTGACCACTCACAATTTCGATAGCTATTCACATCAGTAAGTACCCAGTGATCTGTTGCAATTTCAACCGACATGCTTGCACTTTGAACTTTTTAGTCATGACAGGTTTTTACATTTCTTGATTCTATCACGCAGTAATCAAGCAGTTATTCAAGATTTGTTATTCATCACCATCTTTCTACTAAACATTCATAATTTATAGCTTTGTAGCTCCAACTATTTTGGCCTAATTCTTTATGACAATAATCTGTATTTTTTCTTGTCTCTGTTATTTGTGCTCTAACCTTGTTCATTTCCCTCTGCCTTCTTTGTGGGAGCACCCATACTTTTTCTGTAGTTGCTTATTATGCTTGTTATTCTTTTTCCAGGTATTCCATATTAGTTGTGAATTTTTATGCCCCCTGGTGTTACTGGAGCAATCGATTGGTTAGAATTATCTCCCTGTGTTTCTTACTTTGCTTGCATTTAGTGATTTTGATTCGTCATATTTTATACTACTTTTTTTGGGAGCCAGTGATGATTGGTTGATAACGTGCAAATCATCTGTGCATTCTGTTGATAGATGCTGCGATGCACCCAGTTTAGCCATGGCCATTTCCCTAAAACTTTGTTCTGTATTGTTCTGTATATGTTCAAATATCAACATTTTATTCTTCCAAGTGATAGCACTTCTGCAATAGCATTCTGTTGAAGCAGTATCCATAGATGTTTCTGATCACATTATTTTCTTCAGAAACCTTCATGGGAGAAGACTGCAAAGATAATAAGGGATAGGTAATGTCTATTTTCTTTATTTGCCCCTAATAAGGGTTTGGTGTTTCAGGGAGAGGTAATTACTATCTTCCTGTCTTTGTCAATTCTTCCAGATATGATCCTGAAATAGATGGCAGAATCATTCTTGGCAAGGTCGACTGCACTGAACAAATGGACTTGTGTAGGAGGTCAGTCTGTGCTTATTTGATGCCTTATTTTGAAAGCAATACACTGCAATATGGAACCCTCAATTTCTTGTTGGTTATATACCACAAGAAGTTACTTTGATTAATTACCACTATAATCCCTAACAAAGTGACATACCATGCTTTCGTTTTTCTCAAGATAATGGTGTCTCTATCCTCTGCATCTCTGTTTTTAGCTGCTTGTGCCTTATGGGAACTACTTACAGCGGAAATGAGTTTTGTGCAACTAGTTCCTAAAGCTGTTATAGTGAAAATATGATTTCTATCTTTAGATATGATCTCTCCGCATTTTGGGTGTACACTTTGCATAGTTCTTAGCATGAACACCAATACATGGTACCAGTATAATATGATATGGACACGTCGATATGACACATTTTTTTAAAAAAATACTGAATTAAAATATTTAATCCTAGTTTGCTTGGTTTTGCACATTAATAGTCAATAGAATGAGTCCCGCACTGGTTACATAACCAACATAAACCCAAATGTTCTATAGGAAATGAAAAACATCATCAAAGAAAAAAATTGTATATATGTAGTGTTCGTTTAGTTCTTCACTTGGTTTCGTGAGGTGCTATGGTTTTTCATATGATTTTGTTGCTAGGAATTGAGGAAAACACTGACAATCTTTATTGTAGACCAATAAGTCTATATATAGACAAGATATGTATACTGGAGTCCAAATTAAGCACCTAGTCCAAATCAAACATTAGAGTCTTAATCAAAGACTTTATGAGACTAATCCAAACTAATCCTAATGTATATAACTAGATACAATTAACAATTGTAGGCCTATGAAATAGCTGATTTTGTATGACAAGAATAAGCAGCTGATTTTGAAGACCCATGAAGCACCATTACTCATGAAAGGTTGGGTTGTGTGGGCTGGGCCTAAACACCTTATCAAAAACATATGACACTTTTTTAATTTTTTTAAATAAAACATAACCCAATACTTCTCCCCGGTACATCTTGAGCCCATATGGCCCATATTGGCGCCCAATGTGTATTGGGATATGGATATGCTGGTCTTCTAAAGTATCTGTGCACCCTAGTCTAGTACATGTGATTTATGTGCATGTTTTGCCATGCCTTTAGTATCATATGGTAGGAACATCCTGGTCAGTAGTCACATGTGAAGATAACACTGCATCTTGAACAAACAGTACAGAATTGTGTGGGCGTGTTTGCTTTGAATCCACACAAGGCCAAATTCGAGTTAGGCATGTCATAACTAGTTAGGCTATTGGTTAGTTTGCAACTTGTTGAAGGATAGTGTTCCAATAGTGAACATTTGACCGTGTTTGCGCTCAAGTTAAAGTTGAGTGAAATTGATGATAACATTTGCAAGTAAAAGTTGCAATCATAGGACCCAAAGCGACCTTATTATGGGTCGCACCATTAGGTAGAAGTAGACACAAGGATTTATACAGGTTGGGGATTCGAGGGAATCCTTAATCTTGTCGATGAGTTGGAGTCAGTTAGGAGCGTGCCTCAAGGGTGAGGGCTCTTTAGTGCTCATCAATTGGTGATATCAATTCTATTAAGTTATAAAAGGTTACAAATGAGATGGTTGCAAGGCTTATAACCCAAGTTAACGCTAGAAAGTCTTCTTTGGCCCTGCTCTGACTGTAGATCAAGGGGTAAACACGTCCTTTGAATCTGTGACGTGTGGCCCCCACATGACCACGGATGCATGCCAAGTGTCCCAGTAGACCCCCATATCCTATGACATGTGGGCTCTTGAAGACACTTCCATGCTTCCAGCAGTCGAAGACTGGAACCCCATTCTAGAAGTCAAAAAGGCTTGAAGGAAATCCCCAGAGTCAAAGACTAGAAGGTACTTCCCACAGTCGAAGACTTGAAGTCCCTTCGTGGAGTCAAAGGACTCGAAGGTACTTCCCAGTGTGGAAGAATCAAAGTTCCTTTTTGGAGTCAAAAGACTCAACGGTACTTTCCAGAGTAGAAGACTCGAAGTACCTTCCTGGATAGCTTATCTTCCTGTGGAAAGGCCTCACAGGGTTTTTTATTACGATCAAGACATCGTGGGAAAGGCATCCACAATAATCCTAATCATTCCTAGAGCTTCACGACCTGGGATCAGAATCCCGAGTAACAACACAACTAGAGCTGTGGCATTCCACAAAACCTTAGGCAAGTGGTCCACCTGACATAGACGCAAACATGTGGCATTTTGTGGCCAAAGTTAGCCGGCCAAATTGATGGGCTAAGAAAAGTATGGTAGGTCGCATTTTTTCTAGGCATGTCATAATTGTGGCTTTCTGTGGGCTCAAACTAAACATGCCCTATAACTGTCATCTTTTGTATTTGGAGAGGAGGAATTCTGCATGAGAATGCCCAGGCTTTGCTGAAATGGTGACCAAGTTGTTTGTATGTTTTGAACTATGTATCTTGAATCTGAACTGCCAAAAAGGCCTCAACTTTGTATGTTCTTAGTTTCATATCCTGGCATTTTTATTTTCCTTTTGTTCCTTTCTGTGTATGCCAACATCCCCTCCCTCCATTTAGCTGCACTTGTTAATTTAATTAATGCACAAGTATACAATTCATATGACACCAGTGATTTCATTAAATGCAGGCATCACATACAAGGTTACCCATCTATCCGCATTTTCCGTAAAGGGACTGATATTAAGTAAGCACAGTAACCTTACAGTCTCCTTTGATGAATATTAACGGTGTAAATTGCTCCATGAAGATTCTACTGTAACTGTAATCCTTTGTTTTTAAAATACCAGATTACTTGTATTGATTTTTGCCCAAGTTCCAGAAAACAACTGACTCTTTTACACAGGGAAAATCAGGGGCACCATGATCATGAATCATACTATGGGGAGCGTGATACTGAGAGTTTGGTTGCGGTATGTCATAGAAACATATCGTTTCCATTTTATTCTTGATATGTTACTGGGTTTATCATTACTATGGCTGAGATTACAGCCTGTATGAGAAACCGAAAAGATCCTTAGCTTGTTAGCCTGCTATTCAATTGTTGTTTTATGGGATCATCAAATTGTTTTGGATTGAGTTCCTGATATATATTCTAAATCTCAGGCTATGGAAACATATGTTGCAAATATTCCAAAAGGGGTTCATACGATGGCTTTGGAAGATAAATCCAATACGACTGTTGATCCTGCAAAACGTCCTGCTCCATTGACCAGTGGATGTAGAATAGAAGGTTTTGTACGGGTCAAGAAGGTAGATGAGCTTTTGAGCTATAACTTGCTTAACATTACCTCTTATGTTAATAGTTCTAGCACGGAGGACCAGGTTTGGTTTCTTTGTGCTGTCTCTGTTTATTGGTTTCTATTTCTCAAACTGTAGTGGTGCAGGTTCCAGGGAATGTTGTGATATCGGCTCGATCTGGCTCACACTCATTTGATCCTTCACAAATTAATGTTTCCCACTTTGTAACACAATTTTCATTTGGTAAAAGGCTGTCCCCAAAGATGCTTACTGAATTGAAAAGACTAACCCCCTATCTTGGTGGACACCATGATAGGTTAGCTGGTCAGTCTTACATCGTTAAGCATGGTGATGTCAATGCCAATGTGACTGTAAGTCCCCACATTTTTCTGATCTTTCTCATTGAGAAGTTTAGTAGAAGGCATCAAAGTTTTTCCAGTATCAATAACTTTTTTTTTTAATCAGGGAATAATATAAACTCTGTTTCATTTGTATCATTCTTTAGATTGAGCATTACCTACAAATTGTAAAGACCGAGCTCATTACACTGAGATCCTCCAAGGAGTTGAAATTGCTCGAAGAATATGAATACACAGCTCATAGCAGCTTGGTGCACAGCTTCTACATCCCTGTTGTGAAATTCCATTTCGAGCCTTCTCCCATGCAGGTCGGCATCTTGGTACTATTGTTTTTTCCCCCAATTTCATTAACAAGTGATTGATCCATCTAATCCAATTTTTCATCATTCATCAGGTCTTGGTGACTGAAGTTCCGAAATCCTTCTCTCATTTTATCACAAATGTTTGTGCTATCATTGGTGGAATTTTCACGGTGAGAGTCTGCCCTTATTTGTATCTCATTTTGAAATACATCCACTATACAAGTATGATAAAAAAATATCTTGTAAATTCCAGGTTGCGGGAATACTGGATTCCATCTTGCACAACACGATACGTCTGATGAAGAAGGTTGAGTTAGGCAAGAACATTTGAACATCAAAAATAGTCCTTTCAGAAGAAGCCACAAGTTTTGGCGATCACACTAGTTAGTCATTATTTTGTTATTGCCCGATGGAAGTTCTCAATATATTTGAGAGAGAAAAAGAGGGAGGGCGCTTGCGAAATGCACTGTTCATAGTACAATTAGGGACCTCACTGTTCGCTAATTTTTGGGGAATAATAAGACTGTACCCGTGTAATTGTAGCCTGGGCTAATTTAACGGTACCATTTGTTACACTGCAAAGAGCAGCATGTTACTTGCTTTTACTCTAGTGCTCTGTTGTCTTGTCTAATTCTTCAGCCCTAGTAATGGAAAATATATCTTGATTTCAAGTTTTGATTTTGCATAGAATTCTCGCAGATTAACAAATCGGTTCGAGGTTTTCTTAATCCTATACAGCTATACAGATGTGATAGTAGCGGTGCCAATTTACATAGCATTTTGGTAAAATTGTGCTGTTATCTGTGTGCAACTCGGCTCTTCTACTTGGAGTTAGCATGTGAGCTCTTCGGCCGTACATATTGGTGCAGCCGTGCAGTTGGGTTATTAGGTTTATGTGGAATTATTCTTGTTAATTCCAATAATGTATGGAATCATTGAAATGTGGAGCCTCAGCTTATTAGAATGATATATAGGTCACAGTATGTCATCGACTGCTATAGTACTATGTATAATAAAATTGCACATCAGTATGTAGACCAACTCGCCAGATGCTTAGTTCCAATAGAAGTTTGCTACGATGAATTGCTATTAACCAGAGTTTTTTTTTTCAAATCATGATCTATTAAATAATAAAAATTGGTGGAATTGAAGATACCACATTCATTTTGAGATCTATAAATTGTCCGAATAATTAGAAACAGTGAAAGAAGTATTCGATATTTGTTATTTGGTAGATCAAATTATAATAGTGGAGATTTATTAGATGATTTTAAAGATTTTACAATGAATACAATTCTAATTTATATATAAAGGTATGTAATAAAAAATATAGTACAAGTCCTCAGATATGTTTTTTAATTTATCCGCACAATTAAGTGAAATTTTTGGCTGGTTTTCTATTATATAGTAAGAATATATGGAATTAGAGTTATCATGTTTGCTATGTGGTATAGAAATTCTTAGATCAATCACAAGAGAAAATCTAGACCCTAATTCTAATGATAAAAATTTATTATGTGAATTTTAAAACTCTAAAACAGATACAATCGCAATTGTTACATATAAAATTTTTTACACAATTGCACCTTATTTATTTCCGGCAAGCTCTCCTAACACAAAGAATTCTTAAAAAAGAATAAGGAAACTGCACTATTTGTTATTTGTTCTCTTGTATTGATCCAAACTCCCGGAAACCAAAATCTAAACAAGAACCAAACCAAAACTTCTTATTTCGTGTGTAACAATACGCATCTATTCATCCCTCCAAAAGAAACCAATTGATCCCTAATAAATCGCTAACCCTGTAAATAATTCACGCAACGGCGTCCACTGCAGTAGCCACTTCAAATGGCAGCAAGACAAGTACAGCGGATCTATAGCGATCGATCTAGAGCGTCAATTTTTAATCGGATAGCCTGCATGCATATACAGTTGTCCGGTTTCGTAGCTCACACACCATCTCTCTGAGCATGAGATCCGGCCATGTCAGACATGAACGGAGGAGGTGCAGTGCGAGCTGCTCTCCCGTTTGAACACGTACACGCTGACGCCGCACACCACCTCGGCGCTCGCGCTCACCTTGAACTCGCCGAGCACCACCGCCTTGCCGGCCACCACCGTCGCCGTCTGGAAAGGCAGCTCACCGGTCAGCACGTCGAGCGCGAAGAACCTGCTCTCGATAACCCTCACCGCGTCCACCTCCACGCGCGCGACTACCGTCTCCTTGGCGCGCGCCCCCACCTCCCCGGCCGGCACTACCGACTGCCCCACGGCGTCGCCGTGGTACCTCACCGCCGTCACCACCTCGCCGTACCGGAACGACGCGTAGTTCGGGTTGCACACCGTCACTTCCACGCCGAGGGACAGTTTGAGCACCGGCGGCATCACGACGAAGTCCTCCAGCTCCACGTCCACCAGCGTGGTGACCACCCGCGGCGCGCGCGGCCGGAACACCGTGAAGTAGAGCGCGAGGGCGACGACGGCGAGAACCACGACGGCGGCGAGCACCGCGCAGCAGCAGATCCCCGCACGCTTCTTCTTGATCTTTGCCATGGTAATTAAATGCAAATTAAGGCGTTTGTTGATGTGCTAGCTTCTTGTGTTCTTGGTGTTTTTCGGAGGTCAATGGAATGGAGGGGAGGAGGAGATATGTCATTTGTGTAATGTAATGTAAGAGGAGGTTTCTTTGGGATTTCAGTTATTTGTTATTTGTTTTGTTTTTCTTGGAATTTGTTTGTTTGCTTGCTTGCATATTGGTTTTCATCGGGTTGTTTGGAGATTTGTGTGGGTTAATTGGAGGACTGATCTGGATATTCGTGTGGGTTAATCTAAGGATTAATAAAACTGTCATGGAGGATGCATTATATTATATTTTGGTTTTTGCTAAGGTTACCTTGGAGCATACCTAAAATTATTTCAACGGGTTTGGTTGGTTGACCCGGATAGTAAGATTTTTTTATCCTAAATATAGGTAAAAGATGAGAAACAGTAGGAAATAACAACAGTATGTACAAGTCAAACCCATGAAATTTTTGCTCTTTACAGCCAAAAAGTTGAAGGTAAGGGGGTATTTTATATACTGGAATGCTTTGATATAAATATTTTTTTTTATCAATTTTTATTTTTAATATAAGAATTGTGAGTATTAATCCTACTTAAAAAATTTTATATAAAAATTATGAGTATTTTAACCATACTCTTCATATACAGTTCAGATTTTTCAATTTTACAGTTGTCATTGATGTTTTTTTACCTTATAATAAAATATAATATCAATTATTCTAAATAATGAAAAGATACATAATTTATTATGACTGTATGGACAAATATTACACCTCTAACTTCTAAATCTTCCGAAGACACTAATCAAGTGCTCGAAGATTTCTTTGTAAATCAGCTTTGACTCTCGCCAGAAGAATCCCAAATCTGAAGTTGTGGTGTATGACTGGATAGCTCTAATTAATTTTAACATGTAGTTTGCTCAAACACCTTCTCAATATCATCTTATACCCTAAAGAATTGTTTGGAAATACAATTTTGAGATTATTATTAAGGGATTTTTATAGATTAAGTTTGTGATTTTAATTTAATTAATACAAAATCACAACGAGACCCTCTTTCGATAGGATTTTTTCCTCTTAACTTAATTGGTGGTCCGCTTGACCGCATATGAAGTTAATTTCTTCGAAAACACCAACTTATGCATGCAGAGACAATTGTTTGTGTTGAGTTGCCTACATGTCATGTGTATAGCTATGGATATATAACATATGTTAGTAGCATATGCAGTAATATATTTCTATTGAGTTGGTAAGGCACCATGATGTAAGCATTTGCCATACAAAACTTGGAGCATGCGGAAAAGATTGTTCTTATGAAATTCATTAACACACGAAAAGACTTAATTAAGATTCCTCGTGACATAATTAATTTGTGTATAGAAGGATTCTTGCCCAACACGTACAGGCAAGAGTCACCTAACAAGCAAATAAACACATGTACACAAGTCACGCGAGGACCCATAACGTGCTGTTCATTCCAACAAATTAAGAGCTTGTTAATCCGGTTAGTGTACTCGCTAATGTGCCTGTTTTTTAGACACATTGTTGAAGATCATGCAACAAATAAGCTAGAGATGAAGAAATTAAGACAAGAATCTACCAAACTAGGAAGTCTCAACTGCTCTTTTCTAAAGATGTCAAATTCTGATTCTTTCCTTCTTTTGGTCCAACGTGCAACTAGTGCTAGGTATATATTACCTGAGATTGTACTAATGGATTAGATAAGAAAAAACAACTTAGAAACAATACAACTCTTTCAAGCAACATGATATCAGAGAGTGAAACCTGAATTTAGGACGAAATGAGGAGCGATCCGAAGAAGGGAGTCCCTGGCAGCATTGCCAATAAAGCCAATCTCACTCTCCGATTGACTTCAATATTGCTCAATGGGGAGAACTCTCTTCCCTGGGCTTGGGCTATTTGGCTCGCGCTTAGTGAGAAAGGAAAACTTGACTACATCACCGGCAAGATCACCGTACCGGCAGAAACCGATCCAAGGTATGGGGAATTGCAAACAAACGATCATTTGATAATGTCTTGGGTCCTAAACTCCATGGAATCACAAATCTCTAGTTTGTTTGTTTACTCAAATTCCTCAAAAGAGATATGGGATTCGGTTCAAGAGATATATGGGTAAAGTAAAAATTTTGCCCTTATATTTCAATTGAAACAAGAAATCTCATAACTCAAACAAGGCAATCAAAAATTCGATTGATTATTTGGCAAAGTTGAAAGTTAAATGGGATGAGTTGGGGGTGTATCAACCTCTAAGTACAGATTCCAAACTTATTGAAGAATGCCAAGAACAGAAAAGGTTGTCCCAGTATCTTGCAGGTTTGAATCGAATCTTTGAAGCAGTGAAGATGCAGATCTTATTCTCCTCCACCCTACTAAGCTTCAGTGCCGTGGTCGCCATGGTTCAAAGGGAGGAGACAAGAAGAAACGCTATAGGGGAGATGCATTGAGCCCCCGATGAAAGCTCGGCCTGCTACAGTAAGAACCCTAGTTCCGGCGGCCAAAGAAGCACCTACCCGAACAAGAACTGGAAGGGGAGTGCTGGCGATGAGATGATCCATTGTGAAAACTACAAAAAAAAAATAGGACACACAAGGGACCGATGTTGGTTCCTTCACCCAGAGCTCCGGTTGGCCAGAGGGAAGACCACCACCGGTGATTGAAGAAGTCAAGGGCTCCACGGAGCCTTTGAGGCAACGAAAGGAGAGAAGATGAGCCATCTCTCCACACCGCTCGAAGAAGGAACAAAAGGGCAGGAGCAATTGGGCCTAGCCCAGTTCAGTTTAACTGATCAGCTCAGCCGAAGAGATGGGGCAGCCCAATCAACGCAGTTGGAGATGCTAATTAATCAATTGTCTAGCTTCTTTAGAAATCAAGAAAACTTAAGTAAAAATACATGTATATGTTGTCACTCTGCTGTTAATAATGATAATGCTTGGATTGTTCATTCAGGAGTTTCCGGCCATATGACAAAGAATTTAGAAAATATGCAAATATATGAAAAATTACCTATAAATAAATTTGTTGTTGTTGACAATGGTGCTAAGGTTCCTGTCCATAATGTTGATAGCATGAATATGATTTCTAAAACAATTTCTGATATCTTGCACCGTCCCAACCTTACCACCAACCTTCTATCAATAAGCAAAATTAAAATGAGTTAAACTGTTATGTTATTTTCTCACCAAAATTGGTGGTTTTTCAAGATCGTATAACCAAGAATAGGGTTGGTGAAGGAAAACTTGAAAATGGGCTTTATTGTGTTGAACTCCACAATAAATATTGTTGTAACACTAGTGTTAATAGAAATAAATTATGGCATGCTAGAGTAGACCATCCTTCGAACAAAATGTTACAAACAATCATGTTTCTTCCTAATTTAAATTCCAGTAGTTGTGATATTTGTCAATTCTCTAAGTAAAATAGACTTCCATTCCAGCTTTCAACTAGTAAATCTGATAAATCTTTTGAATTGGTCATACTGATGTGTGGGGTCTTTCCCTAGTCGATTCTTACAATGATTTCAAATACTTTGCTATTTTTATTGATGATTTTTCCAGAACTACCTGGTTGTATTTGCTCAAGGCTAAATCTGAAGTTTTTTTCAAGGTTTCAAGAATTTGCCAATTTTGTGGAAAATCAATTTTTTTTGCCAAAATTAAAACTCTTAGATCCGATAATGGCACTGAGTATGAAAAACAAAAGAATTTTGTACCATACTACTTGCATAAATACCCTTGAACAACATGGTATTTCAGAAAGAAAAAATAGACACCTTCTGGAAGTCAACAAATCCTTACTTTTTCAAAATAATGTCCTAAGACATACTGGTCAGATGCTATTCTGATTGCGGTGTATCTCATTAATAGGCTTCCCACTCGTGTTTTAAAAAACAAAAGCCCTTTCAAAATTCTTTATAAACAAAAATGAATTTAAGCCATTTAGGGATTTTTGGTTGCTCATATTTTGTTCACATTAAACGTAGCAACAAGTTCGAGAAGAACTCAGTCAAAATTATTTTTTTGGGTTATTCTTCTCAAAGAAAGGGCTACAAGTGTTTTGACCCTATTGACAATAAATTGTACATCTCAAGAGATGTAACAATTTTTTTGGAAATGAACCCTTCTACAAGGTCCAAGATAAAGAAATAGGTATTAAAGATGTTGCTTTGCCAGAACTAACCCTTCTTGAAGGTGATCATGAATTGCAAAAAGAAGGGGAATCGAAGACAAGGGGAGATGAGCAAGGAAGTGATGGATTGAGAAGATCTAGTCGCACTACTCGGCAACCAGCTAGGTTACAAGACTTTGTAACCTATCACGTATCATGTCCTATTCAATACTATGTTACATATGAGCACATTAAACCTCAACATAGGATGTTTCTTAGCTCTATAGGTAGTAATACATAACCCAACACCTTTCTAGAGGCACAAGAAAATCCTATTTAAAAAAAGGCCATGAAAGAAGAAATAGATGCATTAGAAAGGAATCATACATGGACTCTTGTTAATATACCAGAAGGAAAAAAAACCTGTGGATTGCAAATGGGTTTACAAGTCAAATAAAATAGCAATGGCACTATAGAGAGATACAAGGCTAGACTCGTAGCAAAAAGATTTACTCAAACATATGGTGTAGGCTATTAAGAAACTTTTGCTTTAGTAGCTAAAATGAACACTGTTAGAGTTTTGCTCTCTATAGCTGTCAATTCAGAATGGACTCTACATCAGATGGATGTCAAGAATGCCTTCCTTCAAGGCAATTTAGAAGAAGTTTACATGACCTTGCCTCCGAGATACAAAGGTAAGAATGTTGGTACCAAAATTGTTTGCAAACTCAACAAGGCTATTATGGCCTCAAACAATCTCCGCAAGCATGGTACGCTAGACTCAGTCACTCTATTTTCCTTCATGGTTTTGTTAAAAGTTCTGCTGACTCCTCCATGTTTATTAAGAGAAACAATTGTTTGAAAGTTATTGTTTTAGTCTATGTTGATGACATTATCATCACGGGTGACAACCATGATGATATTGATGAAGTTAAATCCTACTTAAAGAAGAGCTTCGATATCAAGGATTTAGGTAGACTTTAGTATTTCCTTGGAATCGAAATTGTTCACTCCAAGAAAGTTTTGTTTTATCTCAAAGGAAGTATGTCTTAGACTTGTTAAAGGAAAGTGGAAAATTGGGATGTAAACCTGCTAGCACACCCATAGATCCTAACACTAAACTTGACTTGGAAAAATGAGAACCTTTAAAGGATGTCACACAATTTCAGAGACTAGTTGGCAAGTTAATTTATTTAACTGTTATTAGACCAGACATTGCCTTTGTTGTTAGTGCTATTATTCAATTCATGCATTCTCCTCGCACTACTCATTTTGATGTTGTAAATCATATTCTTAGATATCTAAAAGGTTCACTAGGCCAAGGGATCTGGATGAAGAAAAATGATAGTCCTAATCTGATTGTCGGCTATTTTGATGCAAACTAGGTTGGAAGCTTTGATAGAAGGTCCACGACGAGGATTTTTACCAAGTCCTTTGTCTATATCTCTTCGTGATCGTAGGAGACCACGGAGGGAGATTCGAGTCCTTTGTATATGCCTTCCCGAGGTCATAGGAGACTAGGAAAGAGACTTTAGTTTATACCTTCCCGAGGTCACAGGAGACCATGGAAAGAGAACTAATTAGTTTGTACCTTTCCATGGTCGCAGGAGGTCATGGAAAGAGACCAAGGAATAAGTCCAAGACATTCTGGACATAGCCCAGTCTATTTAAGTAAAATAGACATAAAAGCCCCTCATGGATGATCTTTACTTGTAGTTTTAACAAATTGTGGCCATAGGCTTCCGTGGTCGCAATTATCCACAATTATAATATCCGCAACCACTATGGCTGTGGAGATACCTGCCTGCAGTCTATATGTCGCGGAGATTTCATAATCCCAAATCCGTAGTCGTAGTCTATTCGCGACCTTGGATCAAAAGAATGCTAAGCATTGGAAATGCCTTTGAGTCAAGGTCTGGTCGAAACTTGCCGACCATGGACTGAGAGTTGCACAGTTGCAGTACAACCATACCTTAATCAATACTTCCGATGTAATATTCTACTTATTGATAAACTAAGGATAATTATGTCGTGCGGTAATCCATAAATCGTCAATGAGATGTGAATGGGTGTGCAGTTGTCAATAACCACACGCTATAACCGGCGAACAACAACTGCATCTTCAACTGTCGTGCAGTTATCATCAAACGCCCTTTCAGTCAAGCAATTGATGGCTTCTTCAACAAGTATAAAAAGAGGGCAAGAGAGATCTGGAGATAAGGGAAGAGAGGAGAAAAAAAAGAGGGATCCTAAAAGCCTAGCATAGGATCAGAATTAACACATACTCTGTTATACTATTATTTATATAATGAGAATACAACAATAGTAGGGCTATTACTTAGACTTCGAGAGCTCGCACCTGTATAAACACAGTGTGTTCTTTTGTCTATATTTACAGTAATCTCCCTTTAGTGATTATTAGAAATACCTCCCTATAAAACAAACTAAATTCGTGTAAGTTCGACTTGAGATTTTGTTCCAATTGTTGACAGTCCACTATGGGATATTGCACCTTTGTAGGAGGCAATATAGTAACATGGAGAAGCAAAAAACAAAATGTGGTTGCTAGATCCAGTGCCGAGGCCAAATATCGAGCAATGGCGTCGACAACAAGTGAGCTAACGTGGCTCAAACATCTCCTTCAAGACATGGATTTCCATCATGATAAACCAATGATTATGTATTGAGACAATCAAGCAGCAAGACACATAGCATCAAACTTGGTCTTTCATGAAAGAACCAAACACATTGAAGTTGACTGCCACTTCATACGAGAGAAAGTCCAAGCTAAAGAAATTGAGACCCCCTACATAACCAGCAAGGAACAACTTGCAGATATCTTCACCAAAGTTCTATATAAAGGATCTTTTCAAAGAATTCTCGACAATTTGGAATCTATTAACATCTTCGATCCCCACTTGAGGGGGAGTGTTGAAGATCATGCAACAAATAAACAAGAGGTGAAGAAAGGCAAGAATCCACCAAGCTAGGAAGCCTCAACAGCTCTTTTTTAAAGATGTCAAGCTCTGATCTTTTCCTTCGTTTGGTCCAACGTGCAACTACTGTTGTGTATATATTGCCTAGGATTGTACTAATGGATTAGATAAGAAAAAAACAACTCAGAAACAATACAACTCTTTCAAACAACACACATGTTAGTTCTACTAGAGTCTTCAGATTTTTTTGATTGGCCAGGTATTCATGTTATCAATTTGGTTGATTAATGATAAACTAGTTAGCTAGACATGTCCTAAACTCTCAAGCGCTCAATTTTGAGTGTCTAGAACTTTTATGTATATATACTTTGGTAAGACTTCAAATGTGGCTTGTTTAGACAAAATGAAAACATGAACCAAACAACTTCTAAGTAAGTCTTGACTAGACTTGTGGTCATGCATGTAACCAAACAATATCTAATTAAGTGCCTACTTGGAAACACGAAAAAGCCAAAATATAGAAATAGGAAAAAAAATAGAAAAATGGACTGTGCCATATTGCAAATTGGTCAATTGCGGTTAATCAACTATTTAAATTTTAATTTATATAGGGTAAAATACACTTTTAGTCATTTTACTTTGTATCCAGACTTATTTTGATTCTTTACATCAAAATAGTTGACATTAGTCCTTCTAGTTTCAAAATCGGATCACTTTTTGTCTCTAAACGGTTTTGTGAGTTTTTTTTTATGATGGGACTATTGTATATTATTGTCGTACGTAAGAATATAACAGGTATGAGTTGACTATAATAATCGATAAGACTGGGCATTGGCATAAGCACCAGAACATCTTTACTGACGTCTATGACAAATTCGTAATGATGTATTGTGTTACCATTCTATTGAAAGAGAAGAAATGAGATGGTTTATATTACCGATGTATTAATGGGGATATAAATCATTACATCAACAATTCATCTCAAGTCACTTCATCGAAACCAACTTACAAAACCACTTAAAAATTAAAAACAGTACAGTTTTAAAAGTAGAAAGACTAATTTGAACTGTTTTGAAATACATAGATCAAAATGAATTTGGAAGTAAAATAGAAGAACTAAAACTATATTTTACCCATTTGTATATAAATTAATGCAAAGTTTTTTCTTCTTGGGATTAATTAGATTTGTTCTGAAAATTGCAAACACATCACTTGTTGCTACCACTGCATGTCATTGTCATTGTTATCTTCCTTTTGCCGCTTTTTTTTTTAATTGGGTTCGTCCATTCCATTTTTGTGAAGGAACAATCGAGGTGTTAACTCAAATAATTTCGTTATAGTGTTTTGGATTATTTTGACCATGCCTCAAAGGAGACAATTTTCAACTGCTTGCAAAGATAACATTATCACAATAATTTACAAGTTACAACTTTGAAAGGTTTGACAGTTACAATTTCTTTTTTCAATTTTATTAAAGATTAATGCATGAAGTGCATAATTAATTTTGATGAAATGAAATAGTGACATTATGTATGGTTTGATCATACAACTTGAGACTACCGATCAAGCATAATAATAAGTATGTGAGATATTGATATTGTCTAAACAAAACTATTCCATTAGACTTTATGAAAACTTGAATCGGGTTCATGCAAAGCTGTAAAATCGGATACCAAACCACTTAGATTACCCAACTAATTGCGCACGAAAGGTATTTGCGGTGAAAATATCATGCGCAAGAGACTTACTAAATATCAGTATTAGATCTATAAATTCTTAACCGTCCGTCAATTGTATTATTTATGTTTAATGAGGTTAATTTTTTTAACATTTTCGTAATTTTATATGTTTTTATGTAATAGCTTATAGATAATGGGTCTTTTTAAAAATTTAGGGATTATTTGACCTCACTATTATTATTATGGAGCCACCATTACTAGATATTAAACAGTCGAATAGATGATGATGTGTAAAGATTTAATGGTGATCTAAATATATATTTTATACCGTAATACAAAAATCCTGTTCTCTCTCACCTTGTTTTTATCATACCGCACCCAAAGGTGCAAAAGCATTTGGATCATTTTCTCCGATAAGAAAGAGGATCATTGTAGTTAGGGAGAGGGAGGAAATTGATGGGAATCTTCTAGTCATAATCGTCCATGGTGCACTTGAGAAATGCACGTCTATTTTCGTCCACGTGGACCAATCGATAGAAACACCAATATATCATTTCTTGTTCACGAGTGATCTAAGACAATTTTTTTTTATCAGAACGAATAGAAGCACACAACGCAACACTTTAATTTGCATAATAGCATATGTGAAGCTAGCACTAACTCTAAGTTGCCTCTTCTGCATGAGACAACCATGAAAACACAAATGAGTCACTGCATACACAGCGTATCATAGCAGAGGACACAATCTTATTAAATATGGAATCCTATTTCTGCTTGGTAAGATCTAATAAGTGTTTAAGTGGTAGCAATTTTGAGTCAGATTTGCATCAATTTTCATACTGAAAACTCATTCAACACAATATTTTGTGTGACTTTTCTATCATATTTACAATCCACTTTAACGATTGTGTTCATTATATTTTATGGATCATGCCTATAAAATTTGGAAGCATTTCGAACTCGTTTGAATCAAAATCGAAACGAAAAACCAAAATCGGTCAAAACAAAGCCCTAGAAGGACCCAGGCACAAAGACCCAAGCGCAGCACACGTGTGGCCCAGGGTCATGCCAAGGCCCGTACCAGGCTCTAAAAAAGAACTCTTCTGCTCTTTTTTTTATCCGTTTCACATGCTATTTGAACTGGATTTCCATTGTGTGTGCATCATGCGTTATAATTGTTTATTTTAGGATTCTTGATTATAAATAAGGAGGCTTTTGGCTTAATTATCATTTTTGATCATAGTTAGTTTTAGATTAATAGTTAGGTTAGGTTTATCTCCCTCCCTATTTTGTTCTAGTTTTCATTCTTGTAAGCCGGTGTGGACGGCAGACTTCAATATTTTATGCAATTACGTAAGTTTTCTTTTAATACTTATTATTTCTCTGTATTTATTTTTTTTCGAGTAATTTCCCTCTAGGGTTAGGGATGACTTAATCCAAAGGGTGTATTTCTTTTTTGGTCCCTTTTGAAGTTTTGTGACTTAGTTTCTCACATTTTCTTCCTCTAAACCCTAATTTCTCGCCTTGACAATAGGCGTAACAGTTGAGTCTAGGCGAGAACTTAGAAGGATTCTTCAGTTCTTTTGACCGAGCAATTGTGTTCTAACATGGAACTCTAGAATAAGAGAGAGACACTTGTCAGATTTAACCATGGAAGCGATTTGCTGACCATTGTACCGGCGACCGTATCGACAACTTAATATGTCTTAGAAAATATTTGAAACTGATTCACAATTCACTGGTTTTTGTTAGAATTACACCTGATGGTTATGAAATTTCTGAAACCCTAGTTTTCTTTCTTACTTTCTAAAACTCTAGTTTTCATAATTTGTAATATTTTCACTTTCAAAACTGTAGATTGGTAGATTTTAGTTGTAGTGTTAATAGTAGCTAACAAAAATCAATTCTTGCTCTGATTTAGTTGACAAATTCTTAATATGAAAGACGAGTTTGCTTGTTTCTCATGGATTCAACACGTAAATGCTCAATGATCTATCGTTCATTTGCGATTATTACTAAGCGCGTCCCTTTCGGACGTGTCAGAATTCAATACATAAAAATTCTACGAAAAGAAAAATATTCTAAGTCATGATTCGAGTCACAGGAGATACATTATCTCCTAAGCGGACACTAAAGAGAATGGGAACTATAGAAGAACACTCTCATAGCGATCTAGAGATCATGGAATGGTATAGGCTTCAAATTGTATCTAGAGGAGAAAGAATTAAGCCATTGGAAGGTCAAGCCACCGTTCGTCACCAGTCAAGCTCTCTCTTATGTGCTTCTCGACCGTCTGGTAAATATTATTATTATATTACATCATTCATTGATATAGTGCAAAACTGAAACCGATCCCTTTCGGTGTCTAAGATAACAGTGTACCAACAAGAGTAGAAGGTCTCTTGACCATAAAACCTGTATAAACTCAATCTCCTCTCTACTTTGCCATATCAACAACAGGCACTAGGGTGCCTGTGTCTTCCTTAGATCCAAGATATAAATCTATATGCTGTATATTAGATGCTAAATTCATCTCGGTGTATACGATAGTGCTCGTTCATATATCTTATGCAAATGCAGATAAGCAAAACCTTGTTAAACCCTGTGTGTCATATTAAAAGACTTCACCTAAAACATAATTTATTCATTTTGCATCAGATTATCACATGAAATCTTGAAGAGTAAATCTTGATTAGTACATAAACAATTAATAGCACATAACCTTGAAGCATATATTTATATAATTAAAATGGCTTGTGATGTGATTGACATGAAAGATCAAACATTGGACGTTGCATCGGAGGTCGCGGTCTCCTTTTGGTGGGATTCCTGGTGGAGAGCTTTGTCTCCTCCAGTGACGATCACCTCTTGTTCTTCTTTGCTCTTACCCCAAATAACGATATAGAGACCAGCAACCAGCAGTGTGCCACCTATTATGCTGCACTCAGCAGAGAGAAAAATGATTTGACATTCACGAGGTGACACTCAAATGTGTGATTTACCGATATTATATTCTCTTCATATATATTGGGTGTTCATATCTATAGTTATATTTTAATAACATATGAATCCTGACAATATGTATCGAGAAATTAATACTATTTGATTATTTCTTCTTTATAAATTTATTTGTATTTTTTTATGAATGTGTGTGGATCACAACATTTAGTGTAGATTACGGTAACCTATAAGTCATAGAGAATAAAATATATATGGACACAAAAAATATATATAAACCTAATGTGTATATGTGCATTGACTCATACAACATATAAAGAGATACATATGGATGCACTTAACAAGAATAGTTAAGTCACACATCTACCTACTAGGTGGATCTTTACTATTCACTTATATATGTTTGATGAGAACCTTTTACTTGTTTAATTAAGTCTCTTTACAGTTCATTTTTGTTCAATTAAATCTCTCTATCTAAATTTTCTCAATTCAAACTCTTATACTCTCTTTCGTGTGTTATTCTAATTAAGCGTCTTTGCTTAATTTCTATGTATCAAACAGTTTGAGAGGAATGATTACATAAACACACAAAATCGAGGGCTTTAATTAGACGAATATAGAAAGTAAAGGTGTATGATTAGAAAAAATTGAGTGAGAGTGGCTTAATTGGATAAATGTTAATTGCAAAAGGGATTATATAGTATGTAAATCGAATAAAAGTGAATGATAGATGGACCTACAATGCAATTTTGCAAAAAAAAAAAAAAATGAACAAAAAGAAAAAATGAAAAGAAAAGGTTGTGGCAATATACCTTCCTAGGCTAACTTCTTCCCCTAGCACAAATGAAGATATCACTATTGTGAAGATGAGACTTATTGGCATGGACATGGAGAGAAACACAGGTCCTTTCTTTGAAATCACCCATATTTGCAGGTAGTATGAGATTGCTGCAACAACAATACCCTGAAAAACACACACACACACACACACACACAACATAGTACAATCCATGATCAAAACAAAGATGATCACAACAACTTCATGTGTAAGCAGCAGTAAACATGTCAAATTCAGATACTTAACAGTGAAGAGCACCGAGAAGAGGCTCACACCCCACCCGATCTTCCACCGCGAGAAGTCCCTCTCGAAGACGAGGGCGATGACAAACGACTGAATCGATGCGAAGATGCACTGAAGTGTGGTGTTCAGAAGCTTGGAAGGGTACTCCAGCAGCAATGGCCCCTGGCAAGAACACAACACAACCAAGTTACTGAAAAATTCAGACAAGTTTGCAAAGGAAATAGACATGTTACTGAAAATTCAGTGTAATACTGTACCTGAAGTACTGTCCATAGAGACCATATCACTACTGATGCTGTCATGAGGAAGATGCCCAAGGCCCAGTTCTTGTTGGAATGCGCGTGCGCGGCAGTGCTTGTGTGGTGCAAGAGCTGATGGCTGTTGAAGGACTTGAATTCAGGGCCTTGGTAGAGCGCGAGCACGATGACGCCTCCGATGCAGAGAAGTATGCCTGAGACCTTGGCAATGCCATGGACACTCCTCATGTTCAGTGTCTCCATTCTGTAGCACCAATTGAACAGTAGTTTCTTGTAAACCAAACGCAATTAACAGATGAAATGATCAGGTCTTTGTTGTAACTTGCAAGTCCTTACCTGAATATTACAGCCAAGATGAAGGCAACCACAGGCACAATGTTAAAGATAGCCGACGATGATGTTGCGGAAGCATAGTTCAGGCCAATGCTGTACAAGTTAATTGTTCCAGCCATCCTGAAGAACAAAATACGGTAGTACAGTGTGATGAAACCAACATTTCTGCAGTTTTGCTTCAGTTAAACACACATCACATATGATCTAATTGTTAACATACCCATAAAATGCATGAACAAAGATCTTTACAGAGAGTTTAAACGTCAGAGGTGGCGCTTGCTTCCTGCAAAGAAGTCAGATGAACAAATTGCATAGACACAAATACATGACCAAAGAAGCTACGATATAGCTAGCTACCTTTCAAGAAAGAAAGCGAAAGGAACCAAGAAGACCGCAGCGACGGCATGTCGATAGAACACGAAGACCGTCGTGCTCGTGCCCTCGTTGAAGGCAGCCTTGGTGAGTATGTGCATGCCTGCATATATCAACCTGATGAGCAGCACCGTCGAGTATACTTTGGTGTTGCTCATGATGTACAACAGATCAGAATTCAGAACTGAACTACTACCAAGGTTGGCCTATGGTGGCTGGTTCCCCCAGCTCCCAATCCTTTTATATGCATATATGATGGCTGAATGGGTTGTGTGAACTCTGAATACCGTGACTAGTTGACATGTCAGGGAAAAGAAAGCTGAAAGGAATTTTTTTTAAGATAACCCATTAAAAAAAATTAACTTCAAAAATAGTCTGATCGAAAAGAATTTTGCAAAATTTACCTTCAGTAACTATCCTAGTCAGTGACTGAATACGTGCTAATACGACGAGCAGATGTGATAACAATGCACTGATTTAGTCGCTGATTAGGCCAACGATTAAAGGTCTGGCACACGTGCACTGCTGTCATATCTGTTCGAGTGTGTTGTCACGTCTTCAGTCGCTAGTTCAGTTAGCGACTGAATGTCAGTTTTGTAAATTTTTTTAATAGATCATTTTTTTAATTAATTTTTTTAATAAGTTATATTAAAAATAATTCTGTTCTGGCATATTCTGGATAACAAGTTTAAAAATCTCTGTGGCCATGATAACCTGAAGGCAACACATCAACTTGATCACCACCTGAACTTGTTACAAACAAAAGATGAAGTTTTTTTTTTGCTTGTGCAATGGTAGGTCAGGATGATGGAAATATGACTAGCGCACTGGCCACATCTGAATATACTGCAACTTGATCTACATGTAAGTTGGACTTTATTAGAGTAAAAAGCAAGAGTTGGTGAAGCTTTCTTTAGCACTTGATCTACATTATAGATTCAACAATTCGATTTGTTTGTACAAAAATGAGTATGTGCTGGGATGTGCACAAATTACTAGATAATCTTATAGTTTTCAGACAAGATTAGTATAGTAAACTTGCTTAACTCATTTCTTGAAAAAAAAGGTATGTCTCACATTTTGATCCTAACTTTTCCAGACATATCAACGATACTAAAGTTTATACTCTTTTAAAGACAAGGTCTTTCAACTAAATCGAAAGTTGACGGCGTTTGTTTGGCGCCTCAAAAGGTTGAGGTCCGAAATAGGATTTATCAGATAAAAAATGTGCATGACATCTAAAGCATGGGTTTGCTGACGTATGATCAGTATACCTCATTAATCAATTAGGTTAAGTCCAATGCATATATTAAAGTATGATTTGTTGACGTATGATCATTATACGTCATCAACTATGTTAAAAATCCAAATCATATTTGTGCTCAATTAGGTTGAGTCCAACGTGGGCGCCTGACCCGGCGCCAATGTTAAAAAATTATTTTTTTTTGGTGAAACAAGAGAGAAGACGCTACACGAGGCAGTGAACGCCTGGTTTTGACATGTGGGTCCCACCGGCGCCAGGCTCGATGAAGCGGCTGTGTTGGAGTGGTCACTAGCGCTCGAGGATACTGTTTGTAGGCTCTACGTTTTGTTCGCCGTGCCTTCCATACTCGCTCTGAAATTAAAAGTGACAGGTGGAACCAGAAAAATGCGGACCCGCAAATCAGTGAATGGGTGAGGAGTACAAGAGTACGTTGCGCGAAACACCGCATCAAATGCAGGCCCCACAAGATGCGTGAACGTATGTGGGTGTGTTCACCTGGCGTACCGCACGCACCACACAATTAATTATCCACTTTCAATGATAGTTGGGCCCGAACAGTTCTGTGGTCACATGTCAGGACCGTTTTGGCTTTTTTTTTTGGTATAGCAGGAGTTTTACAAATAGAATTTTATTTCCACCACTTTAGTAGTTATTGTGTAGTTGACAGTGGGCCCAAAAATGAACTGGGCACATATATCAGAGGGGCTGCTGTGAGTGTTCTGAAAATAGCCGTTGGAATAATTAGTTCTCCAGTCCCACTTATCAGTGACTAAAAAAGTTACTATTGCAATATAGCCGTTATAATTATTTTAATGATTTTTGGGATAAATTTTTTTAAAAAATTGATAAAAATTCAAAAAAATCAAGAAAAATTTCAAAAAATTTGTATCATCTGCTCTCTATAAATATGAGCATAGTTTACCTCATTTTCACTCAAACTCAATCACAAACCATACACTTTTCATTCCCCATCTTTCAAAATTTTCCAAAAAAAATTTCTATGAATAACAATCCCTCCAGTGATTCTGTTAATTGGTTTAGTGAGCCTAATTTAGATGAGGAGAACACCGAGAGAGCTAGTAGCCAAAATCCGCCCAACTTTCATCCTCCTCCCCACCATATACGATGTGTTATCTGTTGGATCAAGGATGCCGACTAGAGGGGGGTGAATATGAGGCTTTTAAAAACTTCAAATAAAAACAAGTTTTTATACCAAGAAGAACCAAATGCAATTTAATATATTAAAGAGAGAAGATAGAGAACGAACACAGCTGTTTTTACCGAGGTATCGGAGACTCACACAGTCTCCACTAGTCCTCGTTTAAGCACTTAAGCCACTTGAGTTTTGGCTCAATACTCACGAAGAGTATTATCTACTAAGATTGCTCCTTGTCCACTCCGGAAAGGCGAGCACCGATGCCTTGTACAAGCTTGCCGAGCCTCTCCGACAATCTCCAATCTGGAGAGGTCAACGACCACGCCTCCGAACCGTCTAGGTGAGGGCGCTCACCAAGAGTAACAGGTAGTGAGGTCTTCTCTGGACCCCCAAACACGCACCGAGAATCTAAGTGAATGCAAATGCAAATGAACTGAAGTGCTCGGTGGATCGGAAAACACTCGACTTGATCAAAAGATCAAGATTTTAAGTAGAAAACTAAAGCTCAAGAGTGTATAAGAAATGCTACTGCTTGTTGTATAAAACTTATGCCCAAAACCCCTTTTTATAGCCTCAAGAAACAAATGAACCGTTGGAGCTAGGGTTGAAAATCAGCAACTCAAACTGACAGTCAGTTTGCCTAACTGACAATCAGTTTAGTGCACAACGGCCGACAAAATTTACGGATGAAAATTTGTTAGCCGTTCGTGGTCGTTTAAGGAAACTTGAAACCTACAACTGACAGTCAGTTATGCAAACTGACAGTCAGTTCGACCACATACTCGACCAAAACCAAATAGAAACTCAGTTAAAAGCACTGCGGTCGAAACCCCAACTGACAGTCAGTATGGACAAACTGACAGTCAGTTTAGTACAAAAAATTTGAGCCCAAAATACACCCTCTCTGGACAATTGTCAGTTTAACACGAACTGACATTCAAACTGACAGTCAGTTTAGCAAACTGACAGTCAGCCCAAACAAAAATAGAGATAACTTTAAATCCAGAAATCCAAAAGAGGTGTTTAATAGCTCGTTTGAAAGATAATTTCAAGGGCTACATTTTTGTCAACAGAAGAAAAAACTAGATCTGTCTAGATCTTTCTGAAAATTTCAAATACTCTTCTGCTATCAAAAACTGAACTGAAAAACCAGATTTTTCAAATTAAGTTCAAATCAAATCCAATCAAAATGATGCAATGCAATGACCTAAATTTCTCGGTTTATGTTGGAGATAAAGAGAGGACTTTCGCCACCCCTCTTTATAGTACGATTAAAAGCTAAAAACAATTTTCCTAAACCGATCAACTCCAAACACCGAGATCGGTAGAAAATGAAATTACAGGTTACCTTAGGTCTTTTGCAGCTTTACGTTTTGCGTCTTATCTTTTGCTCTTCTGCATCTTGTGCTTCACTTTTGCGACTTGTGCTTTTACGTCTTTTGTGTTGGGCTCGTTTTGATCATCTCGACAATTGTGGGCCCCTCGTTAGAGGGAACCTACTACAAATGCCCAGGTGATTTGTGCACAGGAGTTAAAACTTCAGAACATCCAACCATATTTACATGCATACATTAGCAAAGCGTACGGGGTCATTCAGACCTATATTACAGTAATTGACGTGTGCGGAACCACGTCAAAATATAAGTAGCAAAAATCAGTTAGGGGCTGAACCCAAAACAGGGTTCGAGCCAAAAAGCAATCATCCAAAGTAGTACAACACAACAGTGAGGAACATCCTCCTCATCCAGCAAAGCGTGATGCAGGGCGCAATCCACATCGCTCTCGTTGAGGTTTGGTGACCCTTCAGGCGCTTGGATCTCCGGGAACGTTGTCGGGGTCTTCTTGTGCTGAGTCGATTCCATAGTCTATGAAATCGACTGATTCATCCTCTGTACTTATTGGATCAGCAAGGGTGAGCATACAAAGCTCAGCAAGTTCCCGCATAGGGAGATGTTATATGTGGTAAATGTCAACAACAAGCTCTATGGTTCTCATACTTAGGGTAATTTTATTGAAAACAGAGATATTTTAATACTTTGGAAAGTCTCCCAGAATCTGGGGTTTTGTTTATCAAAGTAATTTATCAGACTGTACATGTGTATACTTTTCACAGAGTCAGGCTAAGCTCCCATGAGCCGCCATGGTTTGATCACATTTTAAAGAATTTATCAAAACTAATCATGCTGCATCGACGAGGGACCACCCCACTACGACCAGGCTCCAGAAAACCCGGGAGCACGGAGTATTCGAATACCTTTTTACACTCTGCAGAGGTGTACCACTGTACCCACCACGAAAACTCAACTTAAATGTCGGATCAGCTCCCTGCGACTTATACGCAGGTGACCAGGCTGAGCTTACACAACAGTTTACTGACCCATTGTTAATAATTTCCTGCCCGATACATAGACAATACCGGCCCCATTATCAAGGTAGGTACTCCCTACAACATGATACATGGCAAGCACGCGTAAGGTCCTCATTATCGTTGTGGGTCCTCCCCACTGCCTTGTCTTCTAGCCTTGGGTCTATGAGGTCCGCCTCTGGACGCATAGAATTCCCACTTCCGGGTTCGGTCGCGCACGACTCGAGAGCCAGGCTAGGGTGACTTCCTTCTTACACCTTATCCTCTCTACCCCTCACACCACTCGTGGCCCTCTGTGGCCTACCAATTTCCACTCGGGAAACCGGATCGACAACCATTGCAGGAAATGATTAACTTTAGGTGAGTCATGACATTGTGCCTGTCCCATACCAGGCGGGTGGTTAGCACGTTTTCAGGCCGTTTAGAAGCACAGCACGACGATCCCGTCCTTATGGACCCTTAGCGAGGCTTTCACAAACCCGCCGCACACACAGCGCCAACCTTCCAAACCAATCCTCGCTACTAGTCCCTATTTCTTTTATATAAAATGATCTTTTAGAAATAGTTTGCTCATGCTTCTGCCTTCCTCTTTTCTTTTACACATTTATTAGTATTGACATATACTTCTATGAGTGCATATCTCTTTTAAAGTAATACTTTTTCTCCTAAGGTGACAAGGTAAAGTAAATTGTCATGAAAACAAGGGGGGGTCCACAAAATAGGACTATCTACTCACATTATTTCTCAACATACGCTTTTATCAAAACTATCTTATGTATACTTGTGTAGATATCAAACTCTAAATAATTAAATGCATATAAAATAATAGGCGCAATATGTTCAAAGGAGGGAAACTTGCCTTGCCAAGCAGTAGTGTCGTAGTCTGCGGGTTCTTCTGCTTCCTCTTCCACGTAGTCGAAGTCTTGATCTTCAAATACAGGCATACACACAAGGTATTACAATCAACTTACAAAATACGGCAATTACACTTACATAAAATAATAATATGCTACACCGAGACGGCTTCTGGTTTCTGATCTGGATTAGGGCTTGGGCTTTGGATTCCAGGGGTCGAGTTGAGTCAGTTTAGGAGGGTTAAAAGAGTAGTGAATGGGACTCTTAGGGTCGACGAACATCGGACGTCAAAAAGGACGACGTTCGGGTCACGTCCGGACTTAACCTAAAAGCCGAAAAGCGAGTTAAGGGGTCTAGGTGACTCTAAATGAGATGAAAATTGGACAGTATGTGTATTAGACTAAGGCAAAGCTATTTGACAAAGTGGGACAAGCAGAAAAGACTTAGATTTTCTAGAATTTGCAAAATGGTCCAGGGCACAGCAATTTTCCATGCCACTGCACTGCTGGAATTAGGGTTTGTGTGTCCTGAGTATTTGGCTCATGCTTTTGAAGGCTAACTATGTCAAACATGCAGGCTTAAGTGTCAGGAGGTGGCTGTTTAAAGGGTTTGGCCGAAGATGGCCGGAATTGGCCGGAATTTGAATGCCAAGGTGGCTGGTTTGAACAGAAACTAGGGCAGAGCAATTGGAGCACCTAGAGTTGATCAATTTCAAAACAAATTACATATTCTTGCTCCTGGGAGTGTAGAGGTCACTGCTGGATCATTGGATTGCCTGGAGGTGGCGGTTGGAGGCTCGCCGGAGTTAACTGCTGGAGTTCACGGCCGGGGGATTTGGGGGTTTTTGATTGGCTGATTGAAAACCAAAATTAACTGGCTGGGGCTATAGAGTGTACTCTAAGGAGTATTTCTTCCTACTAGCACGAGTTCTAAAGCTCACTGGTTCAAGTCGAATTTTATAAAACAGAGAGAAATAGAAAACCGGTGATAGCCGGAGTTGGAGAAGAAATGAGCTCAATTCCTTGCTCGTGAACCATCTGGGGGTTAAGTGGGGTGTGTTAGTGGCTTTAGTTTGAAGAAAAACTCACCGCAGCGAGCTGTCACCGTGAAGGCCGAAGATGGAGCTCGGGGAAGACGATGAACAGTGGATTCTGTGGTGTTTGCTGTGTGTGTGTGATGAAGAGAAGCTATGCTCTGGCTTTTATAGCCTCCAGGAGCTTTGGGGAAGGTAATGGCCGAGGGAGGGCACAACTGGGCGTGTTCGCGGCATTAACCGGAGGCGAGGACGGTGGCGATGGGACGGCGAACTGTGAGGGGGTCATGAGGTATGGCTACAGTTCGGCAAAGGACGGCGACGATGGCACAAGGCGGGTGGTTGCAGGCAACGAGGTCTCGGGGCACGGGACGGCGACTTTGCGCGCGGGCAGGTGATGCCGGGGTGGGTGGTGGACGCGACGAGACGTGCACGGTGATCTGGGGCTCCCGAGGCGTCGCCGTGGCGTGGACAGGTGGCTGGGGTCGTGAGGCACGCGAGGCGCACACGAGGCGGTGCCGGCGGCGAAGAACGCGGTGGCGCGGCACGGTGGCGCACGGGCGGTGGCGCAGAGCGCGCGCACGGCACGGCAACGACAACAGCACAGTGCACATTACTGTACTGTCCTGTTTTCGGCCGAGGGCAAAATTGGAATTTCCAAGATTTAGGGATCTAATTGCAATTCTGATTTTTCCATAGGCTAGATAAAATTAGTACAGACTTATTCCAATTGAGTTTGCGCGAAAACGCGGAGATTTGACAGGGTTTCGGACAAAAGGAAAACAGAGTCGGGTAAAATAGTACTTCTGTTTTCAGATTCTTCCACCAACTGAAACTCTGGTTTTCGTCGCGAATTTGGAGATGTTTCTAAAGGACGATACGTATCAAATAGCGGTATGAACCTATAGGAGAAGACAGATCTCAATTCGGACTTCAAACGGAGATTTTGGACTTTTTGGGGCTTCGCGAAGCGGGCGTTTTCGGAAAAGAGAAAGACTTAGCCAATTTGGGACTTCTCGATACGAGGGGATCCTAGGGTACATTATGCACATATTGGTTATGGTCTTGGGTCCTTTCAGAGTTAGGTGATGCGAGATGCATGTATCTGGGCGATGCTCAGAGAATGCAAATAAGGCGAAAATAGGGATGTTACAACAATCTTCCCAACGGATCCCTGTATAAATCAATCTCAAAAAGCACAGTTAGTCATAAACACTCTGTTTTCATTAATCATCAAAATTAGGGTTAGGCATGAAGGCCTAGATGCAACAATCTCCCCATTTTTGATGGTTGATGACAACAGGTGTTCAATAATAAAATGAACGAAATAAACTCCCCCTGAGTATGTGCATCTTATCATATCAGAGCATAAGCCAACACATATATATCAGAGCATCTCATACAAACAACCACTCATAGATATACATATATTTGCTAAGACATATCAGAGCATACAGATCTCAAAATCTCAAAACCAAGTCATCATATATATATATATATCAAGATATCAGAGCTACACAGATATCATATTTAAAATCACACAGACATATATGATAAGAAAAAATATCTCCATAATATAAAACAACCATCAACCTCAACCATCTGTCCAAAACATCAAAATAGCTACTAATAACCAAAATACTTCTCCCCCTTTGGCATCAAGCACAAAAAGGGAGGCAAAAATACAAATTAGAGTCTAAGGCTCATCATCTAAAGAAACTCCTAGAACATCTGTATCCCCGGAGCCTGCTGGAGATCCAGATGCGTCGCCCGCAGGAGACAGGGGCGGAGTAGCGGCTGGAGCAGGAGCAACTGGAGCCGGAGCTGGTGCTGCAGAAGCTGGATCAGCAGGTCCTGAAGCTGTGCTCGGTGAAGACGAAGCCTAGCTGGCCCTCTTGCGAGGGACCGACGATCCGGGAGCAGGCAGGCGACGCAGTATCTTGTGCTGCTGAGCAATCAACCGAAGCAACATCTGATGATGCTCCGCCTAGGTGCTAAGGATCTGCTGCTGCACTTGGAGAATCTCCTGAAGCTGAGAGGAAGATGCTGATCCGGTGCCTGTCTCCGCTGCTGGAGCTGGAGCAGTCTCCTGAGCAGGAGCCTCGTCCTCTGACTCCCCCGCAGCATCATCATCTGATGCGGGAGAACCAGGGTCCACAGCCGCAGCAGGACGAGCACCGAGCCTGCGATCAGCTTGGCACGGAGGATAGAAGAGAAGCGGATGATGGGGCCGTGGAAGCTCAGAGTCCACAGCCCGAATATGAAGAAGCACCGCCATGATATACGGAGCGTATATCAACTGACGGCGCGGGGAATGAAGGACGTGCTGAATCTCACTAATGATGAGATCAGCGACGTCGAATGGCTCCTCCTGAAAGATGGAGATGAGCACATGAAGACCCAAATAGGTGACCCTGGCTCTGTCTCCGCTCATGGGGATCAATGTGAGACGGAGGATCCGCAGAGCCAGGTCAACATTGCGGCGCAGACCCGCGATGTGACGGAGCTGAAAGGGGCCAGAATAAAGCATGGCCACCTCCCGATGCTCCAGATCTGAGAGAGTGTGGAGCTGGCGGCCAGAAGGAGGGTGCACCAGTCCAAGCGCCTACTCAAGTTGCTCCTTCGTGACGGTGTAGACCTGGAGGCCCGTCATGAAGGTCATGTAGTCGCGCTGAGGGGAGATGAAGACGGTGGAATAGAACTGGCGAATGGGCTGCTCAACCCAGCGAAGAGAGGAATCTGCGACAAGGTCGCGAATCCCAACAGCAGCGAAGGAGTCTGTCAGGGAGACGATGCCTGTGCGGGAGGCAATCGTCTGCCAGGACAGAGATCGATGGCCAAAAATAGGGACACGGCTGTACACGCTGGTGAAAAGAGCTAGCTGTAAGTTTGTGAAAAAGGTGAGGACGTCGCACGCGTCGCGACCAGTGGGACGCGGCGAGAGATAGGGGTTTGCTGAGCGAAGTGAGCGAAGGCGGCTTGCGTGCCACCGGGAATAGTCCACGGGCACGCGCTCAGGCGGAGGTGAAGGCCGGTTCTCGGACGTCTGACCCGATGAACCCTGGCTGTTTGCCGCGTTCTTTCGTCGGGCCACACGACGAGAAGGACTGGGTTGATCGGACATGGTGAAACGAAAAAACAGAGAAGAGGAAAAACAGAGACCTGAACTGATCGGCCGAAAGGAGCAGAAGAGGTCGACGAAGCAGCGACGCTGGTCGAAACAAGATCAACCGGTGGGAGAGAGGCTAACAGGGAGGGCGCAACCACCGGAGAGGATCCACGGCGAGGAGCAGCACCACGGTGCAGAGAAGGCACGGCGAGAGGAACCGGCGGCTAGCAGTGGCTAAACGGCGGTGAGGAGGAGGTGCAAAGCGACGGCGGCGCGGTACGGCGAAGGGGCACCGGCGGCGAGCACAAGGGCAAGAAATGGCGAAGAGGCGCACCGGCGACGAGCTAAGCAACAGCGGCGAGATGGAGAAGGCGAGGAGACAAAGAAACATAACGGGGGTTTTAGGGTTCGAGATCCCACAACTGACAGTCAGTTTGATAAACTAACAGTCAGTTCCAAACTTAGAAACATGGAACTGACAATCAGTGTACCACACTGACAGTCAGTTCACAGAACTGAGTTTTCAAACTGATAGTCAGTGTATGAGACTGACAGTCAGTTTGAGACTCGAACACACACAGGAGCTACGACCAAAGTCAATTGTACAATGACTTCGACCAGAGACTAAGACCAGACTCCTAAGCACTAAACTGACTGTCAGTTAGAGGAACTGACTGTCAGTTTGGTCAATTTCGACCAGAAGCAGTCTAAGACCAGAGAGGGAATAAAATAATATTATTTTATACAAACGACACATTTAGCACATCAATTAGCATTTGATATATCAATAATGTTTAGTTCACCCCTTAAAAAGCAAAATCTTGATTCATTTAAAGGGTTTAGTGAAGATATGAGCTAGTTACATATCAGTTCTAACATAATTCACATCAATATCTCCTTTTGCCACATGATCTCTAATAAAGTGGTGTCTTATTTCAATATGCTTAGTTCTAGAATGTTGAACAGGATTATTAGCAATTTTAATGGCACTTTCATTATCACACATGAGTGGCACTTTATTAAAGATAATCCCATAATCCAAAAATGTCTGCTTCATCCATAATAATTGAGCCCAACAACTGCCTGCTGACACATATTCAGCTTCAGCTGTGGAGAGGGCTACAGAATTTTGTTTCCTAGATGACCATGATACTAAGGATCTCCCCAACAGCTGACAACTACCAGATGTGTTTTTACGATCAATTTTGCACCCAGCATAATCAGAATCCGAATACCCAATTAATTCAAAAATTGCATCTTTAGGATACCAAAGGCCTAAACTGGGATAGCATTTTAAATACCTAAGGATTCTTTTAAGAGCAATTAAATGACATTCCTTAGAATCTGACTGAAATCTAGCACATAAGCACACACTAAACATGATATCAGGCATAGATGCAGTAAGATATAAAAGACTACCAATCATAGACCTGTACAGTTTAGAATCGACCGATTTGCCGCTTTTGTCCATGTCTAGATGTCCATTTGTCGCCATGGGAGTTTTGATTGCCTTAGCGTCTTCCATCCCAAAGCGCTTGAGCAGGTCCTTTAAGTACTTTGTTTGACTCACGAACGTACCGTTCTTGAGTTGCTTGATTTGCAGTCCGAGGAAGAAGCTCAGCTCGCCAATCATGGACATCTCGAACTCCTTAGACATCATCTCTCCAAACTCATGACAGAAATGTTCATTAGTAGACCCAAAAATAATATCATCAACATAAATCTGACAAATGAACAAATCCTTTTCAATTTTCTTTGTAAAGAGAGTTGTATCAACCTTCCCAATTTTAAAACCTTTTGATAAAAGAAAGTCTCTAAGTCGCTCATACCAAGCTCGAGGAGCTTGTTTGAGACCATAGAGAGCTTTTGACAATTTAAATACATGGTTTGGAAATTTAGAATCTTCAAAACCAGGAGGTTGTTCAACAAACACAAGTTCAGAAATTTCACCGTTTAAGAACACACTTTTTACATCCATTTGAAAAAGTTTGATATTAAAACATGATGTGACAAGGATTGACACCCGGGTCACTTCTAATAAACTTTTGGTTTAAGACAGGTTCGAACCAGACATGTATCTGGCGATGCGAACTCAAGCTATTCTGAGGGGCATCACCATAAGGTCGCAGGTTTTACGCGATCAGGTCGCGGGTTTCGTGCGATCAGGCCGACAGCCTTGTGCGGTCAGAAGTACGCATGCTATACGCGGACTGGATATCCGGGATGTTGCGCGGTCAGCCCACATTCCGCGGTCAGGACATTCTCGACCAGTGTGCTTGGAGTTTATTCGGTTATCCTTATATTTGGATATTCCAAGCATCCCGAAGATTCCTCCACGTTGAAGACCAACCGTCAGAGGTTAATATATGCGGTTATTCATGATTAAAACGTGTTAATAACCTCCGTGGAAGTTAATAACGGTTCTTCAGGAACCGCATCCAACCGTTTGATGCAGTTTTCTTCATATGGCACCCTTTCAACCAATATAAAAAGGTGGCAAAATACATCAAAGGAGGGATCCAAGACATTTGGAAGAACAAGACTCCTGAGATAATTGAGATACAAGATATCTCAACCATTCAAACAGCCAAGTCTCCGGCTTAGATTAGACAACACTTACAAGTCTCTTATAGCCTCTTTTTATACATTTACATAGGGAAAACTTTCGCCTGTGAAGGTTTCTCCCTGCTAGTTTGTAAAGTTTTAACTCATATAGTGAAATCCTAACAGGACGTAGGGCTTTTACTCCCACCATCGAGGGCCCGAACCTGTATAAATCTCTCTGTGCTCCTGTTCACCATTGTTCTACATACCTTCCCGGAGGGTCATCTTGAAAGGTCTCACAATTACAAATTTTGCATAAGTTCGGCTGAGGACCCCGAGTCCGAATCGTCGACATGATGCATAAGCAAGAAGTATACGGATAGTTTCAAGTCTTGCTACAGGTGCAAAAGTTTCACCAAAGTCTAAACCTTCGACTTGAGTGAAGCCTTGAGCAACAAAACGAGTTTTGTTTCTAATTACAACTTCATTTTCATCTTGCTTATTTCTGAAAACCCATTTTGTTCCAATAACATTATGATCCTTGGGTCTTTCTACTAAAGTCCAAACTTCATTTTTAGCAAAGTTATTAAGTTCCTCATGCATGGCATTTACCCAATCAGGATCATTTAAGGCTTCATTAACATGTTTGGGTTCTAAAGAAGATACAAATGAATGATGTTCACAAAATGCAGCAATACGAGATCGAGTTTGAACACCCTTACTGACGTCACCCAATATTTGGTCTAGAGGGTGATCCTTGGTGATCGCCTGATGGTGCCTTGGTGCTTCATCTTGTACATCTTCATCTTGACCTTGTTCTGGAGGATCAACATAAAATGATGATACATCTTGATCAACATTCTCAACGTTGACATCATCTGCTTCTCTTGGCTTGATGTCTCCAATGGGTATGTTCTTCATGGCTTCTTGAAGATCTTCACCTGAAACTTCACAAGAAACTTGCTCTTTTTGTGAGCCATTAGTTTCATCAAATTCGACATCACCAGATTCTTCAATGCAACTTGTATTTTTATTGAAAACACGATAAGCTTTGCTAGTTGTGGAATATCCGACTAGAAAGTCTTCATCTACTCTTCTTTGAAATTTACCACCAAAATTTCTTTTCTTAAGAATATAACATTTCCAACCAAACACTCGAAAATAAGAAATATTTGGCTTGCGCCCAACAAGAAGCTCATAAGGAGTCAAATTCAGAAGAGGATGCAAATAAAGTCGATTTATAGAATAGCAAGCGGTATGCACGGCTTCAACCCAGAAGCGAGTAGGAGTATCATACTCACTTAGCATAGTCCTTGCCATTTCTATAAGTGTTCGATTTTTCCTTTCAACAACTCCATTTTGCTGTGGAGTGTAGGATGTGGAAAACTCGTGTTTGATTCCAAGAGAGTCACAAAAATCAAATAGAGTTGAATTAACGAACTCTCTACCATGATCACTACGGATTTTCTTGATGGATAATTCGAATTCAGTAGAAACACGTTTTGCAAAACTTTTGAAAACATCGGGGGTTTCAGATTTTTGAGAGATAAAGAAAACCCAAGTATAGTGAGTAAAATCGTCAACAATTACAAAACCATAATTGCTACCCCCGATACTTTGGAACTCGGAAGGTCCAAATAAATCCATGTGAAGGAGTTCCAAAGGTTTACAAGTAGAGAGAATGCGCTTAGTTTGATGTGAAATAGCTACTTGCTTGCCAGCTTGACAAGCGCTACAGGGTTTGTCCTTTTCAAAATTCACATCCTTTAAGCCAACAACCAAATCACATTTTAAAAGTTTTCTCAATTGATGCATTCCAACATGTGCAAGTCGTCTATACCATAGCCAACCTTTTGAGGTTTGAGAGACAAGACATGTTGACAGAGATGCATGTTTTGAGTGAAAATCAACCAAATAAAGATTTCCAAAACGAAAGCCTTTAAAGATCAAGGTTTTATCTTTTAAACTTTCAACCAAAACTTCTTTTGGGAAAAATGTGCAACTAAAACCAAAATCGCAAATTGAAGTTCAGAGATTCGACCAACAAAACATTCGAAATAGAAAGATCATTAGAGATTGCGATTTTACCCAAGCCTACCACATTTCCTTGACGATTGTCGCCAAAGGTAATCTTTTGGTTCTCGTTTGAGTTGTCTTTGAGTGAGGTGAACAACTTCTTGTTACCGGTCATGTGTTCGGAGCATCCGCTATCGAGCACCCAATGCCTCCCACCGGTCTTGTAGTTCACATGCATACAAAGAATTAAGTTCTTTTAGATACCCAAACTTTTTTGGGTCCTTCAATGTTAGCAATCAAAACTTTGGGCACCAAAATAGATTTCTTCTTTTTATTTAACATGGGTGCACCAATATACTTTGCTATAGCATAAACTTTTCTCGACTTTTGAAGCATGTAGCAAGTATCAAAATAATTTGGAGTCATTAAGGGACATGCTTCATGCGAATGACCAGTTTCATGGCATTTATGACAGAATGTGTTGCATGCTTTAACAAATATAGTTTTAGAGTTTGGTTTCTTCCCTTTCTTTTGAAAATATCCTAATCCTTCTTTTCTAAAAGAACACTTTTGTTTACTAAGGATTAGATCAAGAGATATTTTACCTTTATAACAGTTCTCTAACCTTTTCCAAGCTTTTCTACTTGAGCCTTAAGTTCATTATTTTCATTCAATATGTTATCATTAGAAACACATGGAATGTGATGACTACTAGAGGGAGAATCATCCAAATTACATGAAGTTGAAGCATATACCTTAGATGAGATATTTGTAACATCTTTTATGAGCATGCTTTCATAAGAATCTTTAAGCTCGGAGTATTGAGTGCGTAAGGAAAAATGTTCTTCCTTAAGCGCCTTATACTTCCTTTTAGTTTTTCCAAAAACTTCATTTAATTCGGTTATCATTTTAACTAAATCATCATAAGATGGATCATTAGAGTGTACCTTTTCATCGCCTTTAGCCATAAGGCAAATGGATGAACTAGTTGAGGTGTTGATGTTGCCGAGAGCTAATCCGGCCATCTTCTTGGAGCAACTTCTTTCGTTGTCGGAGTCAGAGTCGGAGCTCTCTTCGCCGGACATCCACTCTCCAAAGCAGGCTTCTTTGATTTCTTCATTCTTCTTCTTGAAGAACTTCTTCTTCTTGTTCATCTCATGGGTGATGAGATTCCCATAAAGATCGGTTGGTGTTGTGGTCGATAAATCGGAGTTTGTGAGAACCGTGACCAAAGTGTCGAAACTTTCCGGTAAGGTCCTAAGCATCTTTCTCACAATCTCAAGGTCAGTAAAAACAACACCAAGACCCTTGAGTTCATTCACAATGTTATTCAACCGAGTAAACATGGAATCCACGGACTCAGTTGATGACATGGTAAATGTCTCATATTTTTGCCTCACCATTAGCAACTTTGCCTCTTTAACCTTTGTTGTGCTCTCGTAAATTTCTTCGAGGGTGGTCCAAACCTTATGAGCAGTCGTGAGATTGCTCACACGGTTGAACTCATTCAAGGATAAACCGGCAAAGAGTGCATTTTTCGCACGGACGTTTAAATGCAGCTTTCTCCTATCGTCCTCAGACTGACTTGCCGGATCATCCGGAGGAGTAAAACCGAGTTTAACGATATCCCATACATCAAGCCCCATAGCTTCTAGGAATACCGACATGCGCACTTTCCAATACGGATAGTTTGTCCCATCAAAGATAGGCGTACGACCGGTATGACCAAAAAGGAAATTCCCACTTGACGACATCCTCTCTCTAGGCGGTAAATCCTAATGAATTGAGAGACCGTGCTCTGATACCACGTGTTGGATCAAGGATGCCGACTAGAGGGGGGGTGAATAGGAGGTTTTTAAAAACTTCAAATAAAAACAAGTTTTTATACCAAGAAGAACCAAATGCAATTTAATATATTAAAGAGAGAAGATAGAGAACGAACACAGCTGTTTTTACCGAGGTATCGGAGACTCGCCTAGTCTCCACTAGTTCTCGTTGAAGCACTCAAGCCACTTGAGTTTTGCCTCAATACTCACGAAGAGTATTATCTACTAAGGTTGCTCCTTGTCCACTCCGGAAAGGCGAGCACCGATGCCTTGTACAAGCTTGCCGAGCCTCTCCGACAATCTCCAATCTGGAGAGGTCAACGACCACGCCTCCGAACCGTCTAGGTGAGGGCGCTCACCAAGAGTAACAGGTAGTGAGGTCTTCTCTTGACCCCCAAACACGCACCGAAAAACTAAGTGAATGCAAATGCAAATGAACTAAAGTGCTCGGTGGATCGGAAAACACTCGACTTGATCAAAAGATCAAGATTTTAAGTAGAAAACTAAAGCTCAAGAGTGTATAAGAAATGCTACTGCTTGTTGTATAAAACTTATGCCCAAAGCCCCTTTTTATAGCCTCAAGAAACAAATGAACCGTTGGAGCTAGGGCTGAAAATCAGCAACTCAAACTGACAGTCAGTTTGCCTAACTGACAGTTAGTTTAGTGCACAACGGCCGACAAAATTTACGGATGAAAATTTGCTAGCCGTTCGTGGTCGTTTAAGGAAACTTGAAACCCACAACTGACAGTCAGTTCGACCACATACTCGACCAAAACCAAATAGAAACTCAGTTAAAAGCTCTGTGGTCGAAACCCCAACTGACAGTCAGTATGGACAAACTGACAGTCAGTTTAGTACAAAAAATTTGAGCCCAAAATACACCATCTCTGGACAATTGTCAGTTTAACACGAACTGACATTCAAACTGACAGTCAGTTTAGCAAACTGACAGTCAGCCCGAATAAAAACAGAGATAACTTTAAATCCAGAAATCCAAAAGAGGTGTTTATATCTCGTTTGAAGATAATTTCAAGGGCTACATTTTTGTCAACAGAAGCAAAAACCAGATCTGCCTAGATCTTTCTAAAAATTGCAAATAATCTTCTGCTGTCAAAAACTGAACTGAAAAATCAGATTTTTCAAATTAAGTTCAAATCAAATCCAATCAAAATGATGCAATGCAATGACCTAAGTTTCTCGGTTTATGTTGGAGATAAAGAGAGGACTTTCGCCACCCCTCTTTATAGTACGGTTAAAAGCTAAAAACAATTTTCCTAAACCGATCAACTCCAAACACCGAGATCGGTAGAAAATGAAATTACAGGTTACCTTAGGTCTTTTGCAGTTTTACGTTTTGCGTCTTATCTTTTGCTCTTCTGCATCTTGTGCTTCACTTTTGCGACTTGTGCTTTTACGTCTTTTGTGTTGGGTTCGTTTTGATCATCTCGACAATCTTTCCAACGGATCCCTGTATAAATCAATCTCAAAAAGCACAGTTAGTTCTAAACACTCTGTTTTCATTAATCATCAAAATTAGGGTTAGGCATGAAGGCCTAGATGCAACATTATCCACTGTTCACACCGCCTTCTCTATATGCGCAACCACATCTGTATGCACACCTTGGTCTGTATGCACTGATTCATCTGTACGTACAACCCCTACGGCCCTTGCGGCCAAAATTATAATTTAGTCGGAATGTCGACCATCCCTACACAAATTTCGCCTCTGCATCCACCGACAAAAAAGTCCTGTTCCGCGTTGGTATCAGATAGCGGCACTCCGCATAGCGCCCCCCAGGTTGTGATCGATGACAACGATGGCGACAATGACGAAGAGGCCGCTGGAGCTCGGCCTAAATGATTGCTTTGGTCGCAACAAGATAACATTCGACTTTGAGTGTTCATTTAAATTTGAAATTTTGTGGACCCGGAATTTTTTACGGTTTTAGCTTACAAATTTTTTGAACAAAATTATTTTTTTTCTTCTAGATCAGTGCATGATTGAATAACTCCCTCGACCCGATCGACGGGAATAATAAAAAATTCGACATGTATTGGGGGAAGGTTGCTGCGACGTACAACTCAAGCAGTCCGAACAGTCGCAGAAGAAATGTGAGGCACGACAAAGACCATTGGCAAAAAAATTAACAAGAATTTTGTTCAGTTTAATGGTATTTACTGCAGGTTGAGGGATGTCTATGTTAGTGGTCGTTCAGACGACCAGTTGATGCCCCAAGCACGCGAAATGTACAGGAAGGAGATAAGTCATCCCTTCGTCCTGGTGCACTGGTGAAATGTCGTCTGGGGTCAACCGAAGTGGTGCCAAAGCTACTTCAATCCTAGCAAAAGAGCACGACTCATTGAAGAAGGTGGCCGTACGTCGTCATCGAACAACGATGATGTCCCTACTGAGTTTCCACAACAGGAATGGCGGGATGCGACAAAGCAGAAGCAAAAGGAAAAGAGAAAACTCCAAGAAATGTCAGCGGCTATCCAGGAGAGCATAGAGAGCATTGGCAAAGCAAACGCCGATCTCGCTAAGGTGGCTGAACAAGCAGTTGTCGCGTCTTCAAATTTGCAGGGCATGGCCAAAAGCAAAGAAAATACCACCTTTATGAAGTCGTTAACAAAATTAGTGATGGCTAAGACATCCCATTTCTCGGATGCCTAAAAGGCGGCGCATGCAACTACATTAAAGTATGTTAATGACATGATTAATAAAATGAGAAATAAGTAGTAGCCTAAACCATGTAATTTTTTATGTCAAGAAATGTACTCGTATTTTAATTTTAATTTTTTTTGAACAATTATCCATTGGAACTGATGTTTGAAATAGATACTTTTGGATTTAGCTGTTGGAATTGAGGCATTGAATCGATATTTTCGGATTTAGCTAATGGAAATGAGGTATGGAATCAATACTTTTGGATTTAGCCGTTGGAACTGAGGCATGTGATCGATGATTTTGGATTTAGCCGTTGAAACTAAGGCATTTGATTATTCTCTTCTCTCCTTGTATATTCGGACCCCTCATCCTCTCATCTTCACAACCCAAACCTCTCTTCTTCAAGTACCAAGACCATGTGCCACTACTCTCCCAAAAATGACGTCTAGTTCAAGCACAAGTAGTGCGAAGGAGGAAGCCATCAACCAAATTGAAGATTTCGTAATGGAGTTCATACAGAGTGAGCTGGCCCTGCAACCCTTGAATCGTTGCATTCTCAATGATATTCAAGCCAGCATAGACACGGGTACCTTGCACCACCACCGATTAGGCACTAGAAGGTACATCGACAGAGATTGCGAAGACTGTCATAACCGTTTAATGGCGGACTACTTCTCCAACGCTCCGATCTACCCCGCTTACTTGTTCTACAGAAAGTTCTGAATGGGGAGACACCTCTTTCTTTGAATCATCAAAGCTCTGGGGGAGTGGTCTCCGTACTTCAATGAGAGGAGAGATGCCCTCCTTCGTAAGGGGCTATCTCCTTTGCAGAAGTGCACTTTAGCAATATGCATGTTGTCATACGGCTCCCCCACCAATGCCGTTGATGAATACATACGTATAGGAAAGTTGACGGCAATCGAGTGTCTGGAGCATTTCGTCGACGAAATCATCGACAAATTTGCGGGATAATATCTCTGAAACCTACTGTCAACAACATGCAGCGTCTACTCCAACAAGAAGAGACTCGGTGATTTCCCAGGGATGATGGAAAGCATCGATTGCATGCACTGAAAATGGCGCAATTGCCCAGTTGCATGGAAGGAGCAATTCACTCGTAGTGATCACGAAGTTCTTACAATAATACTTGAGGCGGTCGCCTCCCAAGACCTGTAGATATGACATATCTTCTTTGGTGTCACCGGATCCAACAACGACATCAATGTGCTGAATCAATCCCCCATTTTCACTGATGTGTTGAGCGACCAAGCTCCTAATGTTCACTACTCCGTGAATGGGACAGAATACAATATGGAGTAATACCTAGCCGACGATATTTACCCTGAATGGGCTGTCTTCGTGAATACCATACCCTTGTCCCAAACAGAGAAATTTAGATTATTTGCACAACAACGAGAAGGTGCAAGAACAGATGTCGAGCGAGCCTTTGGAGTCCTGCAATCTCGATTTGCTATGCTTCACGGCCTCGGTCGATCTTAGCGACGATCAACCCTTGCCAATATTATGCAAGCACGTGTCACCCTCCACACATGATAATTGAGGATGAGCGACACTCTAATGACCAGCTCACTGCTTCGTATGAGAGTCAAGACATCTATCTTACCACCGCTTACTTTCCACAGTGGTGCTTCGCCATTTTTTACTGATATACTAGCTCAAAATGATGTGATCCGTGTTCTCCCAACGCATATGCAACTCAAATGGGATCTTGTCGAGCACATTTGGCAGTATTTCGGAGACAACAATAACAACTAGTAGTTTAATTAATTTTTAATCTGTACGTTTGTGTGGTCATTAATGGTCGAATGTATCCGAATTTTAATTAGTATGTTTCATATTATTTTCTATGTGTGATTTAAATAAGAAAATTTAAAATTTTTATTTTGTTTTTGTTGTATTCGAATTATCCGAATTCAATTTTGTTAATTTTTTAATCATTAATAATCATACAATGCAGCATATTACTATATAAATATTTTATACGCGAGTCTCAAGTGAAACGTCACTCAAGAGCCAATGTATTAGAGTGTTTGAAGCTTTGAGAAGGTGCTTGACATGTGGATTCGTGTGAGGAGTCTTCTCAAATATCTTTGTATTAGAGTGGTGGATGTTTTAAGTGGTGCTTCACATATATGATATAAAATATACTAAAAATGTTACTATGTGACTCATTGTACACATTCATGGGGACGGCCATATGTTGCTTTCGGACTTTGATTCAGAATGATTCCATTCACAGCAGAAACACACTTTACGAAATTCTCTTTACGGAAAGATGCTCACCAAAAGTTGAAATTAAAGCACCTGGTAATTTTGTTCGAAGTTTCAACACCGCATGAATCACACAAAAGGAATGGATCTTACTGATTCTGCTGTACATGTTGCTGAGGTTCATGCAACCGTCGACTCTTCTAAAAAGTTTTAAGTTGTTAAAAACAAAGACAAGCAATCCTTCTCACATTTAGGATCGATTAGGTCTGAGACATGGACGGTTGGCATGATCTTGGCTTGATCGGGTTTAAGATGTAGACGGTGCAAGAAGCATAAGTGTTACTATTTCATCTTTTTAACAAGAAAAAATTTTGAAAAAAAAAACCACCACAAGTCATTGCCAAACACAATAACCATATAAGTCATTTTTTGTGACTTTAACCCACATAAATTACCTCCAATTCTAAAATTCTTGCCGTCATTATTCCGCTAAATTTAACTTAAAATGATTAAAAAATTCAAAAACAATCATCGTTGACATGTGGTAGCAAACGTTGTTTAACCGACAGTTATGTACACCACTAACTCACCGGTCAATTAACTCGCCATCAACGTCGACCGATGATATGCACCGCACAGACATTTCTATTGGTCATCACTCTCAATGCTACTACTGCCGATCGCTGTCCCCAACACTATTGCCGCCAGGACCCTGCATGTTAGTGGATAGTGCAAGAACCATAGATGTAATTTTTTTGTCTTCTTAACAAATGAGCATGGCAAATATCGAACTCAAGTTCTCTTGTTCTAGTATCAATTACCACGTATATAATAACTAACCTACGCAAAAAGTTATGCCATTAGAAAAAAATAGGCAATCTATTCATGCATCAACATATATGATGGTTACTAAGGGGGTAAAAATGAGAGAAGAAACAAAATAGAGATAGAGTATAAACAGAAAAAGATTCTATGAGACCCAGTCTTATATAAGAAATGAAAATTTTATGTACTGTTCACTATAAATAAATAGATGAGATATAATTATGATCTATATCAGATAATTGAGTGATCCATCAGATAGTTATGTTTGATCCCAACCATAAATCACTTAATCGTTGGTGAAGATTTTTTTTCCCCCAGTATAATCGGTGTGGTCAATAAGGAGGATTTAAGAAAGTTGTTTTGTGTGGATAATATTTTATGCAGTACCTAGTGTTACGCAGTTGAGGCAAGTCAACTCAAGTCTCCCTTAACTAAAGTGGCACCATGCATGCAATAAAACAGAGGGAAAGCCTTAGTGAAGAAGGAAAATGATGGAAGAAAAAGTAGCTTTTACCGTTTACTTAGGAAAAAGCCTATTTGTACACACCTAATGGTGTTAAGAGTGCGTTGGTGGTACCAATTCACACCTTGCTAGTTCATCATCGTGTATTGTTACAATCTAATGTTCCAAATAGCATATTATTAACATATAGCGGTTAAATAATTTTGTGACAGATGTTGAATGATGAATAGTAGATGATATAGTGGGTGATATATCAAATTATATATTTTTCATGAGATATCTATATTTTTTTTGTTAAAACAATGTTTTAGTATGCATATAAAATATGAAAAATATTTTGAATATAACAAATTTAACTTGTATATTTTAATTCCACCGTGTATAATTTCATAGTCATAGTCAATGACAGACAATGCAAAGTACATAGCATCCTCTTTTTAAATTCTAAAGTATTGATAGGAGAGAACCCATTGGAGGTGGGGTTGGACTATTTGCTAATATTAAGACATACATTTTTGCAACTTTACATGATAAGACAACGCTAGAAAGTAAATTAACGGTTAAATATAAAGGGTGAGCTGATACAACGCACAGGCCTGCTGGGAGTTAATCATCGTGAAGTACTCCCTCCACTCGAAAAAAAAATTATTATTTTGACAGGATAATTTTAAAATTTTTTAATTTTGACCACTAATATATCTATATTGACTATAAAAAATTATACAAACATTAAAAATAATTTCATAATATTTTAATTTTAAAACTTTTTACCAACATATTATAGTAAAAAATAATATTCAAAATTGTATTTTAGAGTCAAAAAACAGAAGTCATTTTGGAGGGGAATAGGATTTAATTAGCTAACAATATTTTAATTGAGGCCAACCTTTTTGTTTAAAGAAAAAAATAGAATTGTTATCTCAACTTACTCTAACTCTGAACTACTAAAGAATCCTTTGCTCCACTTTGAAGATAGTGCAATACAAAATTTTCCAAATCATTCACACCTATGAATGGGCTCTAAATGTTAGTGACTCACTAAATTTAATTAATGTTTTAAACAAATGGTTTATTTTGGACTCCCCCTTAATGGATTTGAATATTCTTTCCGAATGGCTAGAAAAACATTTTTTTAATAAACTTTAATTTGACTTTTAATATAAACAACAAATATTGATCCAATAGATTTTATGACATGCATTTTCTTATATTAGGTTATTATATTTTGTAGGTTTGTTTATTTGCAAATTGCTGCATTTTCTTTAGGTTGTCCTCTTATTTAAGTCGTCTCATTTTTTTTATTTTAAGTATATCGTTTTTTTAAGAAGTTGTATTTTTGCTTAAAAAATTTTTGTATATAAAAATTATAAGTATTTCAACCATGCCCATATTCTTTTAACGCCCGGGTTTGTTTTGAAAGGTTTTTAGGAAAGGGTAATTTGGAAGCTCCGCCAAATAAGGACATAAGAGGATGCTCGAAAGATTCAACACCTGAAATTAGACCCGGCTGGAAGTTGAGTACCAAAACAGCATCGTTTTAATTTTTTTTTATAAAGCTCTTTTGGCTGAGGCCAATGTCTCAAAGATAGAATAAAGAGAAAGAAATGCTCTTTGTTCAAAAGAAAAAACACAAAATTCCTTTGTATTGCCGTCAAGATTGAATATTGCGCACGGGACACGAGGATCATAGTTTATTTTTCACTACTACGACGTTGCTTTAAGAGTAGTACAATATAATTTTTAAAAAATATAGAAATATTTCTCGTAAATTTTTTTTTCAAGTCTTATCTATCAAATAAATGCATCATAATCAAATATCATCAAATCTTAAAGGAGATTTAAGGATTGATTGAGGTAGAAGCCATCCTTTGGAGATGCCCCAAGCGCTTTCATTGCGAGTGGCTACAGCCAATGAAGCTCTGGTTACCAACAGCTATGTTCACGTGAAGGCGGTGGAAACTCGCTGGATGACCACTCGGTGACCCAACGACGCATGCAAGGCGAAGCTCCTTGCTTCCGACGGTCTTTGTATTTGTCAGAAATAAATTGATTAAAATATTTTAAAAAATTATTCTTCATTCTCTAAAATGTATTTTCATTTTATATATTTTTTATATTATCAAACTATATTTTTATATTATATATTTTTTTTAGAGCCAGATACAAATCAAACACCCTTAAAAACCTGCCTATCTAGCCTGAAACGTTCCAGTCCAATCAAATTAGAATAAGGCACCTAACCATAAAGCCCCTTGCTTTCGTATCCTTGTCTTGCCTTAGTAACGGTTCGCACAGCAGGACCGTCGGATGCCAATTTAAACGGCTTAGATGTTCTCGGGTTCTATGCCCGATAATCTCAAGTCTTGGATCTCACATTCGATCGTACTTTTAGCGTATCTCAGCTGTTCGAATCAACATCCAATGGTGATGCTGCACTCACGTGCCGATGCATGGCAAGAGATATGTTTCCATCTTGTCCTTTTGCGTGCGATCACAAGTGTTTGCTTTACATTCCTGATCGAGTGTCAAAATTATATAAACTAGTTGATATATCCCAATATGATTACTTGAAAGACTCATATCAAATTTTTAGTCAAACAATTACAGTTTGTACTCATGCAAAAAAAAATTGTAGGTTAAATTTCTGATCTTCTCTATTTTTTATGCTGTGTGTTTAGTTGTAGTATTTATGTGGGAAGGTAGGGAGTAGTGTGGTGTGTCTATCGTCAATCTAGCAAATATTATTACTATTTATAAAAACAAAGTTTTCAAAAAAATATGTTTAGTTAAAAAAACTGCTAAGTAATTATATTCTATATTACTGAGAGTTATTATAAGTGGACTCGATATAAGTAAGTATAATTTTGATACTCAAATTCGATATAAGTAGTATTTGTTGTGCCATCACACTCCAATAAAATCCTAGCACACCACAGCAGCCGTTATCTGTCAAACTCGAGTTAGAGATGGTGCTGTGGCACAGTACGAACAGGTCATTATAATATAGGCTTTTGCCACATGCTAATTAATTAAGATGCTAATATTTCTTTAGCATATCACATTCTTAATCTTTGTTTACAAAGAATGTGATACAACCTAGTGGCCGCTATCACATTTGTCCTCACTTTAGCCATCACGGCATCATGGCAAACACAAGCAAATCTGCAGTGGCATCTGATGCAGAAAATATATATAAGTTCAGAGTTTATGCTGAATCCACATAGATAGTATTAGAATCTCATGCAAAGCAACTGAAACTTCTCTTATTCATCTTAATGAACAAGTATATATACATGATGGAAGGAAACATGGAAAAAAGTGTCACGATCTTTTCAATCAATTCAGTACACAATCATATGTTGCTTCCAAGCAATCTGAATCCAGTAGGTTGGTTTGACACTTTGACAATTTTTTTTTTCACTTAGACTAATTAGACCTTTGATACTTCTTCAGGCACTGCTATCTCATTGTTCTGCAACTCTAAGCATGGTTTAATTCCAGTTTCTTGGTTCTTCACATCTTGCTGTTCTGTGCTCTTGCCCCAGAGAACATTGTACAGGCCTCCAATCAGTAGAATTCCAGCAATAATACTGCACAATCAGTACAACAATAGTAAAGGAATTATACACACAAGAAAATTGTGCATTCTTCAGACAATAGAAATTTTCAGTATACAGTTATGCACATACCTTCCTAGGCTAACTGCTTCACCTAACACAAATGACGATATGATGATTGTGAATATCAGGGTAAGCGGAATCGACATGGCGAGAAACACGGGACCCATCTTTGCAATGGTCCACATTTGCAAGTAGTACGAAACCGCGGTGACAATAACACCCTGAAAGTTGCATGAAGAGGAAATGCAGCATTAGAGCCTTTGTTGAGTGCACAATGTGAACTTGAACAATGTTTCAGAAGCTTACAGTGTAGATTATTGAGATGAGGCTAACATTCCAACCAAGTTTCCACTGCGAAAAGTCCCTCTCGACGACAAGAGCCACGATGAAGGCCTGGAACGATGCACAGATGCACTGTAGTGTGGTGTTCATCAATTCGGAAGGGTAATCTTTTAACATTGGTGTCTGAAAAAAGAACAAGCAGCTGCAGTTACGAAAAACACATCAAGGTTTCAGGTATTGGACAACTGTGAAGCATTGATGCATACCTGGTATACTGTCCATAGACCAGCCAAGATATTAGACAGTATCATGAGGAAAATTCCCATCGTCCATTGCTTCTTGGAATGGGTGTTCGATCCGGTTGAACCGTTGTTTCCGTGCTGAAAGAGTTGGTGATGATTGAATGATTTGAACAGTGGCCCCTCATAGAAGGCCAGGATAGTAACACCGGCAACACAGAGAAGAATGCCGGCGGCTTTTGCATGGCCATGGAACCTCTTCAAGTTCATAGACTCCATACTGGCACAAGAATCATGTTTGTTCAGGATTGACAGTTTGAGACTGACAATATGGGTTGTTCTGATGAACTCTTTGAGGCATCATTTAATTTCTATTCATTTAATTCAGACATGAATGTGTTTACTTGTATAGACAGAAAAGAAACACAGTTGAGATTACTTATTGAGTTATTGTGTTTGTTGTGTGACAAAATACCGCGAGAAATTTAAGATTTTCTTTACCCAAGTAGAACAGCCAGAATGAAGGTAACCACTGGTGAAATGTTGTACACTGCCGACGACGAGGTCGCAGAAGCATAGTTGATACCAAGGGTAAATAAGTCACCGCACGCGGTCACCCTGAACAACGAATTAAAAACTGTCAAGAAATAAACTAAATTATGTGGTTTGTGATAACAAAATTGAGATAGATCAGTTTCAGCACAAGTTGAGTAATTAACTTCATTTTTACTGCATGACAGCATGAGGTGATGAAAGTGCCCCATAACTATGCAGTATCCTAACTGATCTACTTAGGTGAAAATTGTCTGGTGCAGTATTCCAAAACTGAGGTAAAAACTGTCAGTGGTTTCCTAATTAGTGATGTGCCTCTCACATCTGCAGTGTCCTAATCAACAGGGTTGACACTAGAACTGTCTTGTCAGTATTTCAAATACAGGACTTGGAATTGTGAAGCAATCCAGTGAGCCAATGAAGTGCTGCTTTACACTGTCTGCTTCACACTGTCTTGTATTGTCATGCAAATGCAAAACTTGCGGAAGCATAATACAAATCATGCACACTAAGGAATCCATTTTGGACCAAAATGAAGTAAAACTGAAACAAAAAAAACCACAGATATCATTTTTAGGAGTATTTCAGTTAACCTACCCATAAAAAGCATGTATAAATATTTTTCCCGCGATTTTAAAAGTCAACGGAGGAGCCTTTTTCCTGCATGACAAAGAGCATTACAAGATCAAACAATCAGACACAAACACACATCAAAGAGAAATGATCAAATGAATGCCAAGATAACTCAATTAACAATCTCTATGTACCTCTCTACAAAAAAGGCAATAGGTATCAATACAAGTGTAGCAAGTGTATGCCTGTAGAACACAAACACAAAAGGGCTCATGCCATCATCCATGGCTGCCTTGCTCATGACATGCATACCCGAGTATATGAGCCTGATCACAACAGCCACAACATAAACCTTGGTGCTACCCATCTTAACCGAGTTCTTGACAAAACAATATTGTTCTATCTCTTGAGCTTCTAAGGCTTGTGCAACCTATATATATACATTGCCAAAAGACGTCGTGTCGCAACGATAACCTAGTAAGAGAATATGCTTTGCTCCTTACTGCAGGACATGCGCAATTCAGTTAGTGCATCATCACCTAATCATTGAGGCGCCAATAGGGGAGGAAGAAAAGCCGATCGAAAAATGTTCGGCACCATGGTGAGTCATGCTAGCAGAATAGTTACGAGGATTGGTGAGGGATGATCAGAACATCCACTGATGGAGGAGAAAAAGGACATGAAAGACATGATCCTAGTCAATCCCAGTTCATTTTGAAGCAGAATTAGTGGCTTAATTGTTACCATTTAGAGCCCTTCAGGCCTCTACATTTCTGTGTTAAAAGTTAATTACCGTTCCATGTCAACATTAATTATATGTATATTGCGATTAGTGACTGAAGAAACAATCGAGCAAGGCTGACATGATCTAGCTAGAAAGCATGCAAATCCTCACTAGTGCTTGATGTGCTGGTTCTAAATGCTCTCTCTTTAAATGTGCACTAGGTAGGTCTAGTTGGATAACAAAATGTAAATTGTGTTGTTAGTGCATGCATCTGTTTCTGGTTTTAATCAAAGCGAAGAGACATATAATCTTTTCTCATAAAAGAAAAGAGATATATAATCATAATGATATGACAAGTTTGTTAAGCTTGCACCTAACATATATCATTAGCATGAAATATCTCTTATATCTCTCATCTGTACAATGGATGCAATTTTGGTCTTGGAAAGGCTAGGTCATTCAATACAAATTAAGGAGATCTTAACATAATATTGTGTTTTGCCACCTGCTAGGATAAAACGGGATCTTTATTACAGGAGGAGGCACATGGAATGTACAAAGAGCTCAATTCTTATGTAGATCTAAATTTGAGAGAGAGAAAAGAAAATTGAAAACTTGAAATTAATCAGGACTTTAACTTAAAAAAGTAAGAGATAATTTCTGTTTAACTTAAACTCTTACAAATAAGATCAGAAATAATCTTAACAATCTCTTCTTTGATTTAAACTCGTACAAATGAGACAAGAAGCAATCCTAACAATCTCTTTTTGACTTGAAATCTCATTCAAAAAACAAAATATGCCAACTCGACATAACAACTAATTAAGATACTGCTTTCAAATTACATAACTCTTCCTATTCCGCATCTCTTTGTAATAAATGGACCCTGAAAACTTCAATATCCAAATATGAGATGTTTAACTTTAGTTGAATAAAATAGCCATCATAAAAACTTGCTACAGTGCAAAATATGAAGTATCAAATTTTATCGATGTTGCCAAATATGAATTGGCCCAAACGCAACACGTTCCAAGTGAAAACCTTAGATGTCTTAAAACAACACAATTGGAGGAAAAATTTAGTCAATAAACCTTCTTAAATAAAAAAAAAACTTCAACCGATGAATGTGCAATGAATACGGGACGCATACTCAACCAAACTCTTCTGTATAAAGATAAGTTGTGACAACTTAGTACTTCAACGGAATACAAACTGACATGACAAAAGGTTGTATCAATAGGCCAATAAAATCGGACACAAAGAATGTATTGATTGAACTCCTTAAAAAATATTACACCGATGAAATCGCAATAGATCTGATTCAAAGTAGGGCAATAGAAATGGTTCATTGGCAATGGCCATGGGAGAAAAAGGTAGTGATACCAATAGCAGATCCAATTTGCATAACAGTGAGCAACCAAAAGAGGCAGCAACAAAATGCACTAGAGGATAGATCCATAAACCTGTTGCACTTGCGCAGCAACAAATAGATCTAATTTTCAATAAGGCTTCTAGAGCTTGAGAGGAGTAGAGATCAAATATCGCCAACGACAAAAGAGAGAAGAATTTTTCTTGACACCACCATAGATAGCCAATCACAAAAAAGAGAAGGATTGGCAGACGGCCAGCCACAAAAAAGAGAAAGATATGCACTGCCCTACCCAGGTCTAGAGTTTGAGATAAAAAACAACCCAAACACTACCTTTATTATGGTTCCATTTGGCTACATCTAAACACAATTAATTCTAGGTCCATTTGGAAAATTAAATTTTTTCCACCTTTGTAATGCAAATATTTAGAATGCCACTAGTAAGCAATCATGCACCTTTATGTAGATATGAATCTTGAAGCAGACATATGTGATAGACCAATCACATTACCATAAATTCACCAAAGCTCCTGTATTATCCTCATTAGTTAGTGTGCTTCCTTTTTACTTTGCCAAACTTAACTTAACATAGTTGACTGACCAAGACACAAGCTAGCACAATTAAACTAAGCAAGGGTTGCCACTTGCAACCATACTTCAAGTGTACATGTACATGCGCCTTCGGGCACTATTTGCAAATGGTAAAGGGGTACATATGGAACGTGTGTCCCCATATATATATAAAATCGTAAATTTAACTCCTGAATCTTTATATTTTTATGTGCATATTTAATTAAATTATTGTGTTTGATATATATAAGATATGTGATTAATATAACTCATATTAATATTTGAAAAGACAACTTTCTCAAAATAAATAAATAAATAAGTACATGCTATATGCAACATAAAGGAGAAGGGAAGATTCTGGTATATTCCTAGTGTCATGACCGTCTATGGCTGCTCATCTTTTCTTTTTTCCTTTTTTCTTTTGTATTAGTGGGTGCAAGATGGGTCATGTGTCGGAAAAGGTCATCCCTATTGATGTAAGTGACAAATCAAAAAATATATCTATCGTAGAGCGGCATGACCGATAAAGATTTGTTTGTTCTCTTATATATATATATATATATATATGTGTGTGTGTGTGTGTGGCTATTCACAATTTTTATATATAATTTTTTTTAAAAAAAATACGACAATCTAAAAAAAGTGACAATACAAAAATATAACAATCTAAAATAAAAAAAATACAATAATCTGAAATAAAAAATACTCCAACCTAAAAAGATGAGATAACTTAAAATAAAGAAATTCATCAACCTAATATAAAAAATTTGATAACCTAAAATAAAAAAAATGTGACATTCCAAAATAAGAGAATGCAACAACAAAAAAATACAACAATCTAACATGAGAAAATATGATAATCTAAAATCTATTGGATCAAGATCTAGTGGTTGATATTAAAATTGGAAACAAAGAAACTAAAAGAAATAGATATATGGTGTTCAAGAACATTTGGTAATTAGAAAGATAAAGTCCACTTTTGGTTTCTCTATTTTGGTTTTGGACTTATTTTAGTTGGTCTATTTCAAAATAGTTCAAATTGGTTCTCTACTTTAAAAAATCGAATCGTTTTTATCTCTAAGTGGTATTATAAGTTGTTTCTAATGATATAGACTATTGTATTTGTATATTACTAATGAATGAAAGAACATGACAAATATGAACTAAGTATTTCTATGCATCAATAGATGTAACATTGTGCCTTTTATGATATCTAGGACAGCTCTTGTGCTGACAAGTTGTGTTACCAAGAAGTTGTAGTAGGAAGAAAATGAGTTGATTTTGCGTTGCAAATACATTGGCATGGGCAAATCAACTATACATTTAAAGCCATATCATCAAAACAATTCACAAAACCACATAGAGATTAAAAGATATTTGGTTTTGAAAGTAGAAGGAACAATTCAACCAGTTTTGAAAATAGAAGGAACAATTTAACCTGTTTCAAAATAAAGAGATCAAACTGAATCCAAATACAAAATAGAGAGATTAAAAATGCACTTTATCCAGTTAGATATGTTTTCGAGCAGTGTTTCCATCAGGATTGCAGCATTTGAAGCAACTCTTGTATCTTCACAGGAAATTAAATCCTATAGTAATATACACCAAAAATAAATTTAAACCAAATCCGGCACCATTTACATCCTAGATATCATGCAAAACTTATGTATATTTTTTTGAAGGGAAGAATGGCATCACTCAGGTGTAATGTGTGGATGCTGGTGGGTGTGAACCTGCAGGGTCCGTTGTTCTTGCCGGTGATTTTCTGTCGCTTTGTTGTGGAAGATGGCCTAACGAGGTTAAGTAGCTTTAGTACTTAAAGGAGCGGATCCGACAGAAAACATTCAAGGAGAGCAATACTGATGGATCATATCAACCTCTCGCTAAAAGGAGCAGCTTTTCCAAAGCCCGTCGACAGGTTCGTCATGGTGGGCCGCGGGGGAGTCAAAGCCCGCATGGATTGCACACACACAACATCACAACCCAAGAATAAAAACACATCAAATGGCTACCAAACGTTTTTTCTAGGGTATCTTATTTTCTTATATTAGTTTCTCACTTTTTTATTGTCATATTTTTTTTTGTTGTATTTTCTTATTTAGGTTGTCCTCTTTTTTTAGGTTATTGTATTTTTCTTACTTTTTGTTATCGTCTTTTTTATTTTCAATTGTCGTATTCGTTTTAGGTTTATCATATTTTTTTATTTTACGTTGCCATATTTTTTTTAGATTTTCGTATTTTATTATCATAAGTCATCTTTTTTTTTAGGTTGTTATCTTTTTTCTTAAAAAAGGTTTTATATATAAAAATTGTAAGTATTTTAGTCATGCTTATGTCCTACATCTTAGCCTAATATCCTTGTCAGGATCCTACTATCAACCCTCCGCTCACATCTAATGATAAAATATCTTTTGCAAGCTGGCAACATGATTGAACACAACTTTTTCTCTCTTCTAACATATGCATGAATATGATACTAATCATATTAAGTTCCAGTATAGGTAGCCAATAATATTATATTGGAGAGCTCAATATAGTTAATATTTTTAAATCATGCATATGTTTTTATATTTATAACACGAACTTGTTAGAATTCAAATAGAAAATAAAACTTAAGAATAAGTAGAAATTGATTCTTAATATTGCTTGGTTAATACCATATTGAAATAAAATCTTATCTTTCCGGATGTATGGTTGAAAAAGAATGAAGGCAACATCTTTAACTCAACAGTGATGTATCATATTAAAGCTCTTGCAAAAAGGAAGAGCTTTCTGAAAGGCTGTGGAGAGGTGCCTGAAGGTGGCAGCTGGCGATGATGGCGGCGCGGGGGAGTGGAAGGTTCGTGCCGTCATGGGCGACGAGGACGTTCCGCGGCATGGTGTGAGAAGATGGTGGAAAGCTTTGAGCACAAGGATGTGTGGAGGCTTTCAGGACGAATCGGGGTGAACTGGTTGATGCAAACTTTGATGGCTAACATCAAGACATACAGACAAGAAATTCCGAGCGACTCTCTTGAGCATTTCAAGTTCTTGCCTATACTACCTGTGGTGCTGATTTTTGATACAACCATATATATTTGTGTAACTCATGCATGCCATTTGAATTATACATTTATGGGCTTTCTGTTGGATATAATAACCTATTATGATTCTTAATCTATTAGAATTCGTATAGTTTTTTCTATTAGAATTCTTATTAATCTTTTGTTAAGTATTATAAAAAAAAAATTATATCTATTTTTACAAGCAAACAATAAAATCCTAAAATCAACTTGGTATCAGAACCATTGCCGCTCAAGTGCCACCGCCGTGTTTACTTACCTGACTTCATTGATCGCCCGCCGCTGCGCCTCTGCACCTGCGCGCCTCCCATGCCCAGCCGCCTGCGCCTGGCGACGGCCGCTAACGCTCTGTGCCCGTGCGCCGCGATCACCGCCAAGTCCGTGTCCACACGTCGCCTGCCGAGCCAATGCCCCACCAAGCCCGCCTGCCAATTTTTTTTACTCAGTGATTTAGGGGACTCCTAATCAAAATCTTCTGTGGCAGATCTGGATCTTATATATATCAGATCTTCTGTGGCGTAAAAAAAAGAGAGAGAGAAGGGGTTTGTGAGTGCATGAGCTCAATTTCTTTTTGGCACATGTTGAGATGACGACCACGGTTTCAACCATGGAGGAGTTTATGGCGAAGATGATGGAGATGATGACAATGAGAACGAATGACATCTCATCATCGGACAAAACTGTGATGGCAGTACCATATTCATAAATGGTGAAAAAGATAGAGCTCATGCCAAATGATGTGAAGCTGGAGGGAACCAAAAACTATTTATGTCGGTCTAGGAGAGTGATTATGATTTTAGAGGCAAAGGGGCTTGCTAATTGTGTGCATGAGACATCTGTCAAGCCCCTTAAAGATAGTTCGGAATGGCAGAACTGAAAAACTACTAATTCTCTTATGAAAGCGTGGTTGCTTAACTTAATGAACCCTTCTATTGCTGGGATAATGGAAGCCACTCCAACCGCAGCCGGGATGTGGGCTGTACTAGCTAGACTATATTCTGGAGCTGGCAATGCCATGATGATGGCTGAGGTGCATGGGAAGCTTCGAGGGATGACTCAGGAGAGCAGACTGTATCCGAGTACTACAATGAACTCCAGTGACTGTGGACAGATTTGAACCACTATGATCCGTTAGACATTCCTCATGCTGAACATCTGACTATGTTCAAAAAGTGGATGGATCGCATGAGAGTACTTTACTTTCTGCAAGGCTCGAATGTTGAGTTTGAGCCTAGAAGAACTGCCGTTTGCCACCAGCCGCATCTGCCCACCATGAAGGAGGCATTTGCTGCTATAGTGATGGAGGAGACCCGATTACGGGTCATGACATCGGGTACCCTACCACCTCCTACTAAATCTGTGTTAACTGTTGCAGATTACCGCGAGTGCTTTACTTGCGGAAAGATTGGCCACATTAGCTGGAATTGCCCACAATCATGCGATTTTGGGCGTGGCAGGGGTGGTGGAGGACGTGGTAGAGGCCGAGGTAGAGAATGTGGTGATAGGCGCTAAGGTCCTAAAGTCAATCTTGTCGTGTCTGATGAGGGATCAGTTGCGCATAACAAAGAGGAACTTTCTAAATTGGAGGAGCTACGACAGTTCAAAACAAAGGTTGAGAGTTCCACCAGCAAGTCTATGGCCACTCAGGAGATCCCCATGACCACTACATTTGGTACTTTTGCCAATTATGCCCATGCGGGCATAGGTATTGACGCACAGACTTTTGCATCCTCGCATACTTCTCCTTAGATTGGATAGTCGATTCACGTGCATCTAGACATGTCACTGGTGCTTCTAGTGAGTTTGCATCATATTCTCCATATTCTTTCATGCATCGTGAAACTGTTCAAACTGCTGATAGAACTGCACAACCCATCAAGGGAATTGGCACAGTTCAGTGTACACCTACCATTACACTTTCCTCTGTTTTGCATGTTCCATCCTTCCCGGTCAATCTTCTTTCTATAAGTGCTTTGGTGAATCAAATTGATTGTGGTGTTTATATTGACCGAGATGTCTGTCATATTCATGAGAGGCAGATAAGGAGGGTCTTGGGGACTGGGACTAGGCGTGATGGATTGTGGTATTTGGATCGAGGGACTGTGGATGCTGTGAGTGCTGCTTTGACTACTGTAGGTGGAGAAGAGGCTGAAGTGATGCTTTATCACTATCATTTGGGTCATCTATCATTTGACCGACTAAAGAGTATGTATTCGAATGTTATGAGTCGAGTGCCCATGCAGAAACTCATGCGTGATGCTTGTGAGTTTGGCAAGCACACACGATCATCTTATGATAGTATTGAACTTCGTAGTATTGAACCATTTGTACTTATTCACTCAGATGTTTGGACCTCTCCGATTGTCTCTATTTATGGTTTTAAGTACTTTGTTACTTTCATTGACTGTTATTCCCATATGACTTGGCTCTATATGATGAAGAATAAGAATGAAGTTTTGCGTTGCTTTCAAGATTTTTGTCCTCTTGTCCAAAAACAATTCAATACTCATGTTCGTATTGTTAGAATTGACAATGGAACTGAATACGTCAACAAGGAGTTTGCGACTTTTCTTTCAGCTCAAGGGATCTTGCATCAGACAACCTGTCTGGATACATCGACACAGAATGGTGTGGCCGAGCGAAAAAACAAACATCTTTTGGAGACTGCCCGCTCACTCATGTATGAGATGAATGTGCCAAAAATCCTGTAGAGTGAAGTCGTTATGACAGCGGCTTACTTAATTAACCGCATACCCTCAAGAGTGTTAGGCATGAAAACTCCATGTGATCTACTTATGAGAACAAATACATTTGTTGTCCCTCCGAAGGTGTTCGAATGTGTGCGTTTTGTTTCGGGAGTTTGAGCCCTTCTATGGTGAGAAAACTGAATTGACGCCTTTATTTAGTGATATCTCTTCTCGCCTGCCTAGTGTTGATAGAAAGGGGGAGAATGATGAAGTGAGTAGTAGTGACCATGGAGTAAGTAGTGGTGACCATAGTGGAGGTGGCGATGTTGTTGTGGGTATAATTCCATATCCTATTGCAGTTGAGGGGGTGTGTGCCAATGGAGGTGAAGATATTGAAGTTCTGAAGCGTTTTAGTGGCACTGGAGTTCAGGGGGAGCAACAACAGTCCCAGTCTCCTGTGATTGAGTTTGACGACCAGTCATCCACACAAGTCATTATCCTTGACCCCTCCTCAGTTGTCTCACCTTTGACCTCGTCTCCCTCTAAAACAGTGGTAATGTATCTCTTGATCTTCCTATTGCTTATCGTAGAGAGCCCCGAGTCAATGCCGGTAAGCATCCGGCTAGGTATGGTTTTGAAGGTGATCTTTCTCATGTTGTCTCATATTCTTCTTTGTCTCCTGCATATAAGTCTTTCATTGCATTATTACAATTTGTGCCCATACCAAAAGATTAGAAAGTGGCAATGCAAGATCCTTTGTGGCTTCGTGCTATGCAGGAGTAACTTCAGGCATTGAGGAAAAATGAGACTTGGGAACTAGTCTCTCTTCCAGTCAGGAAGAAAGCTGTTGGATGCAAATGGGTGTATACCATAAAACAAAATGCAGAAGGCAAGATTGAGAGATTTAAGGCGAGATTAGTGGTAAAGGGATATAGTCAAACGTACGGGATTAACTATGATGAGACTTTTGCACCAGTAGAAAAAATGAGTACGGTGAGAACTTTAATCTTGTGTGCAGTAAACTTCAACTGGCCCCTACATCAGCTTGATGTGAAGAATGCATTTTTGCATGGTAATTTACAGGAAAAGGTATATATGGAGGTCCCACCAGGTTTTGGTGATAGTGGAAATGTGTGCAAGCTGAAGAAGTCCTTGTATGGCTTAAAACAATCTCTAAGGGCCTGGTTTGAGAGATTCAGACGTGCAGTATGTAGTATGGGTTACAAGCAGTGTAATGGGGATCATATTATCTTTTTCAGGCACTCTGGAGCATTCATTATAATACTTGCTGTTTATGTCGATGATATTATCATCACAGGTGATGATGCTGAGGAGATTGTTCGTCTGAAGGACAAGTTAAGTAAAGAATTTGAAGTGAAGGATTTGGGTCATCTCAAATATTTTCTTGGCATAGAGATTGCACGGTCTAAAAAGGGTATAGTTCTATCACAAATGAAATATACTCTAGATTTGCTGAATGAAACTGGAATGTTATGATGTTGTGTTTTCTCTATTCCCATTGAGCAGAACCACAAGTTAAGTGATAAAGGTGGAAACCCAACTAACAAGGAGAGTTATCAAAGACTTGTTGGGCGTCTTATTACATTTGTCACACAAGACCCGATATTGCTTATGCGGTGAGTATGGTAAGTAGATATATGCATGACCCAAAAGTGGAGCACATGGAAGCAGTATATAGAATCTAAGATATCTGAAGGGTAGTCCAGAAAAAAGTCTCTAGTTCAGGAAGAATATGAATCTTGATGTGGTTGACTATTGTGATGTTGACTGGGCAAGTTGTTTAGATGACAGGAGATCAGCATCAGGATATTGTGTTTTTGTGGGAGGCAACTTGGTATCATGGCGAGGTAAGAAACAGAATGTTGTTTCTTGATCTACAGCAGAAGCAGAGTTCAAGGCTATGTCTTCTAACTTATGTGAAATGCTCTGGTTGAGAAGTTTGTTGTCAGATTTCGAGGTGGAGTTTTGACACTGTAGTGTGACAGTAAGTCAGCAATCAATATTGCTAATAATTCAGTGCAACATGATCGCACCAAGCATGTGGAAATTGATCGCTTCTTTATTAAAGAGCGCTTAGACGAAGAAAACTTGAAACTAGAATATGTATCTTTTGGAGAGCAACTTGCTAATTGTTTGACAAAAAGAATTAGTCCCAAAGAGTGTGTGTTAGCTTGTAACAAGTTGGGGATGATTGATATCTATCGTTCAACTTGAGAGAGAGTGTTGGATATAGTAGCCTATTAAGATTCGTAACTTATTAGAATTCGTATTAGTTTTTTCTATTAGGATTCTTATTAATCTTTTGTTAAGAGTTATAAAAGAAGAACAATTGTATCTGTTTTTACAAACAAACAATAAAACCCTAAAATCAATTCTTTCAATACTTATAGTTAGTTCTGAGAGGCCATGGGTCGGGTTTTGGCAACCTGGAGATAACTACATCAAAACCGTGTTCGTTGCTTGGATTAAGGTCTCTTTTAGGAATGGATGTAAGTTCATCTTTTGACACTCCAGACGGTTGTATTGGAGAAGTATTATGGAGATGATCCTAATTCATCAAAGTGGTACATAAGAAGACAATAACTGTCAGATCAATAGACCAAAGATGGATGCCCTTCCATACCAACTATTACTAACTACTTACATCTGTGAACAATGTTATAATACATCCAACTAAACCAATAGAAGAGGATATACTGTGTGGAGTGGACACCAAATGGTGTTTATATCGCCAAATCTGCATACTCCAACTTCTGCATAAGCACCACCACCTTCAACCCAAGGCAAGCCATACGCATCAGATGCAAGTTCTGGTTGGCAATTCAAAGGAAGTGTTTAAACATCAGATAATCTAATCAAGAGAGGATGGCTAGCTTTTTGCTTATTTATGGATGAGATGATGACTCACCTCTTGAAAACATATAATTTCATTTCTCTGATGCTATCTGGGCAGAGTTGTTACTCTGGCCAGTCCATAAATGCATATTCTAGCACAAGACCAAAGATCACTAGAAGACTAATAATAGTGTGAATTCAGAAAGCAATATCAGAAACAAAGGTGCAAGATGGTAGACTTGCTAATAGTTCTTGTAATCTGGAGCATTTGGTGTAGAGGAATCGAAGAATTTCGCAACACACAAATCGAACGATAAAATAGCTTATTTTAGCCATTAAAGAGAATGGAAAAAAGCATAAATCTTATTAGATTCTGCTACATACGAAAAAGGAGCTTGTAAATCTCTACTGCTTGTAAACTCTCATGCTTATTGAAGGAAATGTGCAGTTTTGCAAAAAAAATTTTATAAAAACCTTGATCCAATAACATCCCTTGCTCGCATATATTTTAATAGTTCTCCTCAACTCTTTTTATTCTAAAAAAAATATTGTGGTACTATAATTTTTTTCATAACAACAATAATTTTGTTTCAAAATCACAGAAAAGAATTGATAGATTAGACCTTCAAAATTTTTGGATTCTCTTATATGTGAGATTCAAATAAAAATTATTTTATTGTGATCTAATATGTATCAATTAGTATAGTAGGTGAGAGAATTTTAAACAAAAAATTAATATCATGATTCATAATTTTCTCAAGAAAATGGTAAGGAAAGTGCCACACCAACTAACTCTGCCGGGAAGCGTTGCATTCTATTTTCCACCATGAAAACTACCCTCACCAAGTGGGAAAATAAAAAAAAAACCCAACCACCGGAGAACACGGCGGCAAACCAAAGCCGGGCAAGCACCTTGGAACCGGTCCTCCCTCCCCTCCACCATCACCCTCCTCGGCCTCCTCTCCTTACTAATTTGACCCCTCCCACCTCCCCAATTTGCCCCGACCCAGTCCTCTCCTTAACCTCCCCTCCCTCCCAACGATTCCACTCCGATCCTTGCAGCTTGGGAGGTCGGAGGGGGGATCGGCTCCATCCATCCGTGATCCACCACCCCGTTTCTTGATTTTCCCTCTTGTTTCTTTTGTTTGGGATTGTCTCGGGCATTTCTTGATTCTTGGAGGCGGTCTTGGTGGATTTGGTGAATTTGGTGTGGTGGGTTTCTTGATTGGTAGGTAAGATGATGATATGGGGGAGCAGCGGGAAACCGGCGGATTCCTTCTACGAGGTCCGTTCCGACTGCACGGATGATGTGCCCAAGAGCAAATTCAAGATCAAGGTTTGATTTTGTTTATTTATTTCCTTTTTAAATTTACATTTCTTTTATATGTTAGTGTTGATATTGTTGTGTAATTAGGCAAATTTTATGTTGGCTCAAGATATTGGTAATTGTTGATCTTGCTTGATGGAACGGTAAAAATCGGTACTATGCGGGTATCTCGTGGGGCACCTCTAGGATACATAGCAAGATCCTTAGAATTGCTCGGGGTACCTAAAAATCGCCCAAAATACCAGGAAGGTACCGTGAAGTATTCCAGATCACCATGGCAAACCTCATGTATTGTTGTGAGTTCTAGATAATTTTGTTTGAAATACCATTTTTTGATGTTATCATTTGATTAAGTGTTTACTTAACAAAAGTGTTTTGCTAGACATGACAAATATCTTCTATAATTGCCACATCCCACAGCGGCACTACACTGCATCACAATCTCAAAAGATGCTTTAGGGTTTGTTTGGATCACAGGAATTGGAATTGGTGTGTGGAATTGAATTCCAATTTCACTAGAATTGGAATTGGCTTTGAATTCCAATTCTAGTGTTTGGTTGTCGTATGGAATTGTAATTCTAGAAATCTATTCTATACCAATTCCAAACCTTGTTTGGGTGTTCATTCTGCGGAATTTGTCATGAGCAACTTATTATCATACAAAGCTATGCATATTTAAATGTTTGCGAAAATTCATATCATATTTGCATGTACGGTATATCGTAAATTGAAAATTGTTATTTTTCATATGATTGACACAAAAACTATTCAAAAAATTGACAAGAAACAGTACAAAAACATAAGTAGAATGGAGAAGGAGAAAATTTTCATCGCACCTATAGCTGTAACAGAGCATCACATTAAGCTTTAAAGACCACAATTTACAAGTGCCCACCAAAAAGTTTTAACACCAAAAATAAACTTGCCAGTTTAGTTTAACACCAGATATAAACTATCTAATTTGAAACATGTAATCAAAAATGGGAAAAGTAAATATGAGTTCATGACATAAGATAGGAAGTGAAACAAGCTTCACTTCGTGATTTGCTTTAACAAACACTTCTTCCTCAATTTCATTAGAAGTACGCCATTAACAACTTGAACTTCAATATGTGTACCATCCAACGCACCAAGGCAATTTTTAAACCACTTCTACTTTTTATCCTTGGGCAACTCCATCCAAGCGTCAAGTAGTTTTATAAGCTTACTAGACAACAAGAGAATTGCTCTTAATACCTCATTAAAATGTCTACTTATTGTCTCAAGTGACCGCTAAGTCCCACAAAACAACTGCATTTTCAAACCATGACCCACTATGAGCAAAAACATTGCTACTGACTCTTCAACAGTAACATAAAAACTATCCCAAAGATTGCTTTTCTCACATAATATGGCACATAGATCATTAAATGATCTCTTAGTTAAGCACAACTATTCGTAACAGTGAACATTTGACCCATCATAAAAATCTCTGAGCAAATGCTTCCGAATCCTATTATTTCTTTTTAACATCATCAAAATCACATGTCTCATTAGGTACTCTCTAACCATAAAAATATGCGACTATTGTAATAATAGTGGCAAAAAAAAAGAGAAGTCACTATCTTCCTTCTGGTATTGTCATCGCTTACAATAGAATTCACATTTAAACATGTATCCAACATCTACAATGTAAAACAGTTGGAAAAAGAATTTTATGGTCACATAAATTAGTTTGACAACCGACTAACAATGAAAGAAGGAAAAAAATGACTGTAAAAAAAGAGATATTTTCAAACCATGACCCACTATGAGTAAAAACATTGCTATTGACTATCAACAGTAACATAAAAACTATTACGAAGATTGCACTGATCACATAATATGGCACATAGATCATTAAATGATCTCTTGGTTAACCCGAACTGCTCATAACAATGAACATTTGACCATCATAAAGATCTCTCAGAAAATGAATCTGAATCCTATTATTCCTTTCAACATCATCAAAATCCTTGATCTCCTTAGGCACTCTATGACCATAAACATATGCCACTATCATAATAATAGTGACCAAATATGCAACTATCGTAATAATAGTGGCAAAAAAAAGAGAAGACACAATCTTTCTTCTTTTATTCCTTGTATCTTCCTTGCTTATATAGAATTTAGATTTAAACATGTAGCCAGCATCTACAGCATAAAATGGTTTGAAAAAGAATTGATATGGTCACATAATATAGTTTAACAACTGACCAACAGGAAAAGGAGAAAAAAAATGACTGTTGGTAAATGACTTTTCTTCTGTTTGGATAGTGTGCTAATCTCTGATTTGCCACCAGCCCACTCACTACCCTTCTCCCAAAACAAATCTAATCCAAAGCAAACAACACACATGGCAACAACTCCCTTGCTAATCACCCATTCTGCGTGAGGAAATAAATAACAAAGAGGAACAGAGGTTGGATTTGTGGTAGCAGCAGCTGCATATTTTTTTTTGTTGTTGCTTGGTTGTTTTGTCCAAGCTAATTGTTAGTTGTTAAACAGAATCCTAGCAAGCTCTCAGTTTATTGTTCTATATCGTTTTGCACTGATTTGGTAAAGTTACACTGTATGCATGCTTCTAGCCCTGCTCAAATTTTGGATCAATTTAACTATACTTGGGGGGGGGGGGGGGGGGGGGGGGGGGGGAGGGAATGCGGTAAGGAATATTGAGCTGTTACAGCTTATTTGTGACGGTTAACTTAAATGAGATCATTGCAAAATTCTTGTAAGTTTACAGTATTACATCATAATAGTTAACTTTCAGTGTGCTAAATTTAATTGGTTGTATCTCTTGTTTCAAAAAGCTGTATATGTTGTATATGTTCCTTCAGAAACTCAATACCTGTTTGTATGCTCATACAAAAACAAGCTGGAAACCTACATCCTACTGGAGTCCCATTTTGGATATAGAACTAGTAATATAATGGAAACCAATTTTGTATTTACAACTAGTTGATAAAACTGGAAACCATGCAACACAAATCTGAAAGTAGAGAGCAATTTTGTATCTGAACATATCTCTGTAAAGTAGAAGCCAAAATACATGTAAGGATAGCAGCCAATTATATCAGGAACTCACACATAAATGAGGCAACACAGTGAATTACCTCAAATTGCAATTACAGTTCTTCCAAGCCTGAAATTTTGTATCTTCAACTTCTCACAATTTGTTTCAAATCTGCAATTTTGCAAACAACAATAAAAAATTAAGAAATCAACCTTGAAAAAATTTGAAAAGAACGAATGGCAAATTGGACAATGGGTTGCAATGTGTTAGCCAGAGGGCACGAACAAAGGGCAAATCGGAGGCCAACTGTGGTCTGCAATAGGGCAGCCGATGGGGCTGTCGTGTAGGGGCTGGGGCAGCAAGTATGGCATTCCGTGGGCCTACCAGGGTTTTTTGGTGGTTGATGGTGGCTGAGGCGGGCAGCTGCTGCCGTTGTAGGAGTTGAAGATTGCGGAGGGTTGGATGGTAGGTGGGAGAGCGTGATGGTTTGGCTAGGACAACCGGTTGGTATAGTGGGGTCGGAAATGATGGGGGGGTTGGCAGTTGAAGCAATAGAGGTCTATGATGGGCGCAAGATCGACCGGCACAGTCTGAGCAGAGTTGGTGGTAGTGTAGAGGTCGAAGATCAACATGGGGTAACTTGGTGGGGAGGTAGACAGATGAGGAGGAGAGATACCTGAGAGGCTTCAAAGTTGAGGAGGAGTCACAGAGGAGAGGAGTTAAGGAGGCGAACAGATCAAATTCCTAGCAAGTCCGAAGGTGGGGGCAAAGAATTGATAATCCCCCTAATTAGTTATATTCCAATTCCAGTGGAATTGGTTCCGGATTCCTCTTTTAAATTTCAAGGGATAACCAAACACCTTTCACACTAGAATTGAATTTCAATTCCACAATTCTAAACTCAATTCCTTAGGATTCAAACAGGGTGTTAGTGTTCATTACATCAAATAAAAGAATTTTTTTTTTCATTTTCATTCTTCTGGGGATGGGGGTTCAGAAAATAAGGATTTAGTATGTACTAGCCTTGGTATAACATAAAAAATTGCAATTTTTTTAACAATTTATAATGCCTTTTGTTCCCTTTTATGTGGTGAAAATGTGGAATATCTATTAACTTCTTACCTCTACAACAAATCAAATTATATGGTGTTCTGCACCAGGGCAATTTTAAACCAAACCTTGTCTACACTGTTTTATCTTCTAGTACATTAAAATGGCATACAACTTCTAAGGAAGAATAGCTATTCCAAAAAAATCTTCACAAATGCTGAAACTATTATGATCAGATTAAATCAAAGACCAGGTGAAACAGGTGCAGTCCCAAATCTCTTCTCTAATCATAACTGCATGGAAATTTAGGCTGATTTTTATTTGGAATAGCATAGAGGCACATCCCTTGTGTTGGTGTTACTTTGTTTCTGATTTCTACAATGCAGTCCTTATTGTGCTGAGCAATTTCTTTTTCTGTGTTTCTTCATTTCAGGCTGGCAAAACCTTGAGTGTTCGGAAATGGCAGGCTGCTTTTAGTCCTGACGGCTGTCTAGATATTGCTTCAGTCCTAAGCCGGATACAAAGAGGGGCAAGACTTCTCATTTTGATAGTGTTTTTTCTCATTTTCTGAATGTGCACCTCTTTTTACAGATGCTGCCTCATATGCCATTATATTAGTCCTAGTTAGTTAAATAATCTACAGAACAATAATGATTTCTCCACTTTTGTTAGGGTGTTCATCCAACAATTAGGGGAGAAGTTTGGGAATTTTTACTCGGCTGTTTTGATCCCAGGAGCACCTTTGATGAGCAGGAGGAGATCAGGCAAATAAAAAGGTACTTGCTTCCTATTGTTACATTAATCTTTTCTGCAGTGCAGTTTTGATTAGCTTGAATAAATTTTCAAATAAGTACTAGCTCAAAATAATTATGGCAAGATCTCAATTCATGCTTCTGTTGTCAATTAAACAGTGATCTGTTCACCTTGTTGTTCCATATTAGCATAGGCACATCACACATTTTGCCTTGTTCCAGCATCTTTTCAACACAGTTTCATTCATATGCCAGTCTACATATTTGACCATCACACATTTTTCTTTTGCTCTCTAACTGAAGCAAATCACAAGAAGATGAAATTATTGTGTGCCACATCCAAAGTCTTACCTTTACTTTCTAGAGCAACATTGGGAACAAGTGATGTCTTTTTATAATCTGTTTAGGATCAGTGAACCCTACTAGTGTCTACTACCCATAATTAGTGGCTGACTTTTAGAAAAGGAAATAGATGGTTAAGTTTTAAGAGACTAGTGCCTGTCCTTTAGCAATTCCCTTATAATAATATAATATCTAAGCATTTTAGTTCCTTGGGTCCATAATTTATGTTTGTGATTTGGAATAAAAACATATTGCCAATGGAGTGAATGCCTTATCTATTTAGCCTGAAACTTTTTAAATATGAAATATGCAGAGTACAATATGCGAGATGGAAGGAAGAATGCCGAGAGATGGATTCTCATGTCGGTAGTGGTAAAATGATCACAGCCCCAATTATCACCGAGAGCGGGGTTCCTATTAAAGATCCTTTGGTTTTACTGGAAGCTACTCCAGACCAAAACACTTCAAAAGATGTTTCAAGTAGCAGCAGCAGTGGAATTGATGTGGATGATTCTGCAAACCGTATAACAGATAAGCAAATTATTGACTGGAAGCTTACATTACATCAAATCGGTGATCCTTAACCCTTGTTTCTCTGTTCCTTTTTCTTCTTTGCTCATTCACCCCATTTCTTATGAAAATTGAAAATCATGATAGGTCTTGATGTTCTACGTACAGACCGCTCCATGGTATTTTATGAGAACAAAGAAAATCTTTCCAAATTGTGGGACATTTTGGCAGTGTATGCATGGATTGACAAAGATGTTGGTTATTGTCAAGGTGGGTCGCATCTGACTGGCACATGAAACTTATTTATTTTCTAAAGAAGCTTACGGATGTGGTTCTTTTTGATATCTCATACAGGAATGAGTGATTTATGCTCACCAATGATAGTGCTACTCAATGATGAAGCAGATGCATTTTGGTGCTTCGAGAAATTAATGCGTAGATTGGTATACCTTGCTTTTTCCATGAGTGTTGTCGCAATATTTTTCTTCTAATTTTAATAAATCACAATGATATCATTGAAATTGCCTGTAATTGCTTTCTTTTATTTTTGACATCTTTTTAATTACTCTGTTGTTTGAAATTTTAAAGCGAGGAAATTTCAGATGCACAGATCAAACTGTTGGGGTGGCAAACCAACTTCAGCACCTTGCATCTATTATTCAGGTGCTTGACCCTAAGCTACATGACCATCTAGGTATAAAATGGAGATCAATAGAATTGTTAAACAGTTTTGTCCATATTTTGCTTGTGATCTTAATGTTTGTTAACTGCTGAACTCAGAAACACTTGGTGGAGGTGATTATCTCTTTGCATTCCGTATGTTCATGGTACTGTTTCGGCGTGAACTGTCATTTGGAGATTCATTGTACCTTTGGGAGGTATGAAGCTACCTTAACAAGAAAATTTGATGAATATTGCTGGATATAGAACATTAGTTTTGATTCTTCTGAATGATATCTGATCTACAAAATATAAACCACATAGCCCTTTACAGAAAGTACTTTCTTCAAATATGCATTCCATTACTTGCATGTTTCCACATGTGCATGAATGCAATGTTTGATATGAGTTCTAAGCACAGTTTCTGTTTGATTTCCCAGGCTTTTTTTTGAAGTTCATAATGGCAATATATGCAGTACCAACGATATATTTTAGTATCAAATGAATAGGGTTTTTTGTTTTTACTCATGTTTTTCTCTAAAACCTGTCTGCAGATGATGTGGGCTCTAGAGTATGATCCTGACATCTTCGCAGCATGTGAAGAAGCAGGGGCTGCCTCACTCAAAACTAAAGGATCTAAACCAAAAGTGAAATCAATACGCCAGTTTGGCAAGTATGAGAGGGAAAATATGAAGAATGGGATTGAAGATGGTGAAGGTCCAGTCCCTATTTCAGTTTTCCTGGTTGCAAGTGTTCTCAAGGAGAAGAGTGCAAAGCTGTTACAGGAAGCTCGAGGGCTAGATGATATTATTAGGGTAAAAACTCCAATTCTAGTCATTCCTTTCCTTTCTGAATGTTCAATCTGTCTTTCACTTGCTTGATAGGGCATGACTAATTCAATTTATACAAAAAGTTGTCTGTTTTCTTATTCTTAGCACTGAGACTAGTGTTGGGAGAAACCAAAGCTTGTGAGCGACTCATGATTGGCTCAAATTTTAGCTTGGCTAGCACTTGACTCTAGTTAAAAGAAATAAGAAGCCCAATTTTGAGGCTGACCTTGAGCTCAAAACCAATTTTGAGTCAATTGAGCTAAGCTGAATTGATCTTGGCTCCCGTAGGCTCATGCTATAAGTAGTGCATTTGAATTATGCTATTTTTACTCATTTTTTCGAAACCTTCTCTATCATTCGAGCCCATTGGAGATTCCTTTAATTGATTAATTTGTACAAAGCTATCAAGCTTCTTTGTGCTGAGCTCGATTTGGCTTGAACTTCCATCAAACAAAGTTTGAGCTGGTCAATTGTGCTAGCATACAAACCAAGCCAAGAATAGTGTCAAATGAGTTGCGTTGAGCTGAGCCTAGCTTTTGTAATGTATAATTCAAACTCCCATTTGAATTTCTTTATTTGTTAAATGATCTAGATTCTGGTAGTGCATCTGCAATGTAATTCTTGCTTCTGTCTCCTTTCAGATCTTGAATGATGTAAATGGGAATTTAGATGCAAAAAAGGCTTGTGCTGGAGCATTGAAACTTCACAAGAAATACCTCAAAAAGGTAAGTGGCTACTTTTCTTAACTTTGTTAGAAGTAACCCAAACTTGTTGTTTGAGCTATTACTTCTCTAATACATGTTCATTTAAGTATAAAATATTGTAACAAAGAGATATTGCATGTTATGCATTAATTTTCAGAGGCTTATCAACAGAATAACCAACATATATTATCTTGGCAGATGCAGGCAAAGAAACCTTAAGAATGTGCTGCAATATATGTTCCATGGTGATTCTTTACCACTCAAATATAGTCAACTATTGTTGACACAAAAATGGTGATTGAAGATGCTCACAGGTGGTCATCATCTGAATATGGCCTTGAATACACTGACCTATGAAGTTACCACGCATATCGGTTGAGTACAGTAAGAGTGCAGCCGTTGTACGTAATGATATCACGTTCTCTGTATAGGTTGTACAAACAGAAGAAGGCAATGCGGTAGCACACCTTACATCAACTAGTTCAAAAAAAGTTGAAATGGGCTGTTTATAATTGACCTTGTAAGATTATTGAACTGGCAGAAATTTGCTTCAACTAAGAGTTGCCCTTTCTGCTGAAGGTGTTGTGGGAGCATGGTTTACCTGAATGTTTATGTCAAAGTCAAATAGTAAAAAGAAAGCTAAGTTTGTTTAGCTTGATGATGGAAATGCTATGAAGTTACCCCCAGAAAATAAAACAGTGATTAAAGCATATTTTGGAAGAGACCGCAAAAGATTGCTGAAAGTTTGTTGCCTTGCATTGGTTTTTCATCATTTTTGTATTTGGTGTTAAACTATTCCCTTCTCTTTTACAAATGCCACAACCCACAAACATTGGAAGTTTATTTTGACCTTTTTTCTTTCAAGTATGATGAGAAGAAAAATTGCTTCGTGCAACTGACTTTTGTTTCTTTTCTTTTGAGAAGGACTTCATAGGGTCAATCTTCAAAAAGAAAGTTGTGTTTATGATTCAAGCCAAATCCTACTCAGTACAATGGGCAACCATCTAACCCAACTTGCATAGGATGTGCAAAAGCTTACCCAAATGAAATAAACATAACCGAATGAACATAAAATATTTTGTTTTTCTTTGATATTCGATATCAAGTTCGGTTTTCATTTTTCAAAAACCAACATAACTAAAAAAACAAATCTACCGAAATACAGCATCAGTGTCGCAATCTTAATAGGTAATACCATAGTATTTTAACTAATTGTGTTAGACTGGCGGAAACTCCAATCTCATATTGGATTGGATCCCGTGAGATATGGCTCATGTATGTACAAGAATAAGAACAAGAATGGTAGATCCGATAAAGAAAATCTGCATAACAACAGAGTAACAGCGACAATCGGAAAGAAAAAATGTTGCAAAGAAAACCATAATTTTAAAAGAGCACCAAAAATTTGATGCACTCAAACAACTCTCGTATCTTTTATACCACTCGACTCTTGTCTCATGCAAGAATCTACTACACAAGAAAATGTTAGTAGTATCTTACTCTCTTTATGTCCATATTATTTCTAGTCTGAATTGATCTCTCTAAACTATATTTGGTTGATATTTTCTAAACTAACCTGTTATGGGTTTATATAGATCTAATACAATTTACAAAAAGAAACATATATTTAATACAATATGACTATAACAGCTAATAACTGTCCAATCCTAATATAATTAGATAAGAGACATTTCTAACAATTTGCTATCAAAATTTCATAATGTTACTGAGTAATCTTGCACTGCAAAAGAATGTGGGCGAACTGGTCATGTATGCATCCCTGTGGGTAAAGTATGCCGGCATATGATGTTTGTTTGACAAGGCAGTGGTGGAGAGAATGGCGGACTAGTATAATATATTTGTGGAACTAGTTCGTATGAATATGGTTAATTATTTTAGATCAAGCAAGGACACACCTAAATGTTGTTATGGTTGGATCTTGGACGTTATAACAAGTCAAGAGAGATATATACTAAACAATCTTTATTGTATCACACTGTGATATTATGTTCACTAGTGCTTTTCACCTTGAATTGCAAGATGTAGATTATAGCAACTCATAGGAAGTAAACAGTAAAACATATCAATATTCCAGACAACAAGTATCAATGAAACTAGGCACTGGCTAAACATCAATCATGAAATAATATATCCATTCTTTTTTCTTCTTTTTCTCATTTTCTTTTACCATATCCTCCATAAATACACCTGAGAGAGCCACACATTAGTTATCTGTATATCTTGCAACTCACCAACACAAACTCTGAATTCTGAAAAACACACACACACACACACACACACACACACACACAGAGGACAACTCATATGCTTTGTAAAAAAAAAAAAACATTGATCATACATAGGTAGCAACATCAATCTTTCACTGCTATTGTATGCCCTCCACCTTCATGACTTCATCTCATGCAAGCTCATATAATCATGATCACTTCTTGCCCTTCAAGTTCTCATCTTTCTCTCTCCATGGCCTCTCACTATTCACTTGTTTGAGTACACTCACCATGCACTTGTTTGCATCCCTTGTTTTAGTGCAATTAATCCCTTCGGTGATCATTTAAACCTTGCAAGTGAAGTGATAAGTAATAACTAAATCTCCCCCTAATGACATGTTTCCCAAATGTAGCACCCTAACACAAGTCCTAATCCTTTAATGTGCAGTCATCATCACCACAACAAGTCCACAGCCGTCAGAGTCATAACAAGAGCCACGGCCAGGATAATCTGCCCGACCCTCGCCGCGCCGCCGGCCCGCCGGTGCGCGCTCGATGGTGTCGGTATCATCTCCGGGAGCGCGCACTCCTCGCCGTCGAAGTAGACCCTCTTTGGAAACCCTTCCCCCTTGGCAATGTTGATGTGCGCCGTGTTCTTCTTGAATGATATGACGGACTGCTGCTTGCCGGGCACCCTCGGATCGGCCGGCGTCTTGCCGTCGGCGATCGGGTCGAGATAGGTGAGTCCCGGGAGGCCCTGCATGAAGATGGTGTTGTTGAAGGGCGCGTCCATCCTTGTGCCGTTGAAGGAGTAGACGTTCTCGTAGCCGCTGTAGCGGTCGCCCATGGTGACGGCGGCGAACCAATCCCTGAAGATGTAGTCGCCCCAGTTGAAGACGGTGACGCGCACCGTCCAGCCGCTCTTGTAGTTGGACAGGACGTGCCAGTTGATGCTGACGCCGCAGTTGTCGCCGCACGGCATGGGGTTCGGCACGCGCCAGTGCTCGATCCTAGCCCAGGAGCGGGCCTTGGCCGTCCGGTTGTCGAACGGCACGAGCAGCGCCTCCGACGGGAGCAGCATCGCTCGTGCGTCGGGGTCGCAGGCGGCGGCATCGGTGTCGTCGGCCGTCGGGCAGCCGCACGCGCAGGTGTTGCAGGGCACCACCGAGTCGTTGTAGTAGGCCGAGAAGGAGACGCAGCACTTGGCCGCGCGCTTCTTGGGCCGCGTGATGTTGCACGCCACCTGCCAGGACGCGACTGCGGTGGTCGCCGACATGAGCCCGGTCTGGTCCGGGAACTCCATCGGGCTCACCCGGATCGCAGGCCCGCAGACGTACTGCGGGTTGAGCTTGCCGGCGATCCGCCAGTTCTGCGGCGGGTACAGCGCGGTGCGGTTCAGGTCCGGCGGCATCTTGTGGACCTGCATCTGGAAGATGGCCCGGGACTTGCTGCCGTCCATGGTTGGTGGCAGCAGCGTGCCGTTCTTGCAGCAGAACGGCACATTGCCGATGTCATTATCCTTCTCGCGCTCCGGCGGGAGGTCGACGATGACGGGGCGCTTGTCGCAGCTGAGGACGGTGGAGAAGTCGAAGTCCTGGTAATAGGAGGCGGCGGGGCTGTAGACGCAGGCGGAGCCGTCCTTCTTGAGGGTATAGGCGCCGCGCATCTTGGAGATGAACTCGCCGCGCTTCCACTCCCAGGTGAGGTTCCAGTTGTCGAGGCGGCCGAGGGGGCTCCAGTTGTCGATGGTCACCTGCGTCTGGTAGTTGTTGCCGTACGCGTTCAGCACGTCGTAGGCGATAGTCAGGTCGCCCTTCTGCCTCGGCAGGTAGCGGGTGCGGTCCGCCGGCTTCGCCTTCAGCTTCGGGTCCTTCACGCAGCACACGTACATCACACTCCCTGCATATATTTTTTTTACATGCACACACGTATAACTCAACTTAGTCTAGGCAAAATTGCAAATGAAGGCTCATTTAACCTATCATCTTTCGTACAATCAAGTCTTTAGCTTAAAACCTATCTACCACTTGGACCCATAGAGTTAGACATCTCCGTCCAATTTGTCTAGTCAATTCTATTAATGCATTGGATTTGAATCATTAACATGTGACCTTCTGCTACTAGAACCGGTGCAACAAGGCTCTATGATCCAATTGTCTATTAATTTATTAACATATTAAATCACTAACATTTAAAATAAGATTATCAAAATTGACACATAAGATAAATTCGTTAGTGATTATTACCTTAACAAAATTACATATAATCTGACGAGAGAATCTGATTAACATGTATAAAATTTGGAACATATCAACCACGAGACACCATACTTCGCATGTTGGTAGCTATGTTTGCCCGCTGACATGTCAACCGCCATGTTGCGAACCAAAATTTCTTGACAAACTCAAATAGTGTAGTTGTTCTAAGACGGTATCGACATGTCAATCATGGCGCCCCCATTTCGCATATTTTTACACTGTTCCTATCACAAAGAAATTTTACATGCTTACATTTCAGATTGACGAGCACGATTGCACGTAAATGATATTAGAGAGGAATGTGGTGCAATTTAGTCATATGATCATATCATGTTAAGTGGATTAACAGGGCACCTTTGCGTGTAGGGGCGGGGCATTTGAAGCCGGGGTTGGCGAGCTTGATGGTCTTGGGCATGGGCACGGCCGGCGGCTTGACGCCGAACTGCGTGCCGGTGATGTCCACCTGCACCTGTATCTGCGTCATGTCGCCGGCGGTGTCGATGGAGTTGAGCAGGTCGGCCTGCGGGTACCCCGCGAGCGTCGTGCCGTTGGCGACGTTGGTCGGGAAGTCCGTGCCGTCGACGAGCACGGCGCCGCCAACGGACACCAGGATCTCCCTGTGCTGGTACCCCACGAACACCTGCCAGGCCTTGAGGTCCTCGACCATCGTGTTCAGCACCGTCGCCTGCGCCTTGAACGCGTACGACTGCGCCGTCGTGTTCTTCACCCGCGGGAACTCCTTGGCGCGCTCCAGGAACGTGTACGTCAAGAACACGCCGTTGCAGCTCTCCTGCGCCGTGGCCTGTGGCTTCTCCTCCTCCTCCTCATCGCCGCCGTGGCCCCCGCCATTGCTATAGTCCTGGGCCTGCGCAGCACTAACAATGGCGAAGAGGACCCAGACGACGGCCAGGAGCGGCCGGCATGTCGCCGCCGCCGGCATTGTGCGCATTGTTGTCTTTGCCTCTTGATCCAAGAAGGGTGGTGCAGAGAGCTTTGGGGATCCTTAGAGGCAAAAGAGCCTTGTGGGGGAAGTGTGGTGGGAAGCAAAGGAGTTCCAATGGAGGAGGAGGGGGAAGGTGGTATAATTAGGCATGAACAATTTGTGTTGCCTTGCTAAATTTGTGGAGGCTGGTGGGGGGTAAGTTGTTGTGTGTTTGATGGCTGCAAATGCTTTTGTGTTTGGGTTGGGGCTGGGTTGAGTTGTTTTGTCAAAGGTAGAGGGGAGATTTAGTCAAAGTCGAGTTTTTTTTAATAGCGGAATTGGTGCAGAGGAGGCTCGAAATGAGGTGAAATGGAGACGAAAGCTGTATAATAAATTTCTTGTGTTAGGAATTAAATGTAAGATTTTATTAGCTATCTTATCTAAACAACGGATGGTCTAAATTGTCTTAACACACTACAAAATAATGTCTTATTATATGTTCTTGTCAATATGGGCTATCCATTCCGTATCATATAAATAAGAAGCACCTCTTATATACCATACAAAGATCCATACATATTTTTTTTTGTCCGAAATAGTTGATATTTGGATTATTTAACTGGGGAAACAAATGCACTGATTAATAGATTGGTTAGCTAACCAAATGCGTAATTGGAATTACAGAACCCTAATACCACGTAGTATGTCTACTATATAAATGTCAATGTCACTTTTATGTGAGTACGTGACTGCTTTTTTTTCCTTGTCTTACTTTCTTTTTCAAATTATGCATTTTTTAATAAAGGGTATCATGTATATTTTTTTTTCAAGAAATTTAGGTATTGAATGAGATAATTAAATTCAGCATGCATGTTTGAAAGATATTGTGAGTTTTTTTTAGCTTCTTTTATGGTTGATGCTGGATGTTTTATCTAGCATACTTTTTTAATATAGAGAGTGTATATTTTTTACCCAAATAAAGTTACAAAAAGGCCTCACTAACCAAATTACAACTGGCCCAACAGCCTAACCCATAAACGATGAGCCCGTTTGTATCAAATAGATCGGATAGTATAATTTAAAGACCATATAAGAATGTGTGATAATTTCTATAATTATCTCACTTATTAAATAACCATTCTGACCTGGCCTATTCGGCTAGTTCTGATTTACATTTATAGGATTATAAACTAAATGTGAACTCAAAAGCTCAATTTAGTCCATATTTGGTTGGGTTTTTACCTCTAACTTCTAAATTAGAGTTAGAATAATTCGATCCATGGGGTTGACTCTGGTTGCTAATGACTTCTTTGGAGTCATGACCACAACCACTTTTATACTAGATATTTTATGGTCTAGATTTGAAGTCATCTAATAACTCTAACTTTCAAGTTCACAATATATTCATAAAGTTGAAACTAATAACATAACTTTTTCATTGATTACAAATAATACTATATTATATTAATATAATATGGTATAGATGCCATTTTAAGCTTTAAAGTAAATATGCTAGACTTTTTTGCTAAATATTTCTAAAACTCCAGTTTCTTATATATTTGAAATTGGAGTTGTGTACTCCAACTTCTCTAGGTAGAAGACAAAATTAGAGTTCAACCAAACAACACCTTATTTCAAGGTTTAATACATAAATTTAAATCCTTTTCAGCTAGAATCCCTCAATAAGATAAAATTAGTGGAAGAAAATTTATTAAACCTCTAAGTTAAAGTCTTAGGGTTTGACCAAGTTAAAACTTCTAAGATAAGTTGGCTTATGAAATTATTGTCTTATAAATCAAAAAGTTAGTTTATTTCCTTATAAGGTCAAAACATTAGAAGGTGTTTGATAATTTTGCAATTCATTAATATTTAAAATAATGAAAGGTTGAAATCACATCTAATTAATTACTCCAACAACTTTCAAGAAAGGACACATTTGTCATTCAGAGAGAACCATGACTTAGCTCAACAGTTCATACTCAAACCATCAGGACTCCCAGAGCCATCCTCCGGATAAACCCTTGAGCGTGCAATCCTCATATCCTTCCTAATAAGAGCTTTCTCTATGTATCTATCATGTTGTTACTCATGATCAACTTCATAATGAATAAAATTATTTTTTTCCTAATAATCTATAAAAAAACAAATTCGAAAAATAACTCAGACCTTTTAAATTTTACAAAAATAACTCTCTGTTGCGAACCGGGCCGCGTGACTGAAGACGTGGCACGGCCCAACGCCCCGTTGGCCCAGTTCGCGTGCCACGTATGCTTTCAGTCGTTAGCCGGGCTAGCGACTGAAAAGATATAAAATTATGCAATAGCAATAAGTTACAAAAATTGATTGTAGTCTAATTGGTTAAGAGACTCTCTCTCTGGAGAGACAATGGTTCAAATCTTGCTCCTACAAATATTTATGCAATTTTTTTTTACAAAATTTAAAAGACCTGGGTTAATTTTCGAATTTGTTTTTTTTGGGTTATTAAGAAAAAAAATTCAATAAAATTACTGCTTGTTCGTGTCAAGAGGATCTCATTTGCGCTAGAAAATGGCCCTGGGCACAACCGCATGAGCAAGGGAGAGTTGGAGTCTTCCACCAGACTCCTCCGCTTGGGGGGGAGAACATAGGGGACGTGGCCACGTGGTGAGGAAAATTAGTTAGTTCCAATATCTTTACTTAAACCTGGATTTTAAATCCACTACCAGTTTATGGAATATTTAATCTATTTTATATAATAAATTCTGGTGATACTAGAAGTATCATATTAATTCTAAAATTTTTTATGTAAATAATTCTTTAAAAAAAGAAATTTACAAATGTAATCTAATGTTCCAAAAATTTACAAAAATAACCCATTTTTCAGAAGTGTAGGTGAATCCAGTGGCGACATGTGGTAGTAATTGGGGTGACAAAGAGTTGGTCGTACTCTGGATGTGCGGCAAACCTCTGCCACCCTCTCCATGTGTGGCATAGAAGAATAAGTATGGTCAACGACAGAACAGTCTCGCTGGCAGCAAAACTTTTGACCCCTCTGCCACACTCCCTATCAAAAAGAATGAAAAAGAAACTTTATGTCCCATTTTATGTAGATTTTTGTCATATTTATTGCAGTGCGTTAACATCTGAAGCCATGCCGCTCCACCTCTCTATACATATTGATTGTGCTGCGCAGAAGGTGTGACATCTTATCAAACACATGCAACATTGTAATGGTGGCTCTCTATATATATTGTTGGGGGAAACTCTCACTCCTCTGGGTCACAACCTCCCGGTAAGGACCCTGGGGTACTGGGTCCTTGGGAAGGCCCTACACCTCCAGGCGCCAAGTTTCTGAGTGTTTTCCGTTAAGGGGCCTCAGAGCTCTGGGCGATAGGTTCCCGTTAAGTCTCCGAGTGGTTCCCGGTAAGGGCCTTAGGGCTCTGGACCCCAGATCCACGGGAACATCCCAAGCTTCCAGGCACTAAATCTTCGAGTAGTTCCCAGGACTCCAGGCCCTGGATCCCTAGGAAGGCCTCATGCCTTCGAGTGACAAGTCTCCAAGTGATTCCCGATAAGAGGCCCCAAGGCTTTGGGCCTCGAGTCTCTGGGAAGATTCCAAGGCTCTGATCCCCAAGTCTCTAAGTGGCTCCCAATAAAGGATCATGGGCTTTGGGCCCTGAGTCCCTAGGAAAGCTCCATGTCTCCGAGCGCCAAATCTCTGAATGGTTTCTAGGTCCTAGGTCTCTGGGAAGGTCCCACACCTCCGAGCTCGATATCTCCAAGTGGTTCCTGGTGGGGTCCTCGGGGTTTTGGGTCTTAGTCCCAGGGAAGGTTATAGACCCCTAGACCCCAAATCTCCAAGTGGTTCTCTGCTAGGACCCTGGGGCTCTAGCCCAGATGCTAGTGAGGGTCTCACACCTCTCTGAGTGGTTCTTAGTAAGGACCCAAGGGCCCTAGACCCTGGGTCCCTACAAAAATCCCATGTTTCCGAACTCCAAGTCTCTGAGTGATTCTCGATGAGGGCTCAAGGCTCTGCGGCCTAGGTCTCTGAGAAGGTTCCATGCCTACCGACTCCCAGTCTACGAGTGATTCCCAGTCAGGGACTTGGCCTTTCATGCCCCAAATGCCTAGAAAGGTCCCACGTCTCTAGGACCCAAGTCTCCAGGGGGTTCCCAAAGAGGGCTCCAGGTTCCAAAAATAGTATGGTCGAAAAAATTTCCAAAAATAATATCACCGAAAAAATTTCCAAAAATAGTATCGCCGAAAAACTTTCCAAAAATAGTATCACTGAAAAATTTTCCCAAAATAGTATCCCCGAAAAAATTACCAAAAATAGTATACCCGAAAAAATTCTAAAACTAGTATCGCGAAAAACTTTCCAAAAATAGTATCCCCGAAAAACTTTCCAAGATTAGTATTGTCGAAATACTTTCCAAAAATAGTACCGACGAAAACTTTCCAAAATTAGTTTCCACGAAATACTTTCCAAAACTAGTATCATCGATAAACTTTCCAAAAATAGTATCTCTGAAAACTTTCTAAAAATAATATCGTCGAAAAACGTTCCAAAAATAGTATCTTCAAAAACATTCCAAAAATAGTATCTCCGAAAACTTTCCAAAAATAGTATCGAAGAAAAACTTTCCATAAATAGTATCGTCAAAAAAATTCCCAAAAATAGTATCGGCGAAAAAATTTCCAAAAATAGTATCTCCGAAAACTTTCTAAAAATAGTATCATCGAAAAACTTTCGAAAAATAGTATCGACGAAAACTTTCCATAAATAGTATCGACGAAAAAATTTCCAAAATTAGTATCGCGAAAAAACTTTCCAAAAAAAGTATCGACGAAAAAAATTCCATAAATAGTATCGACGAAAAACTTTCCAAAAATAATATTGCCAAAAAACTTTTCAAAAATAGTATCGACGAAAAAGTTTCCAAATATAGTATCGATGAAAACTTTCCAAAAATAGTATTGTCGAAATACTTTCCAAAAATAGTATCGCCAAAAAATTTTCAAAGATAGTATCCCCGTAAAAATTTCCAAAAATAGTATCGCCGATAAACTTTTCAAAACTAATATCATCGAAAAACTTTCCAAAAATAGTATCGACGAAAACTTTCCAAAAATAGTATCGATGAAAAACTTTCCAAAAACAGTATCCCGAAAAAATTTCCAAAAATAGTATCGCCGAAAAAATTTCCAAAAATAGTATCCCCAAAAAACTTTCCAAAAATTGTATCGTCAAAAATGTTTCCAAAAATAGTGGGGCCGAAAATGTTTCTAAAAGTAGCTTCGCTGAAAAAAATTTCAAAAATAGTATCACCGAAAATGTTTCCAAAAATAGTATCGCTGAAAATGTTTCTAAAAATAGTATTGTTGAATGAGTGATGAGAATCTGGTTGGAGCTTTCACAAACTTGGTTGACAACAAGGCGCAGGGTATAGTGCTTGTGGCTATGTCCAAGCAGCACCATGTGCTCTGAAGACTTTACTAGTCAAGCAACACCATACCTGAGTTTGTGTGGTTCATCTTGTGCTACATTTTGTTAAGTGGTGATGTGTATTGGATGTAAGTTTTGATGATTAAGGACTATTTAGAGAAACTCTATGATGATTAATGACAATTTGGATAATGACATCTTTGATGATTAAATGATAATTTGGATAAACCTGTTTAGCACAAGTAAATTGAAAGGATATTTGTTAAACCTTGAAGTTGATGACTCCCTCGTTGTGTTGTGGTTTAATATCGATGCATATGTTGAGGAGGAGTTCTGTGGTTGCATCAAGCTGTGCTAATCGTTGATTGAAGTGTCATATGTTAAATCTTGAAATTGATGACTTCTTTGGTGTGGTCTTGATATTGATGCATATGTTGAGGGGGAGCTCATCATATTAGTCATCTATGCTAATTACTATCATGACATGTGTAGTATAGATCGTGAGCTCATTTCTTATCATGTATGAATCTATATGATTGTGTATTTCATCTCTTACTCGTTTATGATTTATCAAAAATGGCTCTGTGATTATTCATCGAAAAGAGAAATTGTTGAGTCAACTTCTTTGTGGAGTAATTTTCTTGGTGATTAATGATAACCTAACTATGAGACTAATGTTGTTCAGTGAGCATATGTGCTAGAACTCCATCAAAGAGGCAAAAAAACAAGAAGAAAATCAAGAAAGTAGAAGATGAAGATATTAGAAAAGAGGTGAATATTGATAAAGGGATGGATGATGAACAACTGTAAGAAATTGGAAGCTCAACACGTCGTACTTTAGGCCCCATGGATAAGTTTACAAATCCTATTGGCCTTGAAACTTCTATGATTTCGGAAAAGTTAAAGCGACAACAAAATATTAGTGAAGCAATATTTAAGGAGAGAACCCATCACACTAAACAATATATTGCTAGATGGGTGTATGAATCAGGTATACCGTTCAACGCTATCAACAGTGATAGCTTCAAGCAAATGGTTGACACGGTTGGCCGATTTGGACCTGGTTTTATGCCTCCTACTCAATATCAGTTTTTGGAGAAATTGTTGAAGGAGGAGGTGGAAAGAACCAAAACATTATTGAAGAGCCATGAAATAGAGAGGGCCATGACCGGGTGCTCCATAATGACTGATGTTTGGATTGACAAAAAAAAGGAGCATAATGAGCTTGTGTATGAATTGCAATGTTGGAACATGTTTTCTTTCTTCAAGGGAGGCATCGGAGGAGTCTCACACAAGTCAACTTATATTTGATTATGTGGATGCTTGTATTGAACAAGTAGAGCCAGAACATATTGTACAAGTAGTTACAGACAATGCTACAAATAACATGGGAGGAAGACATTGTTGAAAGAGAAAAGGCCTAATATCTTTTGGAGCTCATGTTCAATTCATACCATTAACTTAATGCTAGAAGCTATTGGCAAGTTGGCAAAGTTTAAGAAAACATTTGACCAAGCCAAGGCATTTACCATTTTCAACTATTCGCACCATAAGACCTTGACCTTAATGAGATCATTTACAAAGAAGAAAGATATAATAAGGCCAAGAGTAACTAGATTTACTTCCTCTTTTTTTTTACTTTGTAGAGTTTGATGGAGAAAAAAGCACAACTAAGGGCAATGATGGCAGCACATAGTGTGATACTTGTAAGTGGTCTAAAACAGCAAAAGACAAAGTGGCAATGTCTACTATGATGAGTGTAAGCTTTTGGAATGGTGTGTCGTTCTGTTTAAAGGTCTTTGGACCTTTGGTGAAAGTATTTCGTATGGTTGATGGGGATAGCAAGTCGTCTATGGATTTTTTATATAGAGAACTTCTCTAAGCAAAAAAAGAAACTAAGGAAGTCATAAATAATTTGGAGAACCACTATAAATCTTTACTTGAAATTATTGATGCAAGAATAAAAGAGAGGCTTGATTCTCTATTGCATTTGACGGTCTTCTTATTGAATCCATATTATAGTTATCGTGATCAATCCATTCATTTGGATGAAACTATTATGGATGGAGTACTCAATTGTGTTGAAGTCTTCTATCATGGAGATTTTGAAAAGCAAAATCAAGTGGTTAATAAGGAGTTGCGAAAATTTTTAGGACAAAAGGGGGCTTTTTGTAAGAATTTGGTAAAAATTGGATGTCAAAATTTTAATTTTAATCCAGGTAAAATTAATTTTCAATTTGTTCTATTTATTGCATGGTTTTTTATAAATATATAATATGTTCATTTGTTGCTATTTAAAATATACAGCTAATTGGTGAAAAACTTATGGATGCAATACACCAATATTGCAAAGATTAGTCTTGAGAATCCTCTCCTTGACCACTAGTTCAGCTAGATGCGAAAGAAACTGTAATACTTTTAAAAGGGTTAATACATAAATACACACATGCATTTTCTTAGTTTTTACAATCTCTTGTTTAATTTAACTCAATTTTATTTTGTAGATACATATAAAGAAAAAAAATAGACTAAATGTGAATCGCCTAAACAATCTGGTCTATATTTAGTTCAATGCAAAGTTGATGAAAAACAAAAGAGGGAGAAGGAGAATAATGTAGATATCCTCCTAGGCTCGGATGCTACTCATGCTCAGGGATGGATAGTTGATGACGTGGATGATGATGATGATGAGATTGAGCCTGGTAGGGGGCTTACATAAAAACTAGTTGATGAAACATCATGGGTTAGTGATGTCTTGAATTCTTGTAGAAGCAATAGAGTGAGAGAACTACGTGAAGATGATTTCAAGTCGGATAATTCTGATGATGACATCAACGAGGAAAAGATAGAATTTGAGTTCGATCAAGAATAAGTACTTCCAAATAAAGATTATGAAGAGCAAGTAGAAGAGGAAGATTAAATATTTATGGGTATGTGACTTTATATATCATTAAACTTCTACTTTTATAGTTCACTCTTGTTTTACTTTTGTTTGTTTGCTTATTGTTTGAGAATTTATTTGTTTGTTTGTTTGATTATATATACTCTGTGATGCAGATAACTAACTATAGTCAATAATCTAGGTAGCCGCCTAGCAGGCAACCGCTCACTTGACACCTGGCGTCTTCTTGAACACTGCAATTAAGTAGGATTTAATTTTGGTGATATTGAAAGCACCATATTAATTTTGACCCATATAAAAATACTCAAAATTCCTACATTAATCATAAAAAAAAATTTATAGAAATTCTCACATTAATCAGAAAAAAGAAAAGATCTATTCATTCATTATTTTTATAACAATATAGATTCACCATATGAAAATCATATACAAAATTAAGTCTATCTTTATTATGATACAAATTTATATAAAACATCATATTTAAAATCGACTATATCTCTATTATAATATTAAAAAAAACATCTTTATGTAAAACATATAAAGACTATGAATTTGTTTGAGATTTTGACTAGTTTACAAATTTACTCTTAAAGATAACTAATTGTATTAGTTTTAAAATTTGCACAAACTTTTTTTTTAAGAACAACATAGAAGCACACCCCATGTTGACAACTGTACTTTCCTAAAAAAAAAAGATGTTTAAAACTATACTATAACAACGCAGTAGTGATCAAGTAGGATTCTCAATTGTGTATGTTAGCTTGATTAGTTTTATGGCATGTTACATTGAGGAAGATTCAATGATTATTATTATAATATATTAGTTTCATTAATTAATTTCTAGATGTCTTTTTTTTCTAATAATTGTTATGTAAATGTAGTTAGTAGAAGATTATGCTTAATTTGAAAATTATTTTATTCTATCAAACAGTAATGCGCGGCGAGCTGATAGAGACCTGGCCGACAAGACATGATCAAGCCCACGCGGCACCCATACAATATTACACACATATCGTGCAAAATACTAAAAACAAAAAGTAAATGATTCCTAGAGCACAACACCGAGCCGGTGTAAGAAAAGGCGAATTATTTGCTGCTTTTTTATATTCTGTAGAGTTCCGTCGAGCCTTTTTCTTGTCACACTCGATACCAACGTCGCTCTTTGCACTTGTGATTGTTGGGAATTTTATAGATACTCGTGGACAAAGTGTTTATTCCAAATTTATAAATACAAATACCAAAATGTTAGAAATGACATCTAAAAAGATTTTTTTGTTCGAATCCTATTCTGGAGCACTGATAGCTCAGGCTTACTGTCACAGATGGCATGTTAAAATGATCTTAGCAAACTCATAAAAACTTGTTGGTGACTGGGTGTGAACTCTGGAGGGAGGGACGTGCGATTTTCCACTCAAGTTGAGAGCTTCTACTGTATACATGTTCTGTAATTATACCTTGTGTTATTGCTATAAGGAGTTTAGAGTTTGTGTTTTATGCATATTGTTTTTTAGTAAATTGTATTGTATGTCTCTATATTTGTATCATAATTTCACTTAAATTAAAGAATTTGAGAGTTTCACATTTAAACTTATGAACTTATATAAATAATTCATTTGACACATTTTCGTACTGGATGTGTTGACGCGGGGAGACTAACGATGAGGTGGTATAGATCATATGAAAAAATTCCAAAGTGTCTTATTTTATATTGTAAGTCTTGTAGTTTGGCTATTGGAGTTTTGAGAAATCTACAATAGATATAAAGTTCATCCCAGAATATTCCCAGAATCTTGCTCTTTGCTGCGCCACGTCGCCGTTCTTCCTGCGCCGTTCGATGGCCTGCTTTCACGCCTCCGATGTGTCCACGCGTCCTAGTGGGTGAGCTGCACGGCGTTGCTTGCGGATTGATCCTCGTGTTTGCGTTGCCTTCATCGCCATCTCCGTTGTGGTGTGTTCTTTTTTGCTGCGCTGTGGCTGCGGCGTTCCGGCGTTCTGGGTAGCGGGGGGCGCGACGAAGGCCTCGTCGTCGGCGTCGGCGCGGGCGCGGGAGCGGCGGCAGTGGCGTGGTGGCGGCGGAGCGCTGCGGCAACCACGCGGTCCTCCAACCGCAGGTAACACAACTACCCCACTTCGTTCCTCATTGGCTATTGCATTTTTGATTAAGAAAAAAAGCCAGTCCTCGTCGGCGGCGGCGGCAGGGGCAACGGCGGCGGCAGGGGCAGCGGCAGCGGCGGGGCCAGCGGCGGGGCACGGCGGCGGCGGGGCGCGGCAGGGGAGGGGCGCGGCGGCGCCGGGGCGTGGGGCGCAACGGCAGCGGCGGCGGGGTGCTGCGACGGTTGCGGGGCGCCGCGGCGGCTGCGGCGGGGCGCGGCAACGGCGGCAGGGCGCGGCAGCAGCGGTGAGCCAGCGGCGGCGGCGGCAGAGGAGGGGCGCGGCAGCGGCGGCTGCAGCGGCAGCGGCGACGGGGCGCGGCGGCGGCAGCGGCGGGGCGCGGCAGGGGCGGGGCGCGGCGGCGGCGGGCGTGGGGCGCAACGGCAGCGGCGGCGGGGTGCTGCGACGGCTGCGGGGCGCCGCGGCGGCTGCGAGGCGTGGCGGCACGACCGCAACTTTGCACGGTGACTATTGCTGTCTCCGCGCTGCTTCTCACCGCTTTCAACCATGACCATCAGGTGCTTCCCACAACGGATTTTGGTCGTTCAACTGACTAACTTCGCTCCTACACCTGCTGTACTCTTCGCGTTTGTCCCAGAGGCTTTCCCACAACAACGCGCGGGCACCTTGCTAGTTATATCTGGTTCGGTGCTCAAATCAACCCTATTGCCACCGATGTGTGACGATGGAGGCTGTCTTCCAGTCCTTGCTGCCTTTGACCGCTAGTCCACCTTCGTTGTTGTCAACCTATCCTTGTCTCCTTTACCTCACCCGCACTGAGCCCACCATTACAATCGCACCTCAACCACATGCTGCAGCGGTGGTATGTCATCGAGTAGGAGAATCGGGGGCTCGGAAGCCCATGAGCGCAAGGTGTGTGGGCTGCCCCTATTTTGCACGAATCGGGCCGTACTCCCAGCTCCATCTACTCAGGGCTGTCGCCGGTGTGTTACTGACGTCTCAGACATGGACGTCTCCAATTACTTCCTACAACTCTATGGAGTCTATGGAGTACAGTTGGCAACATCGCCACCCTTGCCATTGCAGTTTCAAGTACCATGCCAGCCTGACGGCGATGTAGACGACCTCAATTAAAAGGTACTTTTCTCTGTATTTGTGCCTGCTTGTATTATGCTTGCTTGTATGTATGAGTGGGGCCTATTGTTACATATGTGTTTTGTAACGTGTAAATTTATCAAAACTATAAGGGCCAGCTTGCAAAACTTCCAATATAATAATGGGACATTTGGGTATTTTTCCTCGTACCATTTACGTCACCTCATCACTGGTCTCACTATATTAGCACATTCAGTGTCTCAAGTAATAACTTACCTAAATTCATGAATTTAAATGCAAAGCTTTCAAGTTTTTGGATCTAAATAAAATTTTGGTACAAAATTAGATGCTTGCATTAATTTAATTTTGCTTTTTTAACTGAAAGTGCATAAATTACAACATCTGATGCTAAATGGATGTGTTGTATGTTTGAAAAAGTATAAAATCGTGTCACAGTAACAAATTACACAAATCAGTTGTAGTCTAGTTGTAGTTTTTCAAAATTTTAAGTTAGTTTTGAAATTTTTTTTATTGGGTTATTTTTTAAAAAAAATTCATATAAATAATAAGGTATAGACTATGAAGGAAAATAAGGCTCATGGCGTAGATTAGAGATTCCTATGATAGTATCCTTATAACTATTTACATGTTATTTAATTACTTATCTTATTGTTTATAGTGACAAAATTTAATAGAAAGTTTCATATTATAAATGTTTTGTGAGTTGTTAGATATTAATTGAATGACTTAATTGAATCAAAATATATCATGCATGAATAGATTAGATAGATTCAATCTATGATCGGATGATTTTTGAAATCTTTCAATCTACATGTTTGATATAAACTTATTTTCGAAGTTTTGTCTAATCCCATAAATTAATAAATCTAGGCCCATATGTTTTCTTAAAAAAAATTGGATGCGCTTAGTCGCAGTACTGATCTGCGACAGAAGGGATGGTATGGATAAGAATTTTTTTAAGCACGAATACACCTTGCGGTTAGCAGGTCACCAAAAGGTCCAAAAAATAAGAAAACGCATGTTAAAATCGCAGATAAAGGGATTCCAATGGGAACGAAGGCAACACTAAGACCTTGTCCAACAGAATATCTAAAAGGATTGATAGCCTAAAATTTAAATATCAGTAATACCTTTCTTGCTCCAACAGAATACCTATCTCGATTTCTATTTTAGATATTACTGCAGAGAATTAGTAAATTTAGGTATTCTCTCTCCTCTACCTATATGTTTTTGGGTTTAGAGATTCTGTTGGAGAGAGTAGAAATATAGGTATGGAATCTTTTTAGGGAGATATGTATATGAAGATATAGAGATCTAATTCTGTTGGAGAAGGTCTAATGCTGCTACCTGCTATCGATAAAGACTATGGAAAATTTTAATTATGCTGACAGTTGGCACTTTTCACCAGCTTTTATTGTCAAATGATAATATGGATTATGTGAAGTGTTAGGTCAGTTTGGTACACTTTTAAAATTAGTATAGAATTCTCAAGTTCATAACAGACCTCACATATTATGATTGGACAATCTCTTATTAGATCTTGTATTAGGAGGTTTTTAAAAGATTTAACAGTCTTGAAGAAGAGATTTGAAAGTTTTTTGTTTTCATTATGATGAAAAATTGTTCTTTTGTATCATGTTTAAGTATATGATAGATCATTTTGTTCAATATCATCTAAATGTCTTACCTCAATTGTTATGCTCGAAGCATATTTAAAGTTTTTAGGTGCTCAAAATCAAGCACTTGACATCTGCCTACCACGCGGATACCTGTAATTTTCTTTTATAAAATAAAGATACATACTAAAAAAATACCTCAAAATCAAAATTCCTCAAAAGTCAAAACCGCACACAACTTTTAACATGGCCAAGCAAACCGTGACAATCTCTAGTTTTTCGCATCAGGATTGTTCTGTTTCTGCATAAACTTTTCGAGCTAACTTTAGTGTAAAAAAACTCACCCATATTTGTAAATTTTTAGTTCTTTAATTAGTTTTTTTTAAAAAAATTCCCGTTGCTACTTTTACAACTATTAAAAATGCTCAAAGCCACCCGACACACACGCATACAAATCCAAGACACACTCGCTCCCCCACTACTCCACCCACCCCACCACCAAAGCCGAACGCCATGGCCTCGCCGGAGACCTCGCCGCCGGCGATCACCCCTCCCACCATGAGCGCTCCTCAGCTCCGCGCGGCGCGCACCGGCGACGAGCGGCAGCTCGTCAAGGCGCTCCTCGCGGACCAGGCTGCCCCGGACCTCGAGTCCGCCGCCACCACCAGCGGCAACACGCTCCTCCACGTGGCCGCTGCTGGCGGTCACGCGTCCCTCGCCGCCCTCCTTCTCCGCCGCGCCCCGCGCCTTCTTGCTGCCCGCAACGCCGCCCTTGACACCCCGCTCCACCTCGCCGCTCGCGCAGGGGCGCTCAAGATCGTCGCCCTCCTCCTCGTCTCCTCCCCGTCCAGGGACCTGATCCGCGCCGCGAACCGGCGCGGCGAGACCGCACTGCACGACGCGGTGCGGCACGGGCACGAGGCCGCGGCGGCGGCGCTGCTCGCCGCGGACCCGGGGCTAGCGGGACTGTGCGGCGGCCGCGGTGAGTCGCCGGTGTTCATGGCGGCGGCCGCTGGTTCCCTGGGCATGGTGCGCGTGCTGATAAAGAGATATAGGGATGTGGAGGAAGTAGACGAGGTGCCGGTGTTGTGTTCGTGTGCCGGCCCCGGGGGTCGCACGGCGCTGCACGCTGCTGTGCTCGCGAGCAAAGGTGAGTGCCAAATGTGTCCCGAGCTTTTTCTTGTGTTGTGCCCTGTTTATGCTTGGAAGCACACTTGTGAGTAATTGGATAGTTAGTATCCCAGGGGTGAGTTTTAGTTGGTCTTTGTGAATTAATCAGTCGTGGTATAGAGACACCGTCGAATGCGAGTTCAAATTTAAAAGCTTTCTGTGTGTTGTTTCGTGTCTGACAAAATTAGTGAGCAATTGGAGTGTGTCTTTATACTCTAGGTGATCAGTTTTTGTTGGTTTTTTTTTGGGAATTGAGGTACTGCAAGAAACTTGTCCTGAAATCATGAAAGCTGCACTTTGTAGAATTGATTCAACTAGGGTGTGGTTGCATGAAAATAAGTTTTGCTTCGCAGCTAGGATATCGTTGCTTGTAATGCAAGTGGATGGAGTATGATTTAGGTCTCTGTTTGATGTGATCGTTCGTGTTCAGGTGATTCCGCTTTGAAATTTGGATAGGTTAGTTGTAATCTTGAGGTTTGAAGTTAGTTTGAACAAGTGATACTGATTTTGTGTGAGGGTGTTTGGGAAATGAGGAGCAAGTCGGTAGGACACTGGGTGTGTGTTAGTGGACAAAGTGGAGGTACACACTACACAGTTCAATGGACATGGATGAGTGGATGGTCAAGTGGTGAGGGGGCCTACTGCAGACATGTCAATCAGGGAGATGATATGAGGAAAAAGGGATAAATATTAAAGGATTTTATTGAAAAGAATATGTAAACATGAGGAGGGTATGTTTAATACAATATATTTGAGGGGTTTTATTGGAGATGTTGAAAGGGGGGTTTGTTCACAAGAACTTAAGAGAACTCTCATGAGAACTAGAGAAAAGATGAGGCATATGCAATGGAATTTTTCCCTATTAATATATATGAAATAGGTATATTAAGTTGATGTGGATCAGATAATTTGCAATCCAAATTCAAAGTCAACTATAATCTATAATATCAAATTTGAATTTGGACCCCAAAAGAATTTCTAAATTAAAATCTGTGATCCTATTAATTGGGATGGAAAACTATCAAATGGGTTGCACGAACAACTGGCATGGCATTATATGCATGCTTATACAAAGCAAAGAATATCACCAATGCCTACCTCTTCACCCGGACACCACCATCCTCACCGCCCTTCACAACTCTAACATTGATGTAATCCTTAGCACCCTTAACAAGGACCTCGCCATTGGTGTTGAGCTAATAGATGAAGTTGGAGAAGTTTTCCTACTAGAAGAAGTGCAAGAGAATCATGGTGGTGAACACATGCGTTTTGCACACCACGAAGCCGTTGGTGGCACCCATTTGATAATTTTCTATCCCAATTAATAGTTCCTAAATGTAAATGGGTAAAGATTGGGTGAAGTGAAACATTTGACAATCCCGCGTTATGTGAAAAAATTCTAAAACCTAGGGTTTTGTGGAAATGTTGTAAAACTACTTGAGCTTTATGTAATTTCCTCTTTTTTTCTTTATACTCTTTTCCCTTGTAAACAATCATCACACTAATCACTTATTAGGATTATCATCTATACATATATTTGGTACATGTGCACATTTTTGAGCCCCAACTAGGAGAAAATTTTATTTTTATCATAAATCCTGAAATATGATCTCTATGTTTGATTCTACGTTCAACAATGGTTTTAGTCTTGCTACACTATGAGTATCTTTTTGTAAAGTTGATACGTTTACTAAGTTCTTTACTGATAGAAATGACACAGGAATTGTTGCAGTGGAACCCAACACTCCTGAAAGAAGTTGATGATTCAGGGAGTACTCCTCTTCACTATATAGCATCTGCTGGAAACATTTCCACATTGAAGATGTTATTGGAACATGATACTTCTCCAGCATATGTTCCAGACTCAAATGGCTTATATCCTGTGCATGTTGCTGCTCTCATGGGATACAGTCAGGTGATTTATGAACTCTCCAAACACTGCCCGGATTGTGATGAAATGCTTGATAGTAAAGGCAGAAACTTCCTACATATTGCTGTTGAGCATAAGCAATGGAATGTTGTTTGGCATTTATGTGGTACCCCGGAACTTGAGAGAATGGTGAACATCATGGACTATGAAGGGAACACACCTCTGCATATTGCTGTCGAGAATGGAGACCAGATGATAGTGAGCCTTCTGATGGCAACTAGAAGTGTACTGCCAAATATAGTGAACAACCAAGGCCTGACATCTTTAGATCTTGCAGTAATTGCAACTGACAGAGGAGTTTGCTATACACTGGTAAACTTCAGCCTGCCTCTCTATTTCTTCTTTGGGTAATCTGATGCATCCTTCTAATTCTGCAAAATTTTCCAAATTTTATTATTATGTAATTTGCTTTTCTGAAATGTTGATTCTCCTTTTGGTAGAATCCACAGGTCATCATACTTCGTTGTTTGGCATGGATGGGAGCTGTCCTTAGTCCTCGTCGTCTAGACCATTTTGTAGATCAGTTTAGCATTGGGAAAAACTCCGGAAAAGAGCTAAAGAAATTTACCAACATCACTCAGAATCTAGTTATGGGTTCTGTGCTTATCTCAACTGTTACATTTGCGGCAGTTTTTACGCTGCCCGGGGGTTACATCTCTGATGGACATCCAAATGCAGGCGCACCAATTTTATCACACAGATATGCCTTCAAGGCATTTGTGATGGCAAACACACTGGCATTTGTTGGCTCCACACTATCCACTATTTGGCTCACTTATGCTGGAGCAGAGCATGTGCATCCACTGCTTCGCAAAGTCTATATGTTCTTGTCTATAATTTTGATGGAGCAGGCAACAAGAAGTATGGTTGCAGCGTTCGCGTTGGGAGCATATGTGGTTTTGAGCCCCGTCAGCGAGCAAATTGGCATTGTGGTATGCCTGTCAACCTTCGCTACCCTCTTGCTTCGCAACCCCTCTAATTGGCAGCTTGCATTCCTGGTGATGCCAATAAAGCGGCGATTGGGGTGGAGAGGAGTTTTCAGAGCTCACTTGCCTCAACATACAAGGAGCCGCCTCACAATAGGTGTTGGCTCCAATTTTGCATGTTTAATCCTATGGAGGATGCTTGGTATGTTATCGACTTATAGCTTTATATTTTTGTTAGCATTGCTATAAACAACAATAGGTGTACCCTTTGTGAACCACATCTATCCGAAAGTGTTGCATATTGTGTGTGAAAATGTTTCATTTGGCTGTTGATGCTATGCTGGCCATTTGTCTTACTGCAGTGCAACATGATTCTAAATTTATAATGTCTATCTTCTGGCTAACAGTAGTTACTACGACAACATGCATGCCTCAATTTTCTTCAGATGCATCAGGTGGAAGCTGTCTGTCGTACCTGCATTTCTATTCCTTTGCATTTGTTTGGGAATTGACCCTGTGAACTTCTGTTATACGTGCATTTCTTCGTTTCCTTTGCATTTGTTTGGTATTGTGAAATTGAGGAAGAATGTGTTTGCACATTTAATTGTTGGTGCCTCCCTGAAAATTTCAAACAACTTTAATTGTCTAACAATCAGTTAAGTGAATATTGTATGATAAAGTGGTTGGACTTGAACGCTGTCAGAAATTGTATATGTGATTCTTGTAGGAGGAACAAAAGTTTGTTTAACTTGACAATCTCTGGTAGAAGCATTCTTCTGTGCTGAACACGGTCAAAATTGGGACTATACTGCTCATACATTTGCTTCTAATGATAAAACAACGATCCTTTGGATCTGCATCTACGAAGGAAGGATACTTGATACGCTAAATGTCGAAGGGTGTGCTGTTGGTGGAACCATGCATGGATCTGTACTACAACGTGTCGGGCGCCCTGGTAAATATAGCACTAAAATGCGGGGGAACAGGGAAGGTTCACAAATACATGACAGGTCAAAGCATCATCAGGAGACCGGAGTAATTTTTTCCTTTTTCCACTTAGTAATCGTGGACTAACTATTTGTGCACGTCTTTTTATTAAGGAAAAACAGGAATGTACACTAGCGCAAGTAAACGTAAAATCCTGAACAATAAATAAACGCCATGCACCATCTCCAATGCATTTTTCCCTTGTAAGCTTAGATAAAAGATTTTGTACATGTCCTGTAACTGGGCCTTATCCAAAGCATCTGTATCATCACTTTCAGCCCGAAAAGCGCCTGGTTGGTATCGCTTGTCCGTAAATTTAAACATCCAGATATAATAAGCCATTATATAAGGTTGAACACTCGAATCCAAGGTATCAAATAATCAAACCACTCTAGTATTTCAGATTCTTCAAGAGTGCAGGTTTGACAATCATATGGTGTAACTCAAGTATACGAACTATTTGCACAAACTGTAGTTTTTGAAATTCTTCAAGACAGGTCCGTATAACAGCGGAATCACAACTATTTGTGCAACTTATTTGAGCAATCTCTACTTGTGAAGATACACGCAATCACGATGCCACCAAAATAAAAACAAACAATTCTCTTTGATTGAACTGCATATCCCTTGTATACATCAAAAGGTAAATTGGCCGATTGGGTTTCACATCAAGAATGTTCACTTGTTCAGGAAAATAGGAAAAGGGCAAGTATTTTGGTAGTAGCAAACCTGTGATAATTATTTGAGAGAAGCCGATGTAGACTGCATGAGAATAGCATCAGGTGGACTAAACTTCAATGAAATAGTAGCAGATGGGAGTGAGGTCAAATAAAGATCTCACATGACACCAAATAGCAATCGATCAGCCCACAAAATACCAAAAAGGAAAAAAAATGATTGATTGAAGTTAGGATATATAAAGAGAAAATCAGTACTGTAGTACACCAATTGCACAAGAAATAAAACATGAATAATACGATTACATCCACAAAGATGCTAAGCAACATTGCATTTTTGTACTTTCTTTCTTCTTCTCCTTTCTTTGCCTGTGCATGTGAATATTTTTTTCCCTGAACCTGATTAACTTGAATTTTTTTTAACTGAACCGAAACTTGATTAAGAAAGGTCAACAGTTGTAAGTATATGTTTTCATCATAACACATTCTATCTTCAGTGTTCTTGCTGGCATTCCTAGTTGCCTTCATGCCTTGCCACACTAAACTCTTTCAATTAAAAATAAATATAACTCATCTAGGGTGTACCGTAAATCTATTCAACCAGGATCATCTCCTACTCTCCAAAAGAAAAAGAAAAGAAAAAAAAAGAGCTAACGAACGATATAGCTAGGAGTTTCGTCAAATCACAGTGAATTAACAATAACATGTAGCCAACATGAAGGGCCTCCGAATCAGCTAGCAGAAAGAAGGCTGCATGAAGAAGACATGAGAAACATTAGGCACAACAGGGCAGCAGGGCCAAACCACATACCAAACTAAGAACAAAGAAAGTGAAAATCTACAAAGAATGGAAGATACAAGTATACAAGGAGGAGGTGCAATATGTCCAAAAAAGAGGGCAAAAGATAGGGTGGGTAAGAAAAGAGGGGTGTACGCGGAGGACATAGGCCACAACTGGTCGCATGGCGCGGGAAGCACTGTTCACAGGTCAGACAGCTCCACTCGATCAAAAAGTTAGGACTCGTATACTGTTGATGAGCAACGGGCCATGACAGCACAAATGCGGGAAAACGCATAGAGCATCACATCCTCGACATCGAGACCAGAGCACACCACAGACAGCCGACAATCGGATCCATGATTGCAATTGCCCCACCAGGCAGTTGGATGAGGTGGCCAGACCGAGTTCGCATATCTGCCTCAATTTTCATCAAATGCTTTAGAAGGTGGACACCTATTAATACCCACATTTCTTATCTGCAACATGCATTTCTTATTTCTGCTGCATTTGTTTGGTATTAAGTGCGTCCTTTTTGTTGCCTCTCTCCCTGAAAAAAATAGAGATTTTCAATAAATCAGTTATATGGATCGTGTAAGTTGAGCAGTTGTAGTAATCAGATATTGTCAAATATTATATTTGTATTTCTTTGTTAGGATTAGTTTTTTTAACACCTCAGAGTCCAATGTGCTATCACAACTCTCAAGTGAGATGTGTGATTTATATATATACTAACTTGTATTTTTATTCTCACTTCTTACAAAAAAAATTAATTTAGAGTTAGTGTACTTGGGCTCAAGTGGCCTTATATGCACATCTCCACCATATTGAACTAGCAACTAAAATCTTACACACTCTTCTTAAAGGACCTAATGTCCTCGTTAGTCCACAGTACACCCTCACGAGATGAATGCTCAAGATATCTTGTATTATCACACATCTGTGTATCTAGTGTTGATAGTATATCAATCATCAGCCCACATCGTACTCCGCATACTCAGTTTGCACACACTTATCTAGTTGCAAGGATCGGCTCTAATGCCATTTGCAATACCATAGAATCCAATGTTGCCGCTACGCCTCCACGTGGGACACACGACGCGCACACACTAATTTACTTGCACTTTCGTCTTCGTTTCAAGCAAAAGGGTTAATCTGGAGTTAGTTTCTTTGAACTTAAGTGACTTTATATATAACTCAACCATACACTAGACATGAATTTTAGAACAAATTTCATGTCTAGTAAGAATGAATATTTACTTTCCTCCAAAATTTCTATATTTCAAATAGGCCTTAAAGTTAAAGTTTGTCATGTATATTTGTCTATCTTCTCTTTTGCCTTTCAGCTCAATGTGACCCATCCGTGCCTTCAGATGATTTGATGTCGTCGAAAGGCGACGGCGGTTCTTCGGAGATGATTGATGACTAGTATGTTTGCTTTATTATGTATTGGCTTGACCTGAAATTTAGGACATGTTTTTTTCGTGATTATAAGTGACCATATTTTAAGTTAGATATTGGTTTATTACCATAGTCAGGTATGTCAGATCTTATTAGACAACTTTTCAAACCTTTGTCACGCATTTTCTAGTCAAAAGTGTGGTGCTCGACATATTTTTTTTATTTTAAGATATAGCCACAAATCAAACAACTATAATTTGTCACAAAATGTAGTTATGTCACGTCTGTTGCACATACCTAAACAAAAATATGATAATTTATGATAGCCAACCAAACATACTTTCAACCTTAGCACACAAGGATGCAAGTAGGGGCCATAATTGATTATGGGGTATAGGCAAAAGTTTGGTCGTGTAACTCTATGTGTAAGACAATTTTGGAGCTAAAATTTTCAAAAGTCCTTTATTTTTCCTCAACTTTGTACTTTAGTCAAAAGAAAAAAAAAATCTCATGTCATTGATAAATGGATCTTATGAGTGAAAAAAATATATACCTAACCATAATAATTTTTAAACAAAATGAGTCCTTTAATAATATTCAAAGTTGGAACAAAATAGAAATTTTCCCATCTAGATTTTATTCAAGACATGCCCGAAACTAATCTAGATCAATTAATCTCGCATGTGATTTCAGGGACCGAGAGGAGCATCGCTGCTTGCATGGTCAAGGACACTAGCATTGTCAAGCATGACTGCACCAAGTGCAGGGTGGAATCAGCGGATGCTTGTGCCGGTGTGGTGGGAAAGCTTCCACTTCCACCTCCACAAAGTGCTCGCCGATGACTCAGATAACATTGACCAGATTATCTTTGGCACTATCTACGAGCACACGCCCTCATCCAAAGTGTGCCGCCACCCGTTAGGGTTGCGCTTCGTCATCGCCTTCAAATGCACCCTCTTAGCACATCCCAAAGCACCCAACATTTTGTTCCTCAATGTTAAAACCTTCTTCAACACCCTGGGCAACTGCAATCGCTCTTGTCGGGCATGTCAAGCTATCGAGGAGCTCCTTGCCACCAATGAAAGCAAAGCCCAGAATAGCGTTTGGCTTGCCGGTCACTCTCTTGGCGTGTCGCTGGCGTTGGATGTGGGGAAAGCCATGATGGTTGAGCAAGGGGTCAGCCCCGGTGTTCCTCGTCAACCCGCCCCACATGTTTTTGGCGTCTGTGGTTAGCATGTTGCACTCGGCGGAGGTGGCAAAGAGAGACCTATACACCACAAGTTGTGTCATAAAGGCCGGGCTAGGGGTGCTCTTGCGGCTACGCAAGCATCGTGGGAGGTGCTATTAGAGTCATATATTTAAAAACTATATTCAACCTCCACCCTCCTTCTCTCCACACACTTCTTCCTCTTCTTACTCTTCCCCATCCCCAACCCCTGATGGCCTCGGCAACCATGTTGGTGTTGCCCGCTGCCCGTCTACTACCCTCCGCATGGCCATTGACCCTATGGATACCATTAGCGTCACCAACCTTCTCCATCTCATCTTCTCCTCCTCCCTTGCTAATATCATCGCTCGCAACCAGTGACAACATCATTGTCTCACTACACCACCACCTCCATCATCACTTGTCTCCCTGCCAACCCCACTACGCACCACTACCACCCATAGACTTATGCCATCTCGCTGCCCCGCTACCACCTACCGCCAAGCTGCCACTATCAAGGATCTAAAGAGGGGGACTATATAAACCTTAGAGATGTTGGATTTAAATAGAGAGGTTTGGATGTAATAATGGAAAAATGTATATGTAAGTCAAAAAAAAAATAGATGCCTACAATTTAGCAAATCTCTTTTCTTTTTGATCTTTTGTCTATCTAGAAGTTCCTAGGTTTAATTTATGGTGTATGCGTGTATCTTCTATAGTCCATATTGCTCTTAAGGTAGAAGTACTTTCCTAAGTTCCTCTCCTAAAATTTGGATGATTTGAGTCACCCTATATTATGAAATGGTCGAGAATCTAAACCCACTTAGCAAAGATTCATTTGTCATGATAAGACTGTAAGAGTGGGTATAGACAACACCAATCCTAAAAAAGATAGGAGAGATTAAAGGAGAAGATGACACAATGTTTATCTAGGTTCGGCCGGTATGGAGCCACTCTACTGGTTGTTGGTGCACCCGAGATTCAAAGACCCACAGCAGTGATGATTTTACTATGCCTCAGGAGAGTAAAGGGGATGGATTACACAAGCTCCAACTATCACATGACTAATACAATAAAGAACACCTAGTACTAACCTAGCCTAACCTCCAACGATCATCATGGATGGAAAAGCTTCTCATATCTCCCTTTATTGAAGCAAGGAGTCTTCTTCGTATAGTAGAGAGATATCGGTGATTATTTATCACGGTATCTTTTGGATAAGATTGCTTTAAAACTCTTATTAGTGGGAGCTTTGAACCATTTAGATTAAACTAGTCTCTTGCACGATGGGCTAGAACGTAGACTAAGTCAGACCCAAGAAATTTAGATATCTAACAAAAAATGTGGGTCTAATCCTAACTTGCATCACAATCATAATAGGTGTTAGCTTCAACTTTATAAACACGCAGCTCTTATGTATCTGTCAATTGGTCCCAACTTCATTAGGATATAATCAGACACTTATAAATTAAAGGGCCATGCAATTCAGTGGCACCTTATTGTAGTACCAATTGTCACACATAACCTCTTGTGCATACATACCAATTTTTTAGTTTGTCCATTACATTAGCAAGGGAATCATATATAAAGATTTGGTATGCCCATCTCATCGCCTATCTTGTTGCCTCACTGACCTCTACCGTCATCATTGTCTGTGGGGGTTGCAATATCTTCTTATATTTTGTCAGGATGTATATGGAACTTTTTTTTTCTTTGTTCAATGGCATGCCACAAATTTGTTTCCAGTGTAATGGACCTTCAAATGTTAAGTTGTGTTATTAACATATAGATCCTACATATCATATTCATCTATTTTCTCGGACTTAATAGGTCTCACAATTGTTAAATCGTATTATTGATGTATGGCCCCATATATCATCTATATCCATTTCCAACCCTTAGAGGAAGTTATCCAAACATTATGGCAGTTTTCATGGGAATGTATGATTGTATTGGTTTTGTAAAAAGTAAATTAATTCCTCCTCAAGTCCTTAAATTTGAGCAGATGGTTTTATGAGATCTTAAACTTAAAATTTAAATTAGTGGACCCTAAACTTGCTCGGCCATGGCCATTTCACTTGGCCCATCGTTGTTTACACTTAACTCCATCTATGGAGGATGCTTGGTATGCTATCAACTTGTGGCTTGGTGGAACCATGTATATATGAAGTGTTGCATATTTTGTATAGCAATGCCTCATGTGTAGTTTGTATTGTTGTGCTTGCCGTTGTCCTTACCAATGTGCTTTTAAAAATTTCCAATTTCTAACTTGTGTTTAACAATAGTTCTAAACTACGGCCAACGTATCTGCCTCAATTTTCATCAAATGCATTGTATGTGCTTGATGTATGAGGCTAGCTAAGGCCGCGAGTCAGGGTGTTTGTTGTGTTTATTCAACACTGATGTGTGCAAAAAGTTCTAATAATTACCAAATTATTCTTGCACAGATCTATCTGGAACGGCTAAGTTTGAGTCTAATGTCATATTGGTGATGTTGGTGATGTTAGGGTTCACCCATCAATCACCGTGGAATAGTGCCAGCATGAAACTGATATGGCTTCGTTATCTTTTTTACGTAATAGAACGAAAAAGATTAACATTATGGAATATGATGTTATTTAGTATTATGTAGAGTCTCACTATATGCCATTAGATCATCCCACCAGACAAGTCTATTTAGTAAAAGTAAAATTGTTTTGGATCATTTTTCAAATTTTAATTAAAATATGATTATTTTTTAAAAAAAATCAACAACTTACAGTTAATGTATTTCACTGTTACCATTTCTGCTAATGAATTTTCTGCTGGAATAAACTCCTTTGTTGATTTCGTCTTTGCATGCGAGTATGCGACCACGCAACTGATAACTAACAATGGTTGCTACTTGATCTACAGTGCATTGACCTTTTTTTTTAAAAAAAAAAAAAAAAACCCCTCGCATTTCATTACTCTCAAACAATGCACGGCATCTTTGAGATGAATGCGACGTGCGTAGATCAATTAACAATGACAACATTAGTGGGAATTGTAGACATGCCCCTGGAAAACTTGGTTATTTCACTTTTGCCCGTTGCAAAAAGAGGAAACTAAAAAAAAAAAAAAACCAAAAGTCATAGGGATCATATTCCCCTACAAGTCATTTTGAGGCATTACCACACTGCAAATACTTAATAGTTTCAAAAAAAAAAAATCCTCCCATTAGTTTTCCATTAATATAAAACAAAAAAACATTAAAAATTTGAAAATTAATCAATGACACGTGGAGTTCATTGTCAGTGACTATGATTTTATATTCAATTCCTCTTCACACTCCTTCCCCTTTCTCTCTCCTTCTCTCCTCCCTTATATTGTTTTTTGGAAAATACTCCCCTTATATTGTGAAGCGTTAAAAATTAGAAAATATACTTGTACAATAAAAAGAGGGAGTATAAGTGTATAACATTTGAATATATTAATAAATGATGCTTTGCAAGACAGGCACAAACCTTAATTGTAACCATGATCATATGCGCGCAGGACGGCAACGGGAGGGTAGTCTACATATTTCACAAAATTAGATAGGAAGTCATTGACAACGACAATTTTAAGTCAAAAAAAAAAACTGAGTTAGCACGGGGCCATGAAATTTTGTCAGAAGGTTGTTATTGGGGCATTTCTAATATTTCATGTTTTACGAGAGCAAATAGGAAAGGAACTAGCTCTGCAAACTCATGCTTACATATGCAATTCCCATTACTATAGTATAATATGAACTTGACATGCTGCAAAAGAAGCACTTGCAAGGGGCATCCCCCTGCTCACTGCATCAGATTGATGGACTTTTCTCAAACCCAATTTTATTAACTAAAATTGAAGCCTACAGCTCCAATTAACTTTTTTTTCTTGATGGATTCAATAGATACGAATCCTTATATAATGTGTGTTTCTATGTCCTTTCCCCTTACCTATACGTGGATTTGTTCCGCGATCAAATCAAATACAATGTACAAGTTGAAACCTAGAACAAATCCGGTGGCCAAACCGCCAGCTTGTCGACATATCTTTCTTAATTCTTTTTAGAATGATTATACAACCCGTAACCGATGTTAGAAGTTGGTGACCTGTGTAATAATAAAAAACTCTCGTGTTACGAGGCATTTATGAAATTGGACTATTTTTTCAATTGGCGTTTTGATTTTCTGAGTATTTGATAGTAGATATTTGAATTGTCAGACATGTCTATTAGTAGCAACCAGTAGCAACCACTCGATTTGGAATCTATGAGAATACCACGTTGGAATATTTTAAATAGTCATTAGTGCCACATATAATGATGTAATTTATGATCAATTCTAGTAAACAATGTGTAGTTCGATTATTACTAGACTTAAACAATTAAAATTATGGGATTTAAAATCCTCCTTCACTCCGTTTAGAATAATATCTAAAATCTAGATGGTTGTGTGTATAAAATAGCTGGCAAAATATAGTCAGACTCGTGTAAATTTGGATGGTTACTTAGCAATAATTGTGCTTGTACTGGAGTAAGCACCAAAGTTATGTGCATAACGTGAGCACATTTAAATAACTGAACTGTGGTTGTTGACGTGAATGAGAGGATGCTTCAGTTAATTAAGAAGGATGCACATTTAAAAATGAGCATCGTTTGTGGTGACAACTCTTGATGTATTGTAAATAACGATATTTCTACACTATTTGGTCAAGTTGATATACATATATGTAAGTGCTCATTTTTATTTTGTTCTCTCGACGTCAAGAGAGCACGAAAGAAAAGGAAAGGCTGAGAGGAGAGAAAATGTTGTCCAAACGAAGAAGGTATCTAACAAGGTAAAATAAAAAACACATTAAAATTGTTTCAGTTGAAATTGATCAAATAGTGTTGAAACAATTGTGCATATTAATGTTTTTAACTTCTTACATGCCAGGCATGCATAGTTAGAGTGAGACCAAAAATATCTAAACATATTGTAAATATCAACTAAATTTACATCCAAACATAACTCATATAAACTCCGCACTAAACACAAAAGTAAAGCAATTTTTGTGTCAGAATAATCAAACAACTCCCACGGAGACTGTAGCTAGGTCAGCTCATCTCAACCATTCATTTTACCCCTTATTTTACTTGGATTCTTTACAAATTGACTTTCTTTTTTTAATGCCTGAAAGTGACATCTATCCTGTCGACTTCTCAATGTTCGAGAATATGTAAACATTTTTCCCACAACTTTAGTGACATCATTAGCATCATTAGCAGTTCCAACCATCATTTAACAAGTCCTCTAACTCGTCGGTCGTGATCATATGAATTTAAAACTGGTCGTATCATACTAGACCTGGTCGTACTCATATTAGTACTAAAATTGGTCGTGGTCATATTTAGTGTACAAATTGGTCGTATGAATGTTGAAATTGATCATGATCGTATAGTTCAAAACTGGTTGTACTAGGATCGAGCTGTTACAAAAGTCATAGGACTTGTCGAGTGCCCAGGACGCGACATGCTGACGTGGCGGGCTATTTTTGCAAAATTCAGAAACTGTGGGTTATTTTTGTAATTAATTTTTTAATCTAGATTATTTATTAAAAAAAACTCTCATCGCATATGCCACTAGTGGACCGCCCTTCGCCATCGTGCCCTTCACTTCCATATTCGTGTGTCATGCCAGCTGGTAGCTCTTCAAATGAAGAACTGGATATTACTACGCATATGATTCAACTAGATCATGGGTTGGCTCAAGACTTGGTGGCAGATGAGGGACAAGGTGCGACGCAGCAGGAGATCTTGCCTCATATACAGGTGTGAGGTCCTTCGTGGCACCAGCCTCCCATGCATCCAGACACAGCACCATCCTACGCAGTTTTCACACCGTGATGATGCTCCACCACCTACGCAGCCGACACAGCCTCGCAGGCTCTGCCATTTGCGCAGACACCATCGATGAGGAGACAGTGCGTTAGAGATTGTCAACCCCCTCTCGCTACACACCATCGGAGTATCAGGGCCAACCAAAGAAGATGAGGGGGCAGTAGTTTCATGTATGATTTTACCAAATTTTTGACTTTTCTGTAGGTTTTTGTCAGCTTTCCAACTTTTATACGATACATCTTTTCTACTTTTTAACTTTTCTACTTTTGTACACTTTTGGCTTTTTTTATTTTTCAGCTGTTCTACATTAGTCTTTTCTACTTTTAAGTTTTTATACTTTTCATCTTTTCCACTTTTCATCTTTCTTACAGATACGTCCAATCAACAATTAAACTCTTCATGAATTTCACTTCTATAAATTAGGTCATTGGGCTCCGAACATACAACTCACACTTCCCTCATACGCCTATTTGAATATGGCAGGCGACAATAGTTTTGACCGGAGAAGAAGGTGCACCAAGGTAAATTCATAATCAACTCGCATAAATGAAGCAGCTCTTTATGTGTTACTTTCTGAGTTATTCTCTTCCGTTCGTAGGATGAAGGACAAAGTTCAAAGCCATACCGTTGCAACTGCGGTTTGTTGCTGAAGACTACTACATTCTGCGTTCGGGGTGACTGCGGGAGAAGATTTTTAAAACATCCGAGGGAAGATGCTCGTAAGTGCACTTTCCTACTTTAGCTCGACCCCGAGTGGAACACAAAAGTTACACGTACAATACTCTACCTTCTCTGTAGAATAAAGAGACTTCATGAGCAACTCGACTTCATGGAGGAGTTATATCGATCAACATACACGATGTTTAACACATGTGTTGCTGCAGATATTCTTGTTATTGCTCTTGCCATAAAAACATGTACCCAACAACATGTCCTGCGGAGGAGTTCAATTGATCCGATGATCCCTCCGACATAGATGATTTTATGTGCAGATGTCAAGGTGATATTACAGTATGTCTTGGGCTTACAACACTGCTGATAGAAACTATTTACATTGTGACCACGAAGAGGAGAGGGATATATGCAATTACATGTCGTGGCTCGACCTGGAGTGGAATGAAGTAGAGAATAACACTATAAATGATTCTTTAGACTAGTTTGACACTCTCTACTCGGATCAAATGGCGCACCGTAGTTTGATCACCCTTTGCTGCTATAGAACTGGTTCTAATTGTTTTTGCAACTATCACAGACACGTGTAACTTTCTATTTTATCCACAGAAGCAATACTTTGTACTGAAAACCCTAGTCTTTAGTTGCCATCAACAAAACTCTGGTTGGAAACATATAAACCCTAACGTTCAATCCTCCGGAACAAAATAAAATGACTATCCCGCATATGCATGAACAAAAAAAAAATAAAGGTTTCAGTGGCAAGTCGGGTTCACAACTAAAACGTTGCGGGTTTCAGTCGCGACTGCGACTCGCAATTGAAAGTCGACATGGTCTGGTGTTGGGCCAGCAGTGCAAATGAGCAATACCACCTAATCAGTCACAAATTGAGCCCGCGATTGAAGATCAACCGTAAATGAGAGCTCGTGACTAGAAGTCATTTTTGATATTTTAAAAAGTTTCCAGTTAGATAAAAAAAATTCTTCTTTTGCAATGATAGCAAATTGTTAACCGTAGAAGACAGTCAAGTGCGCACCCGCCAAAGGGCGGCGACTAGTACTGCGTCTTATTTTACTTGGATTCTTTATAAATTGACTTGTTTTTTAATGCCTCAAAGTAACATTTACCCTGACTTGACTTCTGTACGCAGGGGAATCTGCAAACATTTTTTCCTTGGAATTATCGCAACTTAAGGGACATCATTAGCAGTTCCAACCATTACTTAACACGCAGTTATATAAACCCTACGATCCCAGCCCTCCAGCAACAAATTAAGCGAAGCCCACTTTAGTCTGTCTTCTCTTTTTGTCTTCAGCTTTCCATTCAGTGATTCATCCATGTCTTCAAACATGGATCACGACGACGTCGACGATTGCTTCCACTCTGCCGGCCCGACGCATTTGATGCTGTCGAAAGCCGGTGTTGATTCTTCGGAGATGATTCCATCGATTGACTGGTATGTTAATGCTATTCTCTTGAGATGATGCTAAAATTGTGTTTAGCCTAACTCCAATGTTAATTTCTCTCTATAAGAAACTACATAGTGTCTCCTACTCCAACAAAGAAGTTAGAGATCAAAATTTAGAGGTCATAGAATGTTTGGCAAAATTCTAGTTATTAAAATTATTTTTTTAAAAAATAAGATCTTGTGTGGTCAAATTTTAGCTCTGATATCATGTAGTTTCGTAGAATTAGAGTTTAAATATGTTTGATTAAAACTAATTTCTTCTGAAAAGTTTCAATCTATAATAGGAATATAAGCAACAGAAACAATCCTATAATCTGTTGTAATTTTTATTTTGTCATCTTTTGAAGATATAGCCATTGGAGCACATAGACCAAGCTTCAGCTTTTGTCTAGAGCTTTAGCTCCAGTTTCTTTGGAGTTAAAAGTTGGAGCTCGCATTTTTAACTAGATAACTTTGGCCCCCGACCAAAAACACGGAGATGAAACTTAGCCGAACAACACCTAAGATACTAAAAAAAGTTATTGATGCCATTGACTTGTAATTGATTGATGGCATTCTCATTAAATCGAAGATGCTAAATCGTATATATGCTCAAGTCTAAAACAACTTTTATTTATAAATTATAAATTAAAAGAGTAATTTTATATGATATTATTTTTACATTATTATACGGTGGAATTGAGTTGAGTTTAAGAGAAATTGCTCGGCTCAATTTTCTTGGCGAGTCAATCCGACTTGACTCAACAAGAATCACGGATCAAATATCAACTTTGGTTAGGCCCATATTTCAGTTCAAGTTACTCGTGAGTCAAAACAAATCGAGTCTCTAGGATTTGAAAAGGGAGAGTGAAATCTATTAGAGTCAAATTGTCATATGAGTCTAAATGAATTGAATTCGAACAAATTGGTATTAGATCAACTTGACTTGTTAACTCTCATGAGCTGCAAACAAGACTAGGCTTGGCTCGACTCACTATCTTGAGCCCAGCCCGAGTTATTCGAGACTTAGGAGCTTGGAGTTTTTGTTCCAGCCCTAATATTTAATTCAACAGACAAATATAAGCATTTGGTTTCAGGGACAATGAGGAGCATCGACGGTGCTCGCCGCCTGCATTGTCAAAGGAGCTTACGTTCTCGAGAGTGACCGCATCAAGCGTAGGGAGCGCTTGGCGGCACCGGCGTGGTGGGAAAGCTTCCACTTCCGCCTCATCAAAGTGCTCATTGACGACTCAGACAAGAAGGTCCACTCTATCTTTGGCGCCGTCTACAAGCACATGCCCCCAGTCAATGCGCTTCGCCACCCATCGGCACCACACTACGTCATCGCCTTCCGAGGCACCATGCTTGCACACCCCAATCCGCTCCATGATATTGTCCTTGACGTTAAAATCTTCTTAAACACCCTGAGTAAGTCCAACTGCTCTAGGCACGCGCGTCAAGCCGTCAAGGAGGTCCTCTCCGCTGCCGCTGACAATGGCAAGAACAGCGTCTGGCTCGCTGGGCACTCTCTCGGTGCATCGCTGGCGCTGGACGTGGGGAAGATCGTCATGGTGGAGCAAGGGCTCGACCTGCCCACATTCCTCTTCAACCCACCCCACGTGTCGTCGACGTCTGTGGTCGACCTGCTGCAGCCGACGGAGAAGGCGAAGAGGGACTTATACGCCACGAGCTGCGTCGTGAAGACCGGGCTAGGAGTGATCTTTCGGCCGCACAAGAAGCGCATGGAGGAGCTGTTTGAGCGGTTGTCGCCATGGACGCCGGAGTTGTATGTGCATGAGAACGACTGGATTTGCAAGGGCTACATTGACTACTTCGAGCAGCGGCAGAAGGTGGAGGAACAGCTCTGCAGCGTCGCCAAATCGGCGGCAACCTTGTCGTATCGTGACATGCTCTTCTCCATGTTCGGCGAGGAGAAGGAGCGGCCACACCATCTGCCGTCAGTGAGGATGTGGAAGAACTCGGGCCACAGCGACGGCGCGCACAAGCTCCGACAGTGGTGGAAGCAGGACGGCGAGCTAAGGCTTTGCTTCCGGCGCTACATCCATAATAGTGCAGCGACAAAGAAGTAATTCAATGTTAGTTCCCAAGATTTTTTTTATCTTTTGTTTCTATCAAGTTCCCAAGTGTAATTTCCAGTGCAGTGTCTCAAGAAGTTCCCAAGATTTTCTCCGTTCTTTCTCATCTGTTGTTTTATGAAAATCGTCGCAACGTTGTCGTATGTTTTTGAGGTGAAACATAATATTATCTTCCTAAACTACTCTCATAATCATTACTTCACTTAACCATTAATTATTTGTATATAAATAATATATCTACTATATTAATCATAAGTACTATAGGTAGAATTGTAATCTATTATCATTTCTTAAATACCGTATATAAAAATAAAATGACATATAAAAAAAAATATATGAGCATTTTTTAATACAATATTGAACTTACCGTAGATGTATTCTCCCAAATTCCTCTACTCAAATTTGGTTTATTTATGTCACTTTATATCATGAAAGTGTTGACAATGAACCCTATTAGCAAATATTTGGGGCCATTTGGATCCTAGGCTAGAATTTTCTAGTTTTGTTTGGCAGGATTTTGTGTTTGATAAAGTAATGAAAAACTAATTTTGTCAAGAAAAATTACCTTTTTAGATGGGCAAAATCTTGTCACACGGAATTAGCAAATTGGCTCTTTTCCATAGGCAAGTTCTGGAATGAAGTCAACTGATTACAGTTTACATGTCATTTCCCATGCAATTATCTAATTCATTATTCAATCAAAAAGATTAAAAGAAATTGGGGAGTAAATATTCATTTTTGATAGTATATTTAGTTTACACTTTCAAAGTTGACCTCATCTAACAGCTCGCCTAGCCCCTTAGACTGTAACCCAAATGGTATATTTTGCTCTAACCTAGCTCAATATAATAGGCACAAAAATCCAAACGTGGTAAGACTGTAAGAGTGGGTATGGACAAGTCTAATCCCAAAAAGATAAGGGTAAAAAAGGAAGGTGCCATAGGTATTTATACAGGTTTGGCTTATGAAGCCACTCAACTTCCTATTGGTGCACATGAGATTCCAAAACCCCAAAGGACCGTTCACCAAAGATGATATAAGATGATAGCAATGATGATTTCACTATCCCTCAAGAGAGTACAAAGGGATGGATTACACTAGCTCCATCCATCATATGACCAGTACAATGAAGAACACCTAGCACTAGCTGGCTTAACCTCTTGTTTGCCCGAGCAAAAGTGTCAAGGAAGGCAAAACTTCTCATATCTTCCTCTGCGACGGAGGGAGTCTTCTTTATTTTTTATGAAACGATATTGGTGATTATTTAGCATGATATCCCTGGAGTTAAGATTGTATTAATGGTCTGTTTGGAAACAATGAAAAAAATTTCATGGACAAACAAATCCCGACAAGATTAGAGGTTATTCCCATGGACAGCAAATTTTTCTAGTGGAAAAAAGTTTCTGGATAGAAAAATTCCCACTTTCTATTTAGGAGTGAGAAGAAAAAAAAAACCAAGTCATTAAAAAATGAAAAATTAAAAAAATCAAGAATTTCCATTGAGATAGGTCAATCATATAAAAATCACATCTTGGATTTCTTTCCATGGAATCAAATTAGCATTCACGAGCAATGCAGCAGGAAATCAAATCAAAACCAAACCAATGCATAGCTCCTGTGGCCATTTTGTTTTTCCCAGTTGAATGGACCGGAATAGGCTTGAAATTTTTTATTGGAGGCCTCCCCGAAATGGCTATTTTCGACCACTTAGACATAATTCACATCAGATTTTTTTCTTCCCCTGATAGGGTTGGACTCGACTCAATCCAAGAATTGTCAAATAAGACCTAAAGATATATAACAGATATTTGAACAATAAAATATGATATCTGAAACATATAATCATATAAAAATTTACTATACCCACCCCATCCTCTCTTTCATTGCCTTGCTGACCGCAACCATGATTGCTATTGTTACTACCCGTGGAGTTTGCACATATATGTATGTTGATGGTATCTCTTTTTCAAACATCTTATATTTTGTCATGGTGTATATGGAAGTTTTTTTTTCTTCAATGGCATACCATAAATTTATGTCTAAGTGTAATGGGTTTTCAACTATTAAGATATGTCAATGACATATATATCCTACATATCATATCCATCAATTTTCTCGGATAACAATGGGTACCCCAATCATTGAACCGTGGTACATGCATATGGCCCCACATGTCATTTGCATCCATTGCTGCCCCTTAGGGGATTTAAAAATAATGGTAGTTTTTATGGGGATGCATGACGGAAGGTCTGATGTCTTCGATAGTTGCTATGTTTTGTATAAAGTAAATTACACTCCAAGATCTTAGACTTAGGTAGTTGTTTAACTTAGTTCCTAAATTTAAAATTTAATTTAGTGGCTCTCTAAACATGTTCAGTCATTTTATTTAGACATGTTCGCCATTTAAACTATCAGCGAGATACTACACTTCTAAGTTGATTTGGTGTGAGCAATATGGAGCTGGTCAGTGAGTTTAAGGCCACGATGCTGGCAGAGGAGTCACAGTGCTGACAAAAGACAAAACTAAGAATTATGTGATAGATTTTTGGAGGATTACTATCAGATTGTGCAGTAATTGTTAGGTACACCTCTTTACGAATAGGTCTCTACAGCAGTTTCAGCGAGTCGTCAGTCAACTGTTTCTTAAATTTCTTACAACTTGAGTTGATTCGTGAGGGCATATTAGAATCATGATTAGTTATAACAAACAACTGAACTAACTCTGTGGCATGGCTAAGTCAATGCACCGAATTCTTGTTAGACCAACACATCAAATGAGGTAACGAATGGTATGCCATAAGTACAAATTTATAAGGCAAATTATATATTAGTATATTCATATTAATAAATAGAATACAGTTTGTTGTGATAAGATTTTCGTTAATTGATTTCAACCTTGCATATAGAAAGATAAGATTTGATTTGGATAATACATGTTATCTGCAACTAAGTTTAGTAAGAATTGATTTTTGTTGGTTATTAAAGTTTAATTTTTATTTGAATTTCACCAAATTGGAGTTATAAATATGGAGGCATATATATGGTTCGATGATATCAACTATACAATATTTTTCAATGTAATATCATCATCTAATTTGATCACATATACTGGTACTTTCTAGAATTAGAATATTGTATATGTTAGCTAGATAAAAGGTCGTGTTCGGCCGCCCTGTCTGCGTATAAAGGCTGTTTTATCATAAGATGTGAGTGGAAGGTTTCTAATTATCCTAACTTTATGTTAAGTCTGAAAACTATTATAAATGATCTGTGGTGAGTCTAACAGTTTGTTTGAAAGTCGTTGATAGTGAAATCCTGACAATAACGTCAGGTGGAGATGTAGGACATAGTTAGCGTACTGAACTCTATGAAAATTTGCTTGTTCTTTTTCTATATTTTTTTTATTTGTCGTAGATCTAATTTTGTAGTCTCAATTAGCCATCTGATCCCTACACAACTTTATATTTATTTGCTCATGCAAATCGATATATAGAGATTTTGTATTTTAGCTCTTAATCAAATAAAGTCCACGTGTCATAAACAAATGGCAAATTATATTTAAAAACAATTCTCCAAATCTGTTAAGTTCATTTCTAAAGCTTCTGGTGATAGGACAGTTTTATTGCGCATCGACAAATGCAGAAGGACTTTCTTTTGGAAAGGAACAGTCTCGGTTTTTGGTGGCCGGTGTCTCTTGGCGTGGGATAATGTCTGTAGAGAGAAGAGATGTGGGGGCCCTAGGTGTTAAGAATCTGTTGGGTTTCAATGACAAGACTAATCATGGAGTTTCTGTTCAAGTTATTTCAGTAGCGAGACAAGTCGTGGGCATCACTAATATGGACAACAGTATACAACACCAAGCCTCCAAGTGTGCAAGATGTTAGAATAAAAGGATGGTGGTCGTCCATTGTAACATTGTGGCCTATGTCTTCCAAATTTATTAAGTTCATACCGAATGATGGAAAAAGGATTGCAAGGATGCCTGGGCAGGTGACACAAAACTTTCTGAAACCTATCCTCAATTGTTCTCATTTATAATGGATAGACAAGCTAACCTCTCAGGTTTGAACAACTTGATGAACATCATGGATTTTTTTCGGCAACATTTGACGCAAATAGCTGCAAACCAAGTACACAAAATTTGCTCCATTGTTGGTAATTGAGAACAAAATGTGGAGAAAGATGGGGTACAAATGATAGATACTTTCGATCACTGCTAACTTGTGGACAATATGGTTAATTAGAAACAGTGCAATATTTAGTGGAGTCGCCCCTAACTTTGCTGCTTGGAAACATCTTTTTATTCAGACATTGACCTCTTTGAGGAACAGAATTAATGAGCAAATGAGGCCTGAATTAGACAGATAGATTTCATCCCGGTTTACTGCCTAGAGATGGGTTCTGTTTCATTGTTACTTCTTCTTTGTTGTTGTTGTTGTTGTTGTTTGTTGTTTCTGTTTTGTTCTGTACTTATTTAACTATTCTCTTTGATGTACCATCTAGGGGGTTCCTATCTTGTATATGTAACTTTTTATAAATTTAATCATATATATTTTTCCCTCTTGGCTGTTCTCTTAACAGTCAATGTAACTTTTCAAAAAAAAAAAAAAAAAAAAAAAAAAAAAAAAAGCTTCTGGTGATATGTGGCTCTTAACAAATGTTTATGGTCCAGCGGGTAAAAGCTCAAAACAGGAGTTCTTTACCTGGCTTGGCAATATTAATATACCAGCTCATATAGACTGATTGTTGCTTGGGGATTTCAATTTTATGAGGAGAGTAGAAAACCGTAATAAAGCGATGCCAAACAGATCTGAAATGGAAGAATTTAATAAAGTTATTAATCACTTAAATCTGGTAGAATTACCAGTTAAGGGTAGGTCATATACTTGGAGTAATATGCAGGTGAATCCATTACTTGAATAGATTGATTGGTTCTTCACATCCTGCAGTTGGACAACCCAGTATCCAAACACACTAGTGTTTTACCCTTATCAAGAACAATATTTGTACATATCCCTTGCACAGTCCAAATAATTACCAAGTTACCAGGCCCCAAAGTTTTCAGGTTTGAGAACTATTGCCTCCTTCACCCTGAATTTCTGGATATTGTAGGGTTCTCCTGGAATACCTAACTACAGGAATGTAATGTGGCAAAGTTAATTAACCTAAAGTTGAAAATTTTGAGGTCAGACACGAAACAGTGGAGCAAAAAACTCAGAAAGTTTGTGATATTCTCATGAGGCAATGCAATCTGGTGATCAACTTATTGGATGGTCTGGAAGATCAAAGAACACTGACACTGCAGGAACGTAATTTTAGAGGATTGGTTAAGTCTCATCTCTTGAAACTCATTAGGCAAAAGAACATATGCTGGAAGCAAAGATGGGTGAAATTCGGAGATGAAAATACAAAGTACTTCCATGCTGTAGCTACTTCAAACAAAAGATCAAATGTGATTTCCTCCCTTGAAGATTCCACTGGCCTAACTCTCTATGATCATGATCAAAAGGCTGCACTTCTGTTTCACAGTCCTAAAGGAAGAATGGGTGTATCTTTCTTTGCAGGCATGCCATTCGATTTGGAATTGATAATATCCCCTTCTCCCAGATCATTGGAGGCATTAGAATTACCTTTGGCTAAAAATGAGATTGATGATATTGTTCGCCATTTACCCTTGGACAGGGCACCAGGGCCAGATGGTTTCAATGGTTTTTTTCTGAAGGAATGCTGGCAGATCGTCAAAGAAAATTTGAGTGACCTTTGTAACAAGTTTCTTTCAGGACAAGTCGATCTTCGGCCTATTAATATTTCGTTCATCACAGTGATTCCTAAGAAGAACAATCCAGTTGCTGTCAATGACTTCAGACCAATCTCACTGTTAAACTCTTCTTTAAAACTGCTCACAAAAACTCTGGCTGATAGATTACAATTGGTTATTTTGGATTAAGTCCATAAGAATCAGTTTGGCTTCATTAAAACCAGAACTATTCAAGACTGCTATGCTTGGGTGGTTGAATATATTCATGATTAACGAAAATCTGGTTGCAAATGCATAGTGTTAAAACTGGACTTTGAGAAAGCATTTGACACAGTTGAGTTCCTTGCTTTGTTGGGCATTCTTAAAACAAAAGGCTTTGGTGATAGATGGATAAATTGGATCAAGCTGCTTTTCAATTCTGGCAGATCAACAGTTTTCCTCAATGGTGTTCCTGGAAAATTCTTTCAGTGCAAAAGAGGTCTTAGAGAAGGTGATCCTCTGTCACCTTTACTTTTTGTTCTGGTTGTAGACTTCCTACAAGATATTCTTAACAAGGCTTTGAACAAGAACTTAATTTCTTTACCTTATGGCTCTGGTTTAGACTTCCCTATTTTTCAGTATGCGGATGACACATTAATAGTGCTTAAGGCTTCTTCAAAGGAGATTTTCTTCTCGAAAAGTATTTGCAAATCTTTGTTGTGGCCACAGGTCTTAAGGTTAATTTTTCAAAATCGTTTCTTATCCCTATCAACTTAGAACAAGAAGAAATGACTCATCTTGCAGGGTTATTAAGCTGTAAAATAGAGAACTTTCCTTTTACATATCTGGGTCTGCCTTTAGCCACACACAAACTGGGTGCTCAGGAGTTTCAATTGGTTATCGACAGAATTAGTAGCAGACTTGAAGGCTAGCAGACCCATCATGGTTAATTCTCTGCTTTTTGCTTTGCCATCTTACTATATGAGTACTTTGCTCTTACCAACCTCAATCATCAAGCAAATTGATCGCTTTAGAAGAAGCTTTCTTTGGAAAGTTGTTTCCTTTGCAAGTCCAGGTTCTTGCTTGGTGGCCTGGCGGCAAGGATGTCTTCCAAAGAAAGGTGGTGGCCTTGGTGTTTTTAACTTGAGAAAGCAAAACATTGCACTGCTTCTAAAATTCCTCCACAAGTTTTTGAATTGCAGAAATATTCCCTGGGTTTCTTTCCTCTGGAATAGATACAATTCTTCCTGAATTCCTTTGACTTCGAATCGAAGAGGCTGTTTCTGGTGGAATGACATTTTTATTATTGTTAACTATCTTTCAAGGTATTGCTAGACCTCAGCTAGGAGATGGAAACTCCATATCCTTTTGGCATTACCTCTGGTTAAACGATGTGCTAGCAAACAATTATCATCAGCTTTTTTCCTTTGCTCGGCGCTAACACATGTTAAACTTACAGAATCTGATTGATGGTTTTGTTACACCACTCTCTGAAATTGCACTTGGTCAACTCAATGATTTGATGAACCTAGTTCATCCTCTTAATCAAAACAGATTAAGTCATGACAAATGGGTATGTATTTGGCAATCGGAGGAATTCAAATCCAATAATGTTTATTCTCAGATTTCAGGTTTGCCATTAAGAACAACTCTGTTGATTGGATTTGGAATAATGCTTCTCCTCTTTGACAAACAGTTAAACACAAGAGAGATGCTTCAAAGAGAGAACTTCTTGCCGGATTCTGACGAGTGTGTGCTTTGTAATCAAGGGATCTTAGCAGAGTGGAAACATCTATTTTTTAGCTATCCATTCAGTATCTTGTGACGGTCTATTATATGATGGAAGTTCATCGGAGTTCACAATTGGATGAGGGAGATGATCAACTTTGCTGAAAGGAATGCAGGCTGCCGGAAGAAATTCTTTAAGGAACTAATAATACTTGGTTGCTGGCATCTTTTGGGTTTAGACAAACTAGAGCCTTTTTTCAGAACATTCCGCCGAACAGATTTAGATGGTTTAGAGATATAGTTTCTGATCTGGTTAAATTAAGAATTAGAATGAAGGCTCCTATGGAACTGGCTCTTTACTTTTGGACTTTTTCTTTGTTTTCTTGTTTATTTTTCCTTTTCTTTTGCTGCTTTTGTACATTTGTTATTTTTTAATTAAGTTCCTCAGTATGTTTCTCCCTGCTGGACTCCCTCAAAAAAAAAATGTCGAGGATCTGGACCCGATTAGCAAAGATTTATTTGTTATGGTAAGACTTAGGACTGAGTACGGACAACACCAATCCTAACTTCTAAGAAAGATAGGAAAGACTAAGGAGAAGATGACAGGATGTATGGAGCCATTGTACTCCTTGTTGGTGCACCCTGGATCTAGGAACTCTCAACGATCGTAATCTAAGATGATAGCAGTGCTAATTTCACTATCCCTCAAAAGAGTACAAGGAGATGGATTACACTAACTCCAGCAGATGACCAGTACAATAAAGAACACCTAGCACTAGTCTGGTCTAACCTCTCGTTCACTCGAGCAAAAGTGTCATCATGGATGGAAAATCTTATATCTCCCTCTCTGAAGAAGGGTCTTCTTTGTACAGTAGAAGGACATTGGTGATTATTTAGTATATCTTTGAGATAAGACTGCATTATAACTCTTATTAGTGGGAGATTTGAACCATCTAGATCGAACTAATCTCTTGCACAATGGGCCAGAACGAAGAATGAGTAAAACCCACTAAATTTAGATATCCAACAGAAATGTGAGTCTAGTCGGCAGTTTGCATCAGTCATCACAGGTGTTGGCTCCAACTTTGTAAACGTGCAGCTCTTATGTATTTGTCAACTGGTCTCAATTTTGTTACAATGCAATTATAAATTTACAAAAGAACTACACAACTCAGTGACCACCTTACTGTAGTGCCGATTGTTACACATAAGGTGTGTTTGGTGGCCTGCATGACGATAGACTGGCCCGTATCAGTGAGACAGACTGGATAAAACAAGCTGTGAGATGCAGTAGATATGTTGTTTGGTTGGATAGATGGAAGAGATGTTATTTGATTGGTTGTATGATTTTGTATGTAGTTACTCTAGTTGGATGATGTAATTACTCTAGTTGTATGATGTGGTGAAATTACCTTTCTTGATCTGAAGAGAGGGAATTAAGAGTTGATTAAGTATTAGATGAAAGGAGTGTGTGAGTGCATTCTAATGTAAAATATTTTTGAAATATTTAAATTTAATTACGAAATAATTATAAATTGTTAATAGATGTTTAAACTACACAACACAACACATTCTTGTGAATATTAAAGAGAATAGCCAGTATGAATCCTATAGATCATCTTATACACTGACATAAAAAAATAATTATCCATTGAAAACAGTTTGACTAAAATTAACAAAAATAAAAACTTCATGGCCCTGCAAACATATGCAATAGTCATCCACTTACTTGATACAAGGTAAAAAAAATAGAAAAGAGACACTCATTTGCCTACTGATATGTAATGAAGTCTAAATAATTAAAAAAACATATGAACACGTGCTAATTCAGTCTTTGCTGAAGGAACTTAAATTTGCTTCATCTATAGGATCAGGTAAAACATCTCAAACTGCAAAGGCTCTACACCCAATTAGAACTCCAGTACTTTGATTAAATCATCACTGCATGATTTCAAATTTTACTCAGTACCAATACCTCTTCTATTCCAGCTGGTAGTTACTGTTTCGTTTTCATTTTTGGTCTCGCGCTGTTCCCAGCTACCACTTGTTGTCGATTCTCACCGTTTGAATTCCGATAAGCATCAAAGGAACTTACTTGTTATGAGCTTCATTTAGATAATGACTTCTCTCGTGATACGGGTTTCAATTTCGACAATATTTTCTCTTTTTCATTTCTTTCGTGCTCTCTTGGTAGCGATGTTACGAAATACAAATCAGCACTTACATCAAGAGTTGTCACAAGCTAGATCATATATATGAATGTAAAACAGTGTCCATGCATACTCTTGCTGTGTAAGGTGGTTAATTTGGTATTACGAATTACGATCGATCGAGTTGGGAACTTTCCTAGCACGAGCACTCAGTTGGTGTTTGGTCGCAACCGTAATCACAATTGTAATTGGTTTTAGAATTTATTGTAGGTGGAAGTAGAATAAGTTAAAAATATATCTAATTTAGATTTATTCAGATTTTTATTAATGTGTATTTTGAATATATGTATTATGATTATAAAGTGATCAAATCAAATATCAACTAATGTATTCATATTATTAGTAATGAAAATACGGAGAAAAATTTCTGAACCAAACGTGTCCTTGGTGTGAAACCATGTTCATGTTCGCGAGTGTGCACTGGACTGTGGGTTCTACAAGCTAACAATTTACAATCATTGACAAAGAATCTATGAGCTGGGAACTTTCCTAGCACAGTTGTGGTGACAGTTGTGGTAAGCGCGGACGAAGTATTTGGATGGTGCTGAGAGAGCTGCGTGCTTGCCATGCACAGCTGAACGAAGAAAGAAGACGAGGTCAGAACTAGGAAGTCAATAGCTTATCTTAAGTGAGGTCTTACTGTCGGCAACAGCGAGCAGGGAAAAAATGAGCCCACCGCCTTATAGAAATCAGTTTTTTAGTTAACCCAATAACAAAATCTAATTAAAAAAATAGCTCAATTCAAAAGAATAATATCAAATTTGACCTTCGGTCGCTAGGCCAAACACACAACTAAAGTTCAATCACTGACTCAGTTCACAACTAAAAAATGGGCACACACTATTACCTCACTGGTCCAATCCAACAACATACAGACCTTCAGTTGTGTTATGAACTAGTAATTGAAAATTCCTAAATTGAACTAGTAAGATAATTTGTCTGTGCCAACATATCAGTTGCGAACTGAATCAGTGACTGAAACTTAGTCGCGTGTTTGACTCAATGACTGAACGTCGATATTAATATTTTTTATAATATTTGGTTATTTTTAAATTTTATTTTTTAATAAATTATTTATAAAAAAAAAAAATTCGTCGTAGTATTCTTTTGCAATGATAGCAAATTGTTAACCGTATAAGACAAAGTGAAGTCCAAGTGCGCACCCGCCACACGGGGCCGACTAGTACTTGGTCTTATTTTATTTGGATTCTTTATAAATTGACTTGTTTTTTAATGCCTGAAAGTAACATTTACCCTGACTTAGACTTCTGTACGTAAGGGAATCTGCAGACATTTTTTGCCTTGGAATTATCGCGACTTAAGTGAATCATTAGCACTTCCAAAAATTACTTAACACGCACTTATATAAACCCTACGAACCCAGCTCTCCAGCAACAAATTAAGCGAAGCCACTTTAGTCTGTCTTCACTTTTTGCCAGCTTTCCATTCAGTGATTCATCCATGTCTTCAAACATGGATCATGACGACGTCCACGAGTGCTTCCACTCTGCCGGCCCGACACATTTGATGCTGTCGAATGCCGATGTTGATTCTTGGATGATTCCATCGATTGACTGGTATGTTAATACTACAAAGTGTTTGACCTAACTACAAAGAGTGATTGAGATGATATTAAAGTTGTGTTTGACCTAACTTCAACATTAACTTCTCTATATAAGAAACTACAGAGTGTCTCTTAACTCTAATTCCAATAAAGAAGTTACAGATCAAAATTTAGAGTTTATAAGATGTTTGACAAAATTCTGATTATTTAAACTACTTTTTAAAAAACTAAGGTTTTATGTGGTCAAATTTTGGAGCTGGTATCATATAGTTCCAGGGGGTTGAAACTTAAATATGTTTGATAAAAACTCTAATTTCTTTTGAAAAGTTATGATTGACATTTTCAATATATAATAGAAATATAAGCAACCGGAACAATCTTATAATTTGTTGTAATTTTTATTTTGTCATCTTTTGAAGCTATAACCATTGGAGCACTATAAACCTAGCTTCAACTTTTGTATAGACCTTGAGCTCCAGTTTCTTTGGAGTTAAAAATTGGAGCTCGCATTTATAACTAGATAACTTTGACTCCTGACCGAAAACAGGGAGATGAAACCTAGCCGAACAATACCTAAGATACTAAAAAAAAGTTATTGATGTCATTGACTTGTAATTGATTTGATGGCATTCTCATTAAATCCAAGTTGCTAAATAGTGTGCTCAAGTATAAAACAACTTTCATTTATAAATTATAAACTGAACGAGTAATTTTATATGATATTATTTTTTCACTTTTATACGGTGGAACTAAGTTGAGTTTAAGAGAAATTGGTCGGCTCAATTTTTTTGTGAGTCAATCTGACTTGGCTCCATAAGAGTCATGGACCCAATATCAAGCTCGATTAGGCTCATATACCAATTCAAATCACTCGCGAACCAAAACAAACCGAGCCTCTAGGACTTGAAGAGGGGGAGTGGAATATTTCAGAGTTAAGTTGTCATATGAGATTAAATGAGTTGAATCCGAACGAGTTGGTGTTGACTTAACTTGACTTGTTAACTCTAATGAGTTACAAACAAGACTTGACTCGACTCACAATCTCATTCGAGCCCCGCCCAAGTTGTTCGAGACTTAGGAGCTTGGAGTTTTTGTTCCAGCCCTAATATTCAATTCAACAGACAAATATACGCATTTGATTTCAGGGACAACGGGGAGCATCGACGGTGCGTTGCCGCCTGCATTGTCAAAGGAACTTACATTCTCGAGAGTGACCGCACCAAGTGTAGGGTGGTGGCGCTCGCATCGGCGTGGTGGGAACGCTTCCACTTCCGCCTCATCAAAGTGCTCACCGACGACTCAGACAAGAATGACCAATTTATCTTTGGCGCCGTCTACGAGCACGTGCCCCCAGTCAATGCGCTCCGCCACCCGTCGCCACCACACTACGTCATCGCCTTTCGAGGCACCATGATTGCAAACCCCAATGCGCTCTATGATATTGCCCTTCACGTTAAAATCGTCTAAACACCCTGGGTAACTCCAACCGCTCTCGCCGCGCGCGTCAAGCCGTCAAGGAGGTCCTCTCCGTCGCCGCCGACAATGGCAAGAACAGCGTCTGGCTCGCTGGGCACTCTCTCGGTGCATCGCTGGCGCTGGACGTGGGGAAGATCGTCATGGTGGAGCAAGAGCTCGGCCTCCCCACATTCCTCTTCAACCCACCCCACTTGTCGTCGACGTCCGTGGTCGACCTGCTGCACCCGACGGAGAAGGCGAAGAGGGACTTATATGCCACAAGCTGCGTCGTGAAGGCCGGGCTAGGAGTGATCTTTCGGCCGCACAAGAAGCGCATGGAGGAGCTGTTTGAGCGGTTGTCTCCATGGACGCCGGAGTTGTATGCGCATGAGAACGACTGGATTTGCAAGGGCTACATTGACTACTTCGAGCAGCGGCAGAAGATGGAGGAACAGCTTGGCAGCGTCGCCAAGTCGGCGGCAACCTTGTCGTATCGTGACATGTTCTTCTCCATATTCGGCGAGGAGAAGGAGCGGCCACACCATCTGCCGTCAGTGAGGGTGTGGAAGAACTCGGGCCGCAGCGACGACGCGCACGCGCTCCGACAGTGGTGGAAGCAGGACGGCGAGCTAACGCTTTGCTCTCGGCGTTACATCTATCCTAGTGCAGCGACAAAGAACTAATTCAATTTTAGTTCCCAAGATTTTTTTTATCTTTTGTCTCTCAAGAAGTTCCCAAGTTTAATTTCCAGTGTGTATGTGTATGCTTGTAATATCTTTATTTTTTCTCATCTGTTGTTTTATGAAAAATCATTGTAATGTTGTTGTACTTTTTCGAGGTGAAATATAATATTATCTTCTTAAATTATTTTCATAACCGTTACTTCATTTAACCATGAACTATTTATATGTAAATAACACATCTATCATGTTAATCACAAGTACTATTGGTAGAATTATAATCTACTTTTACTTCTTAAAGGCCGTATATAAAATTAAAATGATATATAAGAAAAAAAAAAAAGTAGAATATCTTTTAATGCAATATTGTACTTACGCTAAATGTACTCTCCCAACTTTCTCTACTCAAATTTGGTTTATTTGAGTCACTTTATATCATGATAGTGTTGACAGTGAACCCGATTAGAAAATATTTAGGGCCGTTTGGATCCTTGGCTAGAATATTTTAGTCTTGTTTCACAAGATTTTGTGTTTGATAAAGTAATGAAAAACTAATTATGTATGAAAAATTGCCTTTTTAGGTTGGCAAAACCTTGTCACACGAGATTAGCACGATTGGCTCTTTTCCATAGGCAAGTTTTGGAATGATGTCAACTGATTCAATTTTACATGTCATTTTCTATGCAATTATCTAATTCATTATTCAATTAAAAAGATTAAAAGAAATTGAGTAGTAAATATTCAGTTTCAATAATATATTTAGTTTACACTTTCAAAGTTGACCTAATCCAACAGATCGCCTGGCCCCCATACTGTAAATCAAATGGTCTAGCTTGCTCTTACCGAACTTAGTACGATAGGCAAAAAAAAAAAAAATCCAAATGTGGTAAGACTATAAGGCTAAGTCCAGTGCAGAGGCGTTTCGCGAGGCGCTTCAACAGAATATTTTTCAGCATATTCTGTGCCACGTGTGCGAAGCACCACCCCAAACATCCCCATACTCCAATGCAAGGCGCTTCGCGAGGCCTTCTCCAAGCGTCTCTCTCTCCAATGCAAAGGCGCTTCAAGAGTCGCTTCGTGCGGGACCCGCATATATAATATGTATTAAAAATTATAATTGCTAAAATGAATTTCAGATAATTCGAACACAGCCAAATAAAACATAAAAATTGTAAATAACATTAAAAAAAATCACAATTTTTTTAAATTTTTTTATTTAATAAATGACACACATAGAAATAAACAAGACACATACTAATTAAAATTCGAATACATTTTAAACAAGACTCCGCACAAACTACTACATTTCGGTATCGTCGCCCCTGAAATGCTGCCAAATGTGCTCAACCAGATCCCGTTTCAGTTGCTGATGCGTTGGGCGAGCCCGGATTGCATCATTTTGAGCTAGCATATGTGCGAATATTGGCGGAGCACTCCCGTGGAAAATAGGCGGTGTAACGGTAGATGTCCCTTGGCTATCGTACGACCCATCGGTCGGGTCATGAGAGTGCCGCTCATCCTCGATTATCATGTTGTGTAGGATGACACACGCTTTCATAATATTGGCAAGGGTTGATCTTCGCCAAAATCGACCGGGGCCGCGGACAATAGCAAATCGAGTTTGCAAGACCCCAAAAGCTCGCTCCACATCTTTTCTTGCTCCTTCTTGGTGCTGTGCGAACAACATGTGTTTCTCCGTTTGGGGCAAGGGAATGGTCTTCACGAAGACAGCCCATTCGGGGTAAATACCATCGGCTAAGTAGTACCCCATATTGTACTGTGTCCCATTAACAGAGTACTGAACAGCAGGAGCTCGGCCGGCCAACACATCCGTGAAAAGGGGGGATTGGTTTAGCACGTTGATGTCGTTGTTGGATCCGGCGACACCAAAGAAAGCATGCCATATCCACAGATCTTTGGACGCAACCGCTTCCAGTATTATTGTAGGGACTCCTTGATCACCGCGGGTGAATTGGCCCCTCCACGCAACTGGGCAATTGCGCCATTCCCAGTGCATGCAATCGATGCTTCCCAGCATCCCTGGGAAACCTCGCTCCTCTCCTTGCCGGAGCAGACGCCGGAGGTCGTCGACAGTAGGTTGACGAAGATATTCCTCCGCGAACCGATCAATGATTCCTTCGACGAAACGCTCCAGACACTCAATAGCCGTCGACTTTCCAATGCGTACATACTCATCGACGGCATCGGCGGGGGTGCCGTAGCACAACATGCGCAATGCCGATGTACACTTCTGCAAGGGAGATAGCCCCTTTCTAAGGAGGGCATCTCTCCTCTCATTGAAGTACGGGGACCACCCCCTAAGAGCTTCGACGATTCGCAGAAAGAGGGGTTTCCCCATTCGAAACCTTCTGCGAAACAAATACTCGGGGTAGACCGGAACGTCGGCGAAGTAGTCCGCGACTAGACGGCCATGACCGCCTTCGCGATCTCTATCGATGTACCTTCTGCTACCTCGTCGACGGCGGTGCGAGGTACCATCGTCTATGCTGGCTTCAAGGTCGTCAACAACGCGACGGTACAGGGGTTGGACCGTCAACCCACTCTGCACAAACGCCGCCACGAACTCTTCGACTTGGTTGATGGCTTTATCGTCGCCACTACTTGTGCTTGAGCTAGAGGACATTTTTTTGAACAAGGCAAGATATTTTGGACAAGGCAAGATCTTGTCAAGATGAAGGCTCCAGGAGTTCTCATATATAGGGAGAGAAGCGAATCAAGCACATGGGCCGCAACGGCTAAAATTCAAACAGGTAAATCCAAAACGACTTAAATTAATAATGCGAGTGCTATGCGGACTGCCGGTATCTGATACCGACGTGGAGCGGGAATTCTTTGCCGGTGCTTGCGGAGGCGACATTTCCGCGGGGATGGTCGGAGCTCCAACGAAATGAGGATTCTGACCGTAAGGGCCGTAGGGGGGTTGTGCGTACGGATGTGCATATGGATATGGTTGGCCGTATGGAGGGGGTGGGGCGTATGGTGGATAATACATCGGATATGGTGAGGGAGGGGGCTGAAAACTGGCCGGATTTTGGCCGCTTGGCGCTTGGGGGCTCTCCTCATCGAAATTAGACTCGCCAAACCAGTTCACATAACCGCGGGGGGGAGTGTTGGCCATCGGAAAATTTTCTGGGAAAAAACGGGTTGAACTTTGCTGGAAAAGTGTGTGGTTTGAACTTGTGTTGAGTGCAAATGAGCTGAAACTTGCTCCTATTTATAGCCAGGGGAGCACACAATTTTTCAGAATTTTTTGGTGATTTTTGGTGAATTTTTGGTATTTTTTATGAATTTCTAGGCTTAAAAACGAATAAATTATTTTAAACGGCTATTTTTTGTCTCGCTGACAGGTGGGACCGGGGAGAAAATGAGCCAACGGTTAGTTTCCCGCGTATACAAAACCCTCAAAACACTGACAGGTAGGACCCACAGGCAACAGGACCCGCAAACCAGTGGGCAAAGCGCGTACACACGCGTGTGCACGAAGCCAGCGCGTGCACTGCCACCACGCGTTTTGTGGGCCCCACCAAAACGCGTGGCGCACACACGCACCGCACACCCCATCACTGACATGTGGGCCGTGACGTGCATTTGGGCCCACATGTCAGTGCACGCGATCAACGAGTAAGGAGCGCACGCGGGGGACAGCGGTGGGGCCCACAAACCGCGTCCCGGGGCGCCGCGTGTGCTCCAACGCGGGCGCCACGTGTGCGAGGCGTCGGTGGGCCCCACCTGTCAGACCCCGGTTTTGCGACGCCAGCCGTGGCGTTCTCTCTCTCCTCGCGCGCGTTTTTTATTATTTTTTCCCCGTGGGGCCCGCATGTCAGAGCGCAGTAGCGGCGGGGTTGGACTTAGCCTAAGAGTGAGTATGGACAACACTAATCCCAAGAAAGATAAGAAGTAAAAAGAAGGTGGTGCCACAGGTGTTTATACTGGTTTGGCTTATGAAGCCACTCAACTTCCTGTTGGTGCACATGAGATTCAGAAGCCCCAAAGGACCGTTCACTCGGAGATCAATCTAAGATGATAGCAATGTTGATTGCACTATCCCCCAAGAGAGTACAAGGGGATGGATTACACTAGCTCCATCCATCATATGACCAATACAACGAAGAACACCTGGCACTAGCTGGCCTAATCTCTTGTTTGCCCGAGCAATAATGTCAAGGAAGGAAAAACTTCTCATATCTTCCTCTGCAAAGGAGGGAGTATTCTTTATTTTTGATGAAAATATATTGGTGATTATTTAGCATGATATCCCTGAAGATAAGATTGTATTAAGGGCTTGTTTGCAAACATGAATATTTTTTCAGACGGGAGCTGACCTTGTAATGGGTCATCCTGTGTTGCACAATCACAAAGAATGACATGAGAAATTTATACAAATTCAGGTCTCAGTGGGAACTCTAGTTCTGTCGACGCGCCCCGATGTAAGTCGGTTGGGGAGGCTCTCTCGCGGAGAAAGGGCTGTTAGACGAGTCTACTATTTTTAGTATATTAGATGTAAATGAGAGTCTTAGGTTATAAGAGATGGGTACAAGGGTATATATAGACCCCAAAAGATACAAATTACTAAATTATTCTAACTGCGACTATCGGATTGAGAATGTAGTGGTCCTTCACAGGGAATGAGGTCTGGATACCCGACATGTATCCACTTCAATTCCCGAGAAACCATCCAAGGGAGAGTCCTCTGCTCGGAGAACCGCCCAGGGAAGAGAGGATCTCCTGCCCGGAGAACCCGAAGAACCATCCGGAGAGGGGAGGGTCCCCTACTCGGAGAGAACGCCCCACTCCCAGAGGCGCCGTTCGGGGAAGTGTGTCTCGATCGGAGAAGATCTCTCTACGACCACTATTTCTCCTCAATAATAATGATCCACTATGTTTTAAAAGAATATAAGGGACTCAATTACATTAGCAGACAGTTAGGCAATGGTGCAAGGGAGAAAACCTTACACTACCCTAGCCTAAACTCCTAATTAATCACCCGAGCAATGGTTTTGTAGATGGAAAAGTTTCTCTGAAAGAGTCTTCCTTATATAGTCTCAGGAACTTAATTAGTAGTTGTTTGGCATGATATGTTAGAGATAAAAATGGTATTAAATATCTTAGTTACAGCGCAACTCCTCTTATATGTATCTATCAACTAGGCTCAACTCCTCACTTTGTTGCAACACAATCACGCTTACAAGGGTCCCGTGCAACTCAGTGGCCACCTTAGTGATTACCAATGCATATCATTTTTTTTTTGGTTTGGCTGTTATAGGAAGAAAAGCATGTAAAGATTTGATCCGCCCACCCCATCCCTGCCTTGCTGGTTGGTACCATTATAGTTACTATACTATCTCATTGGGGTTGTGCATTCATGCTAATGATATCTTTTCTAATATCTCTATATTTCATTAGGATGTATATGGAATTTTTTAATGTCTTAAACGGTGTGATGTAGTTTTGTTTTCACTTATAGTGCACCTTCAACTGTTAATGTGTCACTGATATGCGAGTTTCATATGGTGTGTCATCAATATACAATGTTCATATTTTATCTGTCGTGATATTACGAATCCTACAGATAGATTTTAGGACGCGAGTAGCGCGTGTACAACAACACGAGTTGACCGTGCAACGGGTCAACTCCCGTTTGGCAATCACAGAGATAGACACGGAGAATTTATACAGGTTTGGGTTCCAGTGGGAGTCTTAGTCCTGTTGGCACACTTCGGATGTAAGTCTCGGAGGAGGTTCTCTCGCGGGGAGAGGTCTCCAAGGGAGCGCTTTTTGATTTGTATGTATGAGAATGAATTGAGTCCTCTTTACAAATGAGATACAAGGGGTATATATAAACCTCAAAAATGCAAAATGACTAAAATGCTCTAGCTGCGACCGTTGGATCGGGGGGCGCCGTTGTCCTTTCACAGGGTGAACGACTTGGATGCTTGACAAGTGTCCTTGCTAATTCCCGAGGCATGGGTGCATGCTGAACCCCCGGGCGCGATTACAGTTACGCAGACTCGGGCGCGAGGACATTCCGGATCACCCCGGGCTTGGGTACGGTCACGCGGACCCGGACGCGGGGGCGTTTGGAACCACCCGGGGCGAAGACGCCTGTGGCCTTCCATGTGCACGTGTTAAACCCCCAGGCTTGGGCACGGTCATGAAAACCCAGACACAGTGGCATCCGGAACCACCCGGGGCGAAGACGCCCGAGGCTTTCCACCGTGGCTTCGGATATTTCCCCCAACATTATCTATCTATTTTCTCCAACAATAATGGGTCCCACAATTGTTAAACCGTTTCAAAGGGTTATGGCCCCGCATGTCATATTCATCCGTTGCCGGCCGCCGGAGGAAGTTATTTAAACATTATTATGGCAGTTTTCATGGGGATATGGTCGAAGGACTGGTGTATATTGGATGGCTATCTTCTTCTGTAAATGTACGTATCTTCTTTAACTACTTATTACTAAACTTTATTGGCCGTTAATTAATTGGCTTTTTTGGTGGCCGGCCTTCCTAAACTTTGCTCCATTATAATCCTTGCCCAAACGGCTTCTCCAAGGTCTTTGGTTCTTACCGTTTCTTAATTAGTGTATTCTTCTCACAAGAAAACCCTCTCTCTCTCTCTCTCTCTCTCTCTCTCTCTGTGAAGGACAAGATGAACAACCTTCTCATGGTAATGTTCTTTCCACGATTTCTGTGAAGATGTCGTTCTTTCTTTCCTTTGTTTTTGCTGCCATTGTTAGGATCAGAAAATAACAGTATTGGTGAACTATGTTACAGTTCATGACAATATCTCTAGGATTCTTTCTTCTAATTCCATTTGATGCATTGGCTAATCATGGTACTGCGAAAGATGAACGATTACTATGAAATTACTCAAAAAGCGAAGTTTAGCATCCTACTAATATTTGGCTTTGTCGTAGTAGTGCTAAATGGCTTTGTCACTGAAAAAAAATTGTGACAAATGCAACTGCAAATTTAGTACTGATTAGATGCTTCTATAGTTCTATTATTGTATATAATCTCAAAACACGCCATGGATTATTACAGTAGATTATTTTGTTTCAAATGTAGGACTCTTTTGAAATGGATGAGAAACCCAAGAAGGAGAGGGATGTTGAGTTGGGACATCAAAATCCAAAGAGCAAATCAGATTATGGCCTTGAGGACTTCTTCGAAGAGGTCTGATCTGCATTTCATCATTCAAACATGCTTATCAAATATCTAAGATTTTGTTGTCAGCAATTTTGTTTTAGTGTTTAAAGATATAATTGTTCTTATCAGTAGCTTTCTTGAACTAGGTCAAAGAGATTGAGATGTTGATGGACAAGATGTCCAGTATAGTTCTGAAGCTTCAGGTAATTGCTACTTCTTTCTCACATTTGGTCAGAAATGTTAATTCTGAACAACAAAATTTGTGGTTATAATTATCGTCATTGGATCAAAATTGTATATTTTATCGTAGTGATAAGTCATTTTGATCTTTTTCCCTTTCCTACAGGAAGCCAATGAGGAGTCCAAATCAGTGACTAAAGCTTCTGCAATGAAAGGTGCAACTCCATTTCTTGGCATATTCATTACTGAATGGAATGGCCCATTGACCCATTGTAATAATTATCTGAAATAAGCAATATACCAGCAATCAAGGGGCGCATGGAGAAAGATATCGATGAAGTGGGAAAGATTGCGCGCAGCATAAAAGCAAAATTAGAACAAATGGACCGAAATGTACTGATACTAACCTGTCCAAATCTGTAGTATTTGAACTCTCCTGGTGATGCCCCAGGACTAATTTTGAAGGGCTCACTGTACTTTTTGGTTTGCAGAATCTTGAGAACAGAAGCAATCCAGGGTGCGGGAAGGGTACCAGCGTAGACCGATCAAGGATGTTGATGACTATGTAAGATCTTAATGCATTTGTAAAATAAATGTATGGCTCCTGAGTAGCCAAGTTCTACAAAAAAAGCTGATATATTTAGGCTTGACCACATTTATGCCTCCTACTTGGTCCACCACAGATCCTTCAAGCACCGCAAATATTTTTGTAATAAATTAGTCAAAAGGATCTCAAAATCAGAATCCTTGCATTATACCAACTTGAGTTTAATGAACTAATTAACCAATTAGTCCAAAAGATTAAGTGGTGAGAAAACAATGGCATATATTGCTTGTTCAACAAAAGTAAACCTCCATGCTGCTCTTGGTGATTGCAGTGCATTGAAGAAGAAACTGAAAGAAAGAATGAATGATTTCCAGGTGCAAGTACCTAATTTACCTTCCATCTTCTATGTCAATTCAAAAGCAAAGATCATGCAGCATAGTAATTAGCATTCTTTATAGAATCTAAGGCAAACTATTCAAGAAGAGTACCGAGAAGTCGTCGAGAGGAGGATCTTCACTGGTGAGCCAATTTTCAAATTTCTGTAAACTCTTCTAATCCAATGTTTGAGTTTTAATTGTTCAAATACCATTTCATAACAAACCTTCATATTAAACCTGAACAGTCACTGGAACAAGGCCTTCTGATGAGGTGAGAAAACTACTACACTAGGCACTGTGAAATGCTTTGCTCTTTTGTTCTTATCGATGGCATAAAAAAACATTACTAGGAGATTGATCGTCTCATTGAGACCGGCAGCAGTGAGCAGATCTTTGAGAAAGCTATTCAGGGAATGGGCCGAGGGCAGGTCAATTATCTTATTTCAGCAAAATTCTTCAGTAATTCATGTCATTAAGGGTAAGGATTCTTACTTTATGGCTGATGAATTGCACCTGCTATGTAGATCATCGCCGCTGTTCAAGAAATTCAGGAACGACATGAGGCAGTCATGGAGATTGAGAAAAGGCTTCTCGAATTGCAACAGGTACTTCCAACAGAATCGTACTTTCGATTCTTGTCAACCAAGTTCTTGTGCTAAAAATTAATAGTACTTACTCCACTGTGTTATCATAGAATCTGCAATTAAACCTCTAAAATGCTCAGAATTGAGCACAGTATCCTTGTATTATCCCAAATTCTCAATGACTGTGTGGTAATCTCTCCTGTTTCTTTTCAGATTTTTGCAGACATGGCAGCACTCGTCGAGGCACAAGGAGAGATACTGGACAACATAGAGAATCAGGTTTCTAACTTATTTTTCTGTCAATCTTACTGAAAGCTCTAAAAGTTCATCGATGTTACTGGAAAATTGCGATGTTAGCTTGCTGATGCATTGCAACTGGCAGGTTCAGAATGCTGTAAACCATGTACAAACTGGTACCGATGCACTGCGCACTGCGAAGAGCCTGCAGAAGAAGTCAAGAAAATGTATGTTGATTGCAATTGTCATCCTCCTGGTCATTGCTGCAATTATCGCGCTTTCAGTTTGGAAACCTTGGGCTAAGTAGAAAAGAGAAGTAACACCCTGCATCACGAACTCTGTTAAATTTGTTCAGTTTGTGTAACAACTTTCTGTAACTGTGAGATTGCCCTATTCTTGTACTTAATTGCAATAATACATAGAAGAACAATAGTACTTTCACTGAACTTCGTTTTGAATCAAATAAAATTTAAGTTCAAAATGCAACATGTACTCTTCTTTCTTTGACATGCAGCACTTGTTATCTGCAATAAGTGCATTGGCCCACATACCATCGAGAGAGAAGACAGATGGAACACAAGAGGAGAACATGCAAGCCGTGCCTCTACTGAAAAACCAGACGTGTCACAACTCATGGCTCGTGATTTAGATTACAAGTACAAAATTAATTTAGATAGGATCCATTGGCATTCAGCAAGGAAAAAAATCAACTAAAACTCTTGAACTTTAATTATGGAATTTTGTAACACCCATTAGTAAACAGGCTTATTGAATCAAGTGATGTATCCAATTTCCAATTGATTAATTTGAAGATTAACATCAAAACAGTTAACCCAACAGTCATACTGATCCTTCCAAATGAAGTCATTATGCAATTCATATATAAGAATTGGCTAAATCATGAATGCCAACTATGGTTTATCCAATAAAAGTATCTACTATAATATAGTTCCCTTGCTGAGGTTTATTTTTCCTTATTATTTTCAAAGAATAGAACTATTGAGAGCTTCATGCTGAGTCATTCCTCTTTCTCTGTCCTCACATCCTGGACTTGGCAAGAACATGGCTGCCATTGCTGCTATGTCCACTCATGCTCACACTTCCAGCTCCAGTCCATGAGCCCTTGAACTGCTCTTCAGTTACTCCTACAAGCATAACTTGGCAAAATAAGTCATTCGATCAAAGAACTGTTCCAACTATTTTGCATGATGGAATTGTTTTAGATGCAATGACTATGTGATAGTTCAGCGGTTAAAATCGCATGCAACTTGCCTTTGCCCATGGCTGCAGTGGAGGAGATGCCACCCTGCACCGTCTTGAGCACCCTGTCATAGTAGTTGGCGCCTGACCACTTCTGGTGCTCCAATGTTTCCACGCCGTTGCCTCTCTCCTCCCTCTGGATCCTCTCCACGTATGCCAGCATGCCGCGCCGCGCAAAGTCCCGCGCAAACGTGTCGGTGACGAGCGCCTCGGCGTGGAACCCGGCGAGCGTGATGAACTGCCAGACGTACCCGAGGCGGGCTATGCGCGGGATGAACGCCGCCATGTCGACGTCCGACATGCCGGACGCGTCCCAGTTGAACGACGGTGAGAGGTTGTAGGCCAGCATTGTCTCCGGGCACGTTGCTTTCACGCCCTCGGCGAAGGCGGTGCATTCCGTGATGTTGGGGCTGGACGTCTCCATCCAGAGGACGTCGGCGTGCGGCGCGAAGGCTCGCCCGCGGACGACGGCCGCCGCTATGGAGCCCTGGAAACGGTAGAACCCTTCCCGGGTTCTTGGCAAGTCCCAGTCCCAGAACAAGGATGTGATGCCGAGGCTTGCCGCTATGTCGCGCGCTTGCTCGTGGGACACGCACTTGTCGTAGCTAGTGGCGTTGCACCACTCTTGGAGCTTGCGTTGCTTGTCATGGTCGGAGGTGTTGAGCCTCGCAATGGCGTCTTTGACGCAGTCCGAGAAGGTCTTGAGCTGCGCCATGGCGAGCCACTCGTCCTCGATGGCCTGGAGCTGCACGCCGTTCTTGCCGGACGACATGGCGTCGGACAGCATTGTCGCGAGGCTCCGGTTCTTGACGCGCGGGTTCGTCGCGCCAAGGATAAACTGGTGGTCGCGCGCGTCGACGTTGGTCTGGATCAGCGTGGCGGCGACGGCGTCGGTGCGGGCGACGATGACGGTCTCGACGCCCATGACGTCGAACTGGAGCCGAGCGGCGACGAGGCGGTTGACGTGCTCCGAGACGGCAACGAGTACCTTGCCGGCCATGTGGCCGCACTTTTTGGTCACGGACGACTGGTCCTCGAGGTGGACACCAGCTGCCCCGCGCTCGACGAAGAGCTTGCACAGCTTGACGGTGGCCGTGGCGCCGCCGAACCCGGTGTCGCCGTCGGCGATGATGGGCTTGAGGAAGTCCACGTACGGCGCGTGCGCGCGCTCCGCACGGGGCAGCGACATGCGCGCCTCGCGCTGCTTGCGGTCGTGGTAGAGCTGGGCGAAGAAGAGGTGCTCAACCTTGTTGGGCACGGTGTCGTAGGGGTAGTCGGCGAGGTCAGGGCCGGGCTCGTTCGTCGAGGTGTGCGTCGACGAGCACTGCCACCCGGAGACGTAGATGGTGTCCAGATGCTTCGCCATCATCGTCACCTGCGTACACGTGCACCCCGCGCACAAAAGAAATGTCCACACATCGTGTTGAAAGTTTTTGCCATGGACAAAATTGCTGAGGTCCTCTATTATCGGTCGACCGTTCATGCAAATTGATAGATTGGCTTTTCGGGTTTACAATTTGGTACAATAAGCCCTGTTCGTTCAATTTTATCAATTTTTTTAATACATTTGATAACAATCATGTAAGGCTTAGGTTATCAAAATGACATATGGAGCTCACCTCCTAGTGACTAAAAGTTGTACATGCATAATTAATAAAGAAACTGAATAGAGAGTTTCCGTCGCACCATACTGGGTTAGCAGAAAGACTCTTTTGCTTTAATTTCAGATAAAAGAGTTTGATAGGATAAAAGAGTCTTTTGATGTAATTTGAGATTTTTTTTCTGTTATTATACCAAATAAGTTGAACTGTAAACTTATCTGCAGCATATTATAAATAGGAAGGCTTATTTTTATCATACTATATATTTTTTTTGTCTATATTATTTTCTTTGTTTTCTTAGCCTATTATCTATATTTGTAATGTGTTGTAGTTAAGTTTGTGGTATAGAGTGTTCCTGCACCTAAGCGGCTCTGTCAGAGCAGGCGAGAGAAGCTAGTTAACCTGAACAGGGTCTAGCGCGCCGAAAGTGCGGGAGGCCGTGCCGTTGGCCTGGTGTTCCCTGAGCGTGCGCCAGAGCTTCTTGGCCATGTCGCCGGAGGCGTAGCTCTGCCGGAGCGTGCCGCGGAGGAGCACGACGTCCCGCGCCGTGTAGGGTCGCCTGGTCAGCCGGAACCTCTCCGTGCCCCACCACGCCTCCAGCTCGGCCACCTCTGCCTCGAACCTCCCTTCTTCCTCCATTATCTGAACGGCAAAACATCACAAGTTCACGACCATCCTGCATTACGTTTAACTTAACTTATGGATACACATGTGTGTCAAGAAGAAACTAACCAAAGAAGGCACCGAGAAAGGTGACGCCATGAGGACGAGGAGAGGGATATAGATGAGAAGACACTAAGAAATCAAGAGGTCAGCAAGTCCATGCATGCATGCATGTGTAGTAAGCCGCCGGTACTGTCGTTTTTATAGAGGGGTGAGCCAAAAGCTACAAACTTCGTAACTTGTTCACCTCACCTCGCTCTTCGATGTTTTGCAAGTTGTAACTGTGAGCTATGGTTGCCACGTACGTAGTCGGGTCCAAGCTTTTGGTCAGTTTTGTGCACGGACAAAACTTGGTCCATCCAATTTTTTTGGATCGTAGTAGCTAGCTCTAGTTGCACATAAACCGAGATCAGTTGCGTACGTACTCTTCTGATCTTTTGCGTAACTAAATTGTGACCCTGTAACTGTGAACTATAGGTTTATCGTTTCATTTTTACTTCAGCTGAAGAGTGAAGACTACCGCTTGATTTGAATTTGAATCCGTGTGGACCGTCCTTAAAACAAAATATAAATGGTGTCTTTTCGAAAATCTTAACTCTTCAAATTTGAATAGTTTAAATTGATATAAAAAAAATTAAATGATTAATTATTTTGTAAGGAATTTTAAACTTCACATATATTTTAATCTAACTTATTGATTTATGAACTAATTGTCCCAATACAGTCTTTCATTCTTAAAAGTATATGAAATGAATTAGTTTGATTTATTCAATTGGTATTAATGGTCGCAGTAACAATTTTTCCTTAATTACCTCAACCAAATACCATTGTTTATTTCCTTCTCATATCAAAGATAATTAGCAAGAGAATTTAGGATTGTTTTGGTTTTGTTATCATGCTTAAGATAAAACATGACAAAAATGTGTCTAGTGATGTAGCACTCATTTTTAACACTGCATTTGGCCTGAAAATGTGTGGCAAAGGTTCCAAAGTAATTTTGCAAAGTCTAGCATATTTATTTATGGTAGTGAATCAAACAATGAGTAATCTAATTAAATATGGTACACCTAAATTAAAAGGTGATAACTTGTGGGCTCGAATCCAGCATACTCTTATGAATATTTTTGTCATATCTCTGTAAAAAAAATTACCACTTACCACGTTGTGTTTTATGTGCTATTCTTAACAAGTTTTGCAGAATAGGGATAGTAGTAGTCTAATTTACATTCTGTTGCATAGCAGTAACAACGACAATTATATTTTTTAAAACATGTCAAAAATACCTCCTAATAACGCTGGCAAACTAACTCTTAAACATTGGATAAGCACAAAAGTATTAATTCAAGTCTCATTCAACCCCGGAGGAGATGTAGTGTGAGAAAATATGTGTAAAATAAACAAAATAGCAATTATTTTAGAACAAAATATTTTGCCAACAGTAATAAGTATTTTAAAAGGGAAGCAGTAGCACTGAGCAGTGGTGGATTGACTACATTTTTTTTTTGTAAAATGCCCATTACATATTAAAAGTTACAGAAAAGTCCTTCTGTAGTTGAAGTTTTAAAGGAATTGATCTTAATGTGCAATACTATTTTGACCCCATTAAAATGGCCGATGAGAATCTTACACAGTAACGCAGATGTTGGAGCCATGGAGGATATTTGACATGAGTCCGGTGCAAGACAGAAGGCACACGTCCGAGTAGCCTAAAGCTATTTTCCCCGACTGGTAGCCGTCATGAGTAGTTTTTCCAACTGTGTGTGCATCTTTCTCGATCACAAACTGTGTTTGATTGTTTCTGTTAATTCATCATATATAAGATCCGAAAGATTAGTTTATTGTGAGATGATCTAAATCGGTTGTTATGGTATGATCAAATTAGTTATTTAATTAATTGTATGAAATAAATTGGGATTGTGTTTGATTTGTTATTTGTGATGTAGAATGATTGTAAGAGGGTCATTAAGATTGCATGAAAATATTTTTTTTAATTAAAAAGCCAATTAGAACCGGACTGGACAGCAGCGTCCGGACGTGGTTCCATGAAACATCGGATTGATCCATTAAACTCACGCTTACGTTAGCCATGTATGGGTGAATTAATGTCTGGTTTGTGACGGTTAGATCTGTTAGGATTGGACCGAGCAACACTCGATAGGATAAGGATTGGGCTCGTGACAATTTTATGGTACACATCAGACTTACGACTCTACGTGGTTTATCTTATCCCTCGCTCCTACTACATGCAAGGTTTTTTCGCCGGCACGCCACTAACACTGGCCGCTTCTACAGACATGGATGGACGCGGACGTGGCTTCAGCTAACGTAGTCATTTCGTACTGTACTACGCATGCTCTTAGTCTCAGAATTTTTTTGACCAATAACTCAATAAAACAAATCAAAAACTTACTTAAAATTTTTAAAAATTTCAACACTGACAAAATCTTGCGACTGATTTTCAGTCACTAACTAGACTAACAATCGAAGACGTGACACGGTCCAATGCATCGCTAACCCAGGATTGTGGCACGCAGTCTTTCAGTCGTTAGCTGAGTCAACGACTGAAGTGAAGTATCACTCTGTGCAATGACAATAATTTTCATAAATGTGTCATAATCTAACTAGTTTGGAGACTACTCTCCCATCTGCTGGTCTAGAGTTCGAATACCGCTCACAACCTTACCAAATATTTGTTCATTTATATACAACTTTACCAAAGGTTGCGTGGTACGATCTTGAGCCGGCGGTGTATTGAGCCGTGCGACGTCTTCATTTGTTAATTCAGCTCACAATTGAAAATTAGTTTTGAAATTTTTAAAAATTTTGGATTAGTTTTTGATTTTTTTTTATTGGGTTATTTGTAAAAAAAAATTCCTTAGTCTCTGGTGGGCTGTGCCAGGCCATGGCATGAGATGATGGGCATCCTGTATGGGCGTATGGGCAAGGCCAAGATTTATGTCCATATGTTCGGCTCACTGCCTAGAGTCGCCAAACAACACTGTGGTTTTCCACAATCAAAAGACCAGTTACAACTTACAAAGAAAGCACATATCAAAACTTAATTGGACCCGTCCTATTACAAAGTCAAATTTATGGTGGACTAATCTCCCACTATATTTCTAGTTAAAACTTGTGAAGAAAATAGCTACTATATAAATCCAATGAGTTTAGCTAATTAAAACCTGGTGATAAACTGAAAAAGTTGCCAAATGTGCATGACACATTGTTTTTGCCCGGTTAAAATCTGACTATGAGGCAAGGCTGCACGTACGGTATGGTATTATTGGACTCAGAAATTTCTCCTCAGCCACCGAGTCCGGATTAGTCCATTTATTATTGGTTAGGTGTATGAGTTTATATGGGACGTTGTAGGTAGATGAGTTTATTCTATATGAGACGGTGTATATAGGTTGTTTGGTTAGTTTATGAGATGATATAAGAGATTTAGTTTAGTTCTTTGTATAGGTTGATTTTGTGTGGGTCAAAATAATGTTTATTTTGTTACGTAACATATGCTATAGTTTTATAAAAAAAAGTTGATTTTTAATATACGTTATTATTTCGATGTATAATACCATCATTATTCACCACCAATGATCACTAATAATTAAAAATCACTGTTAATTAACACTAATTATTATTTAAATCATTACTAATTATCATTAAATATCACTAATTGATAGTAATCTCACTAATTACCACTGACAACCACTAATCAATACTACTTCGTCACTAATTAACACTCATAGTCTTTAATTATTTGTAATAACCAATAATAATAAGTAGTTGTCACTAATTAATATAAAATCACTACTAATTAACACTAAGTAATGCAAAATAATAGTAACACAGCTAATAACCGCTAATTACTTCTAATAACTACTGATTAATTAGTACTAATTATCATTAATAGTATAGGATTAACGGACTCTGCATGAGTTCATGAAACTAAAATGACTATTTCTCACCATACAAAATATTAGAAGAATATTTTAAAATACTATATTTTTTTCACTCTACAACATTCTATTTCATATATACAATCAAACATGGGGATGTCCTTTTGATCATGCATGAGTTGGTGCAGTGAGAAGCTCATAAACGGTTGCAACTTTATTACTATAGAATATGTAAAAAATGGGTCAAACCCCTCAGACTATATTCTCCCGCACTACCTAAAGCTACTTTGTACGACATGGCGTCCTCCACCATCCAATAGTCCAGTGGACAACACTGGCACGGCCCAATTGTTGCCTCAACCAAACTCCCAAGCATACGCCCAAAACTCCCCCTTTCGGCCATTTTAGGCTCAGCTCACCCTTGTCTCAAGTCTCAACTATGAACTCACGCACGCGTACACAGGCTGAGGATCAGAAGGGTGAAATGCCCCACCCTCCACTGCAAGCGTATGCCTACTGACGAACCAGACCGATCTTAAATTTTCAACACTCGGAGTGAGAACTAGCATTCGATTTCCTGATGGGTACTGGCAGTCACAGATTACGTAATCGGGGTCTTTTGCACAATCGAATAGAAGATGAGAATTCAGAATGAAATCTACAAATTTTAAAATTTGAGTTGTTTCTTTGATGAACCTAAGAGTTGACTGTAACATAACTACTTTTTGTTTGATTAACGAAAACATGAGTCCAATAAACATAAAATTAATGAAAACATGAGTACTAATCGATAAACACACGATGACACAACACATGAACAAAAGATTGCTAAATGTAACACAACTACTTTTTTTTATTTGACAAAACCTGGTTATGATTCACAAACACACCCAGCACTGCACGTCAAGCATGATTGAAAAGTGAGAAATCTCTCCTCCCTCCTCCGATTCAGGATTAGTTCATTTTACCCTGAACAGATGGGTACATTTGTAACTTAGAGAAATTTTGGTCAACAGTCTTACTTCTTCTTCAAATATTTTAATTAAGTTCAATTGAGTCTCATTTCTTTTAATTTTAAAAAATAAATCTCACTTCTTTTCAAAACTTTTAATTGGGCTCCACTTCTTTTCAAATTATTTCAATCAAATCCCATTTCTTTCAAAATTGTTTTAATTGAGTCCATCTATCACTTTTTATCAGTGAATATTTCTATAATCTCATAAAATTTAACAATTTATTAGTGAGTTTAATGTTTATATGATGATCTTGTAATAAATCAAAGTTTTTATCTCAAACTAGTGTCACATTATTATAGCACATTAGTGTTTAATTAGCTCAAATGAAAAAAAATTGGCTAGTGGGACCTAAATGATGCAATTTAAAAAGAATGACATAATTATAAAAGAAAAAAAAAAGACAGATTGAAACAATGGAGGAAGATTAGGGATCATTCATGAAATTTCTCAAAAGAAAAAAAAGGGATGGATACATTTGTAACTTTGTTCAGTCACTGGGACGCGACAGGCCTCCTCCTGTCCCGTTCGTTAAGGAAAAAGCTGAGGCCCACTACACAACATAGGAAAAATTGGCCGAAACGCCCCATTCGGCCGGTCCCTCGGCTGAACCTCCGCGCGCGGCCTCAACCGCGTCTCTCCACCGCGCCACGACCCAGTTTAACGGGTTAACCGGCATCCCGAGCGGCCGAGCGGCCCAGTTTTCCCCTCTTCGCCCAGCTCCCGTCGCGTACGCGGTCAAATTCTCTCCTCCTGCCCAGCTATGTCCAACTCCAGCCCACTGAGACTCGCGCCCGATCCGCCCAAAAAGTACTCGTTTTCTGACCGTTTTAGGTCCATAAGACTACCCAGTCTAAACTCTGGAGTCCGGGCTCACGCGCACACCTGCCGCATGCACAGACCGACCTTCGTTTCCAGCGCTGTGACAACCACCCTTCTGTTCCCCGGTAGGAAATGGCGATTACTGCCGCCCGTCTGTGGTCCCGGATCGAACCCGAATGAGAAAAACTAGTTGAAAATAAGAATTCAAATTTAAAATTTTAAATTTAAAACAAAGTTGTTTGTCTTTAAGGCTAAGTCCAATCTCAGCGCCCTAGAGATTTGACAAGCGGGATCAACGGCGGAAAAGTATTATTTTAGTTACCTTCAAAGAGAGAAGGCGCTAGTCGTGGCGTTCCGACGCAAACAAAAATTCTTTTTTCCTACCTCGGTTCGCGTGCACTTCAATTGCATCTCATTTTTGTTTCTTTATTTCAGATCAAGTTCAAATTAGATGTTGATTATATTGAGAAAGTTGTATGTATTTAAATTATCTTTATATAGAGACTAAATATGACATATATTCTATTTTTAAATTAAAAGTTATTGATATTTTACTAAAATCACATAATTTAAAGATATCATCCACCTCGAAGAATAAAAGACACAGGTTTTTTTTTCTTATAATCTTTTCAAAATTTGAATAATCTAAATTGATGGGAAGAAAAAATATATAATTAATTATCTCATGAGAAATTTATATATTTTAACAATCTTTGATTTTATTAAATTTTCATCTAATAGTTTATCTCTATGACAAATAATACAAATCCATAAAAGTGTATAGAACTAAGTGAGAGAAAATTAATCACACAAACGTGGTGCCAAACCTTATGACTTCCCTCCTCTTTTATTCATTGTGCTAGAAGGATGCATTTGCTCTGATGAACCAGAGCACACAGTGCTGCTATAAACGAGACACTAAAATTGAAGCAAAAACAGAACAAGAAAAACAGAGTTCCCGCCATTCCCACATCTCCGTTCCACCAGCCACCTTTTATTGCTTTCAACACCCAAACACGACGTCGTCCGAGAACGCCATGACTCCATTTCCACCTCTTCAGGCATCCACGACGTTGCCATCGTCCGAGGACGCGAGAATGAGATCGGGTTGCATGGCCGGCGCCGCCTTCTTGATCGACCCGTCAATGGCGTTCGGCCTGCCGAGCGCCTTGAGAGCCAGGTGCGCCGCCTTCTGCCCGGAAATCATCATGGCCCCAAACGTCGGCCCCTGTAACAATCACACACAAACATATTAAGCTCAGTCCACATACCATGCAAGATTCCAAGAACTCGCAAAGAAATGTAAAGATTTAAGCATCAGGTACCATTCTTGGGGCGCCATCGATTTCGGCGACCTCCATGCCGGTGACGATCATGCCGGGGACGACCTCGCGGGTGAGGCGGACGATCTCGTCCTCGGCGGTGTTCATGTCGAGCGCGCGCATGCCGGGCACGGCGTCGATCATGCCGATGTCCTGGAGCCTCTTGACGCCCGTGGCGCCGAAGGGCCCGTCATGGCCGCAGGAGCTCACCACCACCTTGGCCTCCATCACGTTGGGGTCCATGCACGACTGTGTGTCGTGGTTCATGGACACCAGCGCCCAGTTGGTGACCACGCCTCCGACGCGGCCCTCCTTCACAATCAGGTCCTCTACGGCGACGGCGTTGAAGAGCTTGACGTTGGGGCGAGCGAGGAGGCGGCTCATGACGGTGGAGGTGAACAGCGCGGCGTGCTTGATGACAACGTAGTCCTCCTGCTCGTCGTAGGCGACGCCGAGCTCTTCGAGGAAGAGGTGGGCGGGCTTGCGCACTACCATGGCGGAGAAGAGCTGCCCGCCGAGCCAGGCGCCGCCGCCGGGGGACACCGATTGCTCGACGATGGCTATGCTGATGGATGGGTCCTTGGAGAGCTCGTACGCGCAGGACAGTCCGGCCGAGCCGGCGCCGACGATGACGACGTCGGTGTCGGCGTGGGTGATCATGTCGGTCATGTACCGGCGGGTCATCTCGCGGGACACGATGGATTCTTTGATGGGGCTGAACTTGATGGCGTTGAGGTCGTAGGGAGGGGAGGATGACGAGATGGAGTTAGAGATGGGGAGAGCTCGCGGGGTCGCGACGGACGAGGGAGAACGGGCGCCAGCGGGAACGCGAGCGCCGGCGAAGGAGGTCTTGAGGAGGGTGGTGGTGGTGGTGGCCATGGCTGCCATCTGGGGTGGCTTTGGATTGGGTGTGTGAGTGTGTGTCTTGGGAGGTGGGAAGAGGCTGGGTTCTAGGATAGGGGGATAAGGGGGCGGGTATATGAAGGGAAGGGTTGGGGAAATATCTGGGGTTTGGGGATACGTGTCCGCAAGCTGGAGGGCTTGGGTGCGCAATTTCATCGCGGAGATATTTTTCAGGGTTCTTCTGCAATAAAAAATTAGGCGGCTCACCGCTACACTATACGTGTTTTTTTTTTAAATTTGTACATCATATTTTGAAATCTTGATTTAATTTCTATTTTTTTTCCTCTCTTAACATTTTTTATTTCTCCCTCCACCACTCTCTTCTGCTACCGTTATCACCCTACATTTTCTTCCCCCTACTTGCCACCGTCGTCCGATCACAACTCTTTTGTCACTTGTCTCTTCATCTGTAACTAGTAATACCACTGCCATCTTGATGCTCCACCTCCATTCACCACCAGATTGCCACCATCAAAGAGATTAAAGAGATAGTTAGATGAACTCTAAAGAATTAGATAAAAAAACATTTCATAAAATTAGAGGTATTTGTAAAATAAAAATGAAGTATTTGTCTATTCACAAAAACTCAAAATTTAAATGGAAAGCTCGATTGATGGGTAGTGATATAGCTGCAACTATTGCAACTAATAGTCCAAATAAGTCAAATGCATAAAACAAAGTCTTCTGATGTATCACACTGATCTGACTTTCATCTATGATTTGACAATCTTTTGGATTGTTTCTGTAACGTTGTAAGGAAATGTAGCAGCGTTTGTCGTTAAGGAATGCTTTTTCTTTTTTAATCTTGTAGTAGTGTCAACCAATGGTTGCCAAACATGTAATTCTCACCGGAGTAAGATTAGGTTTATGGTTGGGATGATTTGGGTTTAGAAATTTTTTTTAGAGAATATTAGTTATGTAGTTGTCTAGTTCAAAATTAGAAAATATAAAATTGCGTGGTTAGTGTGATGATAATAAGTAAATAAAATTAGTCTAGTGTCAACTATAGGTATATGGCATCTATTTGCTATGAAAAGAGAAAGTAAAAACATATTATTCAAAGGAGCACAAAATGTGTTAAGAGTTTGGGTGGATATATAAGCATATTCTCTATATCAAGGTCATGTTTTAATTAAGTCAAAGCACTTTTTTTTTATCATAGAGGAATGTTTTATGGAGCATGTAACTCTAGTTTTATGAGGAACTAGAGCTCAAAATTTGTTGTATGTAATGTTTGGTATTGATTTTTCTGTTCTGTCATAAAAACTATGATAGTCATATTTAGCCTCAAAATGAGGAGGGAAAGGCAAAAACTTTGCAAGATTGGGTAATTTTAGCGAATCGATTAATCACTAGCTCCTAGGAGAGAGCTCTAATTTTTTTAAGTAGTAGATAGCTCTTAAGTTTTATATTGAAGTGGGTTTTAAGTTATCTTTGAGTTCCTTTAGTGCAAGGATCGGAATTACAACTATTCGGTTAAGTAGTTTCAGCTGGTAAACATTGAGATCCATAGATTAGAGCTTTTGTCTGTGTCATTGCCTAACCCGATCTGTCCTAACACAGTCCTCTATATATGGTGTCTTTTTAGACTAAAAGATCTCTCAGCACTGGTTTTACTTTACATCCAAATATCTGTTTTTAGCATTCTCCTATTTATCAGAAAAATTCAAATCTTTTTCAAATCCTATTTATCAGAAAAATTCAAATCCTATTTAGCATTCTCCTATTTACATGATTGCGATATCCAAATTTTTGCTGCATAAATTGAGACCGTTGAAGTACTTGTCATATCTCATCAGCAAAATGCACCACTTGCGAGTCAAAGGGACCATATGACTTGTGATATTTCAAACGTCACAAATTATATAACTATCTAAATAAATATGACACATAATAATACACAAGGTCATCTTCATTTCATTTTGTGCCACATCTGATATTCTGATTCTTGAGAGCGACCATGGATCCAAAAGCTTTAATTTTCTACAAAAAGATCACACATCTCTGTGTCCATTCTCCCTCCTCTATGATTCTTCTATTTGCTGGAAAAACACAACTTGTAGGTAGATAGTTCTTCTAAGTGTAATTTCGCCATCAATTTATCTTTTATCTCAAATGTTTCATATAACTCTCTCTTTTTTCAATTTTGACAATCAACTCTCTTTTTTATTATAACCATTTCAAATAGCTATCCTCATTATATCCCACAAGAAAAATATTGAGTTGACATCCCATATGATGCATCAAATAGAAAAGACCATACTCATTCAACTTATATGAGATGTAAAAAATAAACTTTATATCTTCGTATCTCAAACTCAAGCATGCCTTCCACCTCTCCAAACATGGGAGCAAGATGAAAAAAAGATATTACCATACTGAATTATGATAAAATTTTTTAATTTGATTCTACCTACAAAATTCACACATACACACACACACACACACACACACACACATATATATATATATATATATATATATATATAGGGAGACACTATTCTAAACCTACCCGTAGAATAGCTATTCTATGCTCACCTTCTGTATTGTTGGATCATGCATCGAGATTAGAATTTTATTGACGGTAGTAACTACCATAAACGCTCCATTATCTCTAAAAACTAGGAACTCACATCACGATTTGTTATAACCGCACACTATCCTTAAAAAATAAGAACCGACTAAAAAAATAGAAACCGAAATCATATTAGTCAGTAAATTTACTGGTCGCGTAATATAAATTTATTGGTCGTATACTACAGATTTACTAGACGGACCAGTAAATGTATAGTATAAGATCAGTAAATTTACTGCTCACATACTATAGATAATCCTCACGTGAGGACTTACTCATCTACTATCGAATTGTTGCGAAGTAGTAAATCCAAAAGCAAAGAAAAGGGTTCTCAGATGAGAGTGATCCTTGTTTAAGTTTTTTCTGAAGGGGATCCATATTCCTACCTTTTAAAGAACAAAAAATAAATAATATCTTTTTCTAGAATCTCAATCATCTAATCAAAATTCAAATAGTCTATATTGATATCGTAAATAAATTAAGATGATTAATTATCTTGAGAGAAGTCATAAATTTCTCACTTATCTTAATTTAAATTATTAATTTTTATCTAACAAATCAAATAAAAAAAAACCACACCAATCTTTTTTTCTCTAATCCGGAGTGTCGGAAGACCACAAGGGTTGGCATACGTTGTCCTTAAGTATATGCCTTTGATCTTTCTGGACCCTTCTCTAATCCCTCTCTTGGACAGCGATACCATATCAATTATTATGCCTGTACATGATGGTTGATGGTTCCATTTGGAATTTCTTGGCCATTCCATATCCAAGATATTTCATTCGTGTGACCGCGCCACACACATGTATTTATTCGTGATCCTATACACCACGATGCAAAGCTGAATACTGGATTTGTTAAATTTTTGCCAGGTTTAATCTTATGTGCTGATCTAAAATTGCAATGGCATGATTCTATCACATACAAAATAGCATGGTATTTGACAAGGAGATCTCAAGTCTGTTTTGGGAATTTGAAATTTCTTAGGATCATCCAAGATCATTATTTGGGGATGTCAAAATTCAACACCAAGACAACATGATTTTATATTGATTTGAATTTATTAAAAATGAGATTAGTGCTAAATAGGTTAACATCAATTGACTCTGTTGCGGGTATTGAAAAAATAGATTTGTAGATGATAATATATTGTATTTACAAATTATTTATGATTGTTGAGATTATTTAACTGCATGATTACTACCAGTTCTAAACTAGATGACCACGACCAGAACAGCGTTTGTGCTGGTACGACCAGTTTTCAATTGTCAGACTACGACCAGAACAAGGCTTGTGCTGATACGACCAGTTTTGTTTTTTGTTATGATGGGTTAATCGAATGTCAATTGGGCCTATGTCTGGTCAAAACAGCTGTTTTGTTTTTTGTTAGTATGGTTGCATTTTGTTTTGTGGTAGTGACAGCAAAAATTTTGCTCGTAAATTTTCATCAGCATAAATCTTTGTCACAGCAATAAAAGACCAGATCGATTAGCAAAAAAACAGCCATTTAGGTTTTTGGTCGAATCAGCAGGATTCGTCGATTGTGGGGAAGAGTCTTGAGGTCTACTTGTCTTATGCTGGTTGAAGCAGTGCTTTTGTTTTTTCTATGATGGTCGAATAAATCTTGGTCATGGCTTTGTGATCGAATGTGAAAAACTGCTCGATAGAACGACACACAATAGTTGTGGTAACAAAAATTCTGGTCGTAAATTATTTTGGTGGTCGAGGTAGCAAAAAACAATAGTCGACTGATTCTGGACGAATCAACTGTCCAAGTTTCTGGTTGATTATATTTGGGCGAAACAGTAAATTGCTTTTTTGTCGCATTTAGTTTTTTTTGGCCAGATCAGCTGTCATAGTTTCTGGTCAAATACGGCAAACAGCTTGATAGTACAAAAAAATAGTGTGGTCGTGGCAGCAAAAAAATGGTTTCATTTTGTTTTTGGGTCGAATTCGTTGCCTTGGTCATGGTAGCAATTTTTTTGGTTATAAAGTTGGGCCCATCGGCATAAGTCTGGTTGATTGCTTTTGGCCGATTAATTTTGGTCGAAGAGTTAATTGTTTTTGGTTGCATTTGGTTTTTTGGCCAACTCAACTGTCTTGGTTTCTGGTCGAATACGGTAAAATAGCTTGATAGTACGAAACAGAATGGTCGTGGTAATAAAAAAAATTGGCCGTAAATCTTGGTCAATTGGTTTCGCTTGATTGATTTTGGCCGAAAGAGTTAATTTTTTTTGTCGAATTTTGTTTTTTTTTTTAGTCGAATAAGCAGGCTTGGTTGTTGTCGAATGTGGCACCTAGTCAAGCATCAGTTTTGTTTTTAATGCTGCTTATATTTTGGTTTTTCTGGTCGAATCGTTGTAGCTTCTAGACCCCTAAAGAGTGTTTTAGTAATTAATGACAATTACAAATGTTGAACTAACGATACCTGTTAAGTTGTGTCAAGAACAAAATCAAAAGACAGGATAATGAAAGGCAAAGAAAGAGCTACATGATAAAGAAAGGATATTGAGCAAAGAGGCAAAAGTACAGAATATGACTCTTTTTTTTTACCGGTCTAAAGTGTTTAGAGAAGAATTTTGACCGGATTATAGGATAGTTGCCGTATTATTAAGAGGAGCATGTGGTGCATCCTTAAATAGTTCATCTTTGTGCCACAAGTCATAAAAACAACTTACATTGCATACTAGAAGGTCATATCTTTTGAAAATGCTTTTATCCATTCAAAACAGCCAAGTTCAGTCTCTGTCGGTCTGACCGTGTTAGCCGGTCTGACCGCAGAAACGGTCTGACCGAGAGTTGTTTCGAACTGACCGACAGTTATAGTGAAGTGTTTTTATTTCCTAAAATGGTCGGTCTGTCCGTGATTAAACATTGGGTCAGACTCCTGGAGTTTCATGATCATATTTTGTGAAACTTGTGTGTTAGTCGGTCTGACCGCTAAACCGGTCTGACCGAGTTTTTGTACTGTGGTATGACCGTGTAGCCGGTCTGTCCGAAGTTTTCGGCCTGACCGTAAATCGTGTCCAGAAACGATGTTTTCTCTGGATGGTTTCACGGTCTGATCACCGTTGGCTCCGGTCTGACCGTGAGAGTGCCCGACACGGGTAGGTGAGCATTTATTGCACCTATTTAATGCCGTTGTAATCGCGGCGGTCTGACCGGGTTTATACCTGCGGTCTGACCGCCAAGTGATCTTTTTCCTCCAACGGCTTGTAATGGCTATATTTATTGAGGCGAGTATATATACTCCCATGCATGGTCATGTTTAATATCTTTGGCATATGTGTGAACATTGACTTCATTCCTAAGAGTTTAAACACGTTTCATACACTCTAGTGTTCAATTTCTTGAATTTGAGAGAGTGTGCAATTGAGATCTTCTAGTGCATTGCATTTAGTTCACTAAATCAATCTTGTGGCACTAGAAGAGCATTAAGAGATCATCACCGGCTTGTTACTCTTGGAGCTTGCCGGCTCCTAGACGGCTAGGAGGAAGATTTTAGAGAGCTCTTCAAGGAAGATTGTGAAGAAGCTTCAAAACAACTTGTGAAGGGGTTGAGCACGTCTTGCCGGAGCGGGAAAGTGCATTTCTAGTGAAATCGAGGTTTGGATAACTCATCATACTAATCCGGCTCGAGATCTAAGTCACTTCTTGAGAAGAGTCGACTAGATAGAGGAGTGGTTAGAGATTTGAGTTTGCCTCAACGTGGATTAAGGGTGATCGGCAAATCACCGAAACCACGGGATATATCATTGTGTCAAGTTGCTTGATTTTCATCTAGTTTTTTAGCTATTTGCTCTTAATTGTTGGTAATTGCTTAATTAGTTGTAGAATTGCTAAAATCGCCTATTCACCCCCCTCTAGTCGATATCCTAAATCCTTTTCAATCGTCTATTGTGGTTTGTGGTCAAATGTGGCAAATAACTCGATTGTACAAAAGAATGTGTCTGGTCATTTTTTCGGCTTGTCGAATGTGGGGAACAACTGACAGTTTTGATCGAATGTAGGAAATAGTTGACAAGTGGGAAATAATTGGACAATTGGGAGCATGTTCAATGGCCCAGATGAAGTAAACGCGCCGATCCAACGGGCATGAATGAAAGGACAACGTGGTTCAAGGTGGACCAAGCGTTTAAACAGTAGGATAGAAATGTGGCGTCGACGTGGGCGGCTCAGATGAAATGATTCTTCCAATCCAACGGGCATGAACGAAGGAACGACATGGCTCAACGTGGAGATAGTATTCAAATAGTAACCCAAAGCCTGGTAGTGGATTCCATACGGCCGACCCAGATGAAGCGAAGATAGCGATCGGACAGCCACAAACGTGGCGATGACGTGGGTGAAGCAAATAGTTGCACGTGGACGACCCGAATAAAACGACGATGCAGATCGAACGGTCAGGATCGCGGCATCGACGTGGCCATGCATAAGGAGGAGTTTGTTTTCGGGTTGTATATCTACATATAATGTGTCTAGTTTAACAAAGAAGATGCTAAGTTATATTTTAATTATGTGCCTATGGGGCCTAGTTGAATTGGACTTTTCCAAGAAGCCAGTTTCGAGGGTTTAATCGGGAAGCTGAATAAGCTAGCTTTTTGGGAAAGTCCCAAAGCCTATTAGATAGAAATCATAAACAAGCTAGTTTTAGATGAAACAACTAAGTTAGGTTGCGGCTGCTCTCCAAATGAAAAAAATGAGAAGTTGCCATAAAAATCATGCGTGGAAACCGACCGTTGGGCCTCGACTTCAACTTATCGTGGCAATAACTGAAACCAAAGTAAGGCTGAATTGGCCCTACGTGCAGCATCCCTCCTAATGATCGTAGCAATCACATAGTAATTTTACCATAATACAAGTCATATTAAAAGCAATCACATACTTACATATAACAATACACACATAGAATGGCTAAATTTTTTTTTTATCAACTTTACTTCTACTTTTTATTATCAGCAAATAGATTTTAATCCAATGACCACGGTTTAATCTAATAGATTTCAGAGTATCGTACTTTCTTATATTATGTTATCATTTTTTTAAGTAGTTGTATTTTTTTATGTTGTATTTTTTTCTTAAAAAACTTATTGTACGTAAACGTGGTGAATATCTTAACTATGCTATATATATGAAGAAGTATCTAATGAATCCTATCTCTTGGGTCTCTCATATAACTCTCTTCAAAACTCTATATAAATGCTCATGAAAAATTCTATAAAATTTTGAGTTTGTAGATAAAAAATCAATGTACCATGTCACAAAATTTTAAATCTAAATTCAACATACACGAGGAGAAAAAAAAAAGATAAATTTAGTTGAAAAATAAATCAAATAAAAAAATAAAAATTACTATTCAATGAAATTTTTTATTTTTTTCTCCAAATATACATCAAGTTTTCGAGTTGAGATTTTGTAATTTTCTAATTTTTATAGAATTTAAAAACAAAATCTTAGATATTTGATAAGCATGTTTGAATGATGAAATGTAGATCAGATCTCCACGAAGAAGTTTGGAAGGCCATAATCTGATCTGCTCTTTGGATTAGGGGTGTAAAATGGACGTGGATTATTCGAAATATCCGACATCCGTATCCGATTTTAGTATATCCGAATCCGAAAATTCACATCCGAATTGCAAACATATGGATACGGATATGGTTTGACTGATATCCGAATCCGAAAATCTGCATCCTAATTGCAAAAATATGGATACGACTTCTTGGTTTTTTGGCTCTAGTTGTGGCCGTGGAGGTGGAGAAGAGGCGGTGGTGGGTGGGAGGAGAGATGAGAGAAGCTGCCATGGAAGGGAGGAGGAGAGAGAGTTAGGGAAAGAGGAGGGCTTGGAAATGGGCTCAAGGCTTGTATCTTACATGTGGGTCCACATGTAAGAGATGGTATCATCAGTGTTCAATTGGCGTAAAATTATTTTACGTCAAAGATTTATGAAGGCGCAAAAAAATTGTGCGTCACCCGAGTTCGAAAAATTATAAGTTCAGGTCACGTAACTTTCAGTGCTTACCTACTGATGTTCAAGGGTCTTTACCACTAGCTACAATCAAAACGATTTCAGCACTTTGTGGTCTAGGCCAAATAGACGCTAAATTTGTATAACATCCGAATCCGATCCGATTGGAGTTGAAATCCGGTTCGAATCCGTATCCGACAGTTATCTGATCTGTATCCGAATCCGACCAATATCCGAATTTGATCCGAATCCGTTTTTAAAATATGGATACAGATATGATTTGACTGATATCCGATCGGTTTACACCCCTACTTTGGATTTTGATGTCGTGACTCAACGTCCCTCTCCTTTTTGGGTTTCTCATCCATTTCAAGAGTCCTACATTTGAAACAAAAGAATCAACTGTAATAGGCATGTTTTGAGATTATAAGCGCTGGTTGAAGCATCCAATGATCAGTACCTAAATTTGCAGTTGCATTTCTTACAATTTTTTACAGTGACAAAGCCATTTAGCATTACCACGACAAAGCCAAATATTAGTATGATACTAAACTTCACTTTTTTGAGTAATTTCATATCAATCGTTAATCTTTTCCAGGATCATGATAAGCCAATGCATCAAATGAAATTAGAAGAAAGAATCCTAGAGATATTGTCATGAACTGTAACATTGTACACCAATACTGTTATTTTATGGTCCTAACAAAGACAGCAAAAACAGTGGAAAGAAAGAACGACATCTTCACAGAAATCTTGGAAAGAACATTACCGTGAGCAGGCTCTTCATCTTGTCCTTGAAACAGAGAGAGAGAGAGAGAGAGAGAGAGAGAGAGAGAGAGAGGAATAAGCTAAGAAACGGTAAGAACCAAAAACTTTGGAGAAGCCGTTTCGGCAAGGATTACAATGGAGCAAAGTTTAGGCAGGCCGGCCACCACAAAAGCCAATTAATTAACGGGCAAAGATACGTACGTTTACAAAAGAAGACAACCATGGAAAACATCAGTCCTTGGGCCATACATCCCCATGAAAACTGCCGTAATGTTTAAATAACTTCCCCCGGCCGCCGGCAACGGATGTCGTATGACAAGCGGGGCCTATACAATGGTGACATGATTTAACAACCCATTGTTATCTGAGAAACTAGATATATCAAATATGGAGCCTACATGTTGTGACACGTCATGTGGAGTCTCTCTGTTAAATGGCAGACCTTAGTAGTTGAAGTTCCACTGCACATAGAAATAAAACTGCACCATATTTTTTTAAGAAAGGAAAACACAATCTCATATGGATCTTGATAAAATATAAAGGAAAACACAATCTCATATACATGTTGTGACACGTCATGTGGAGATTTGATATTTTAGTTTAATTAATACTAAATTTCTATGAAGTTCTAGTTTAAATTTTTTATTATACCCAAACAGAACTTCCATTACTTGGTCGTGGCTGCACTAGGATAGCTGTAAAGCCGGAAGCATAGCCTCAGCTCGTCATCCTTCTTCCACCATTGCCGGAGCTCGTGCGCGCGACACACGCTCTCATGGCCCGAGTTCTTCCACAACCTCACCGACGGAAGACGGTGCGGTTGCTCCCGCTCCTCCTTGCTGAGGATGTAGTGCAACATGTCGCGATACGACAGAGTCACCGCCGACTTGGCGACGCTGCCGAGCCCCTCCATCTGCCGCCGCTGCTCGAAGTAGTCGATGTAGCCCTTGCAGATGGGGTCGTTCTCGTGCACGTACAGCTCCGGCGTCCACTGCGACAGCCGCTCGAACAGCTCCTCCATACGCTTCTTGTGCGACGGCAGGAACACCCCTAGCCCAGCCTTCACGTAGCCGCTAGCAGCGTGTAAGTCCCTCTTCGCCACCTCCGTCGGGCGCAGCACGTCCAGCACGGACGCAGACGACACGTGGGGAGGGCTGAAGAGGAACGTGGGGAGGTTGACCCCTTGCTCGACCATGATGGATTTCCCCACATCCAATGCCAGCGACGCACCGAGCGAGTGTCCGGCGAGCCAAACGCTGTTCTTGGCAGTGTCGCCGTTAATGGAAAGGAGCTCCTCAACAGCTTGCCGCGCTCGGCGACATCTGTTGGAGTTGCCCAGAGTGTTCAACAAGATTTTAATGTCGAGGATGATATCGTGCACTTTGGATTTGATGGTGCCTCGGAAGGCGACGACGTAGCGCGGCGCCGACGGGTGGTGGCGCGCGCCGGCAGGGGGCACGTGCTTGTAGATGGCACCGAAGATAGCCTGGTTTGAGTCGGCGAGCTCTTTGTGGAGGTGGAAGTGGAAGCTTTCCCACCACGCCGGCGCGAGCGCCGCCGACTGCACCCTGCCTTTGGTGCGGTCACGCTCGAGAATGGAAGTGCCATTAACAAGGCAGGAGGCGATGCACCGCCGGTGCTCCTCGCTGTTCCTGAAATCAAATACGTGCATGTTTGTTAGATTAAATTCTAGATATTCTTACTCTCATATATGAAAGTTAGAATGCCATATGGTTTTGAACTTTCTACCTTGCCGGTTCAGTTCCTTCTTGATAGAAAGAGCTTTGGTTAAATTGATTGGGTATCTCTATTACATTGTTTGTAGTGGATTGGTTTTTGATCCTTTTTTGTCGATGGATTGTACTAAAGTTTATAGTATTCTTAATTGGAACATTAGGTCGCTTAACTCTATTGTTAAAAAGCAGGTAGTTTTTAACAAAGTGGTGGAAGCCAAGTGCTCAGTTATTTGCCTTCAAGAAATAAAAGTGGAATTTGTAGAGTCACCCTTTATCAAAGCTTGTTGTCCGAAGAATTTTTTGGACTTTGATTATATTCCATCAATTGGTAACTAAGGAGGTGTTTTAACAGTTTAGAATTCTAAATTTTTTCAAGGTGCAGGAATTTTAAAAACCAGTACTCTTTGTCAGTGGAGTTATTACATAAGCAATCTAAAAACCTTGGTTGATTTCAAACATATATGCTCCTTACAATCATCAAGAGAAAATGGAATTTCTATATTGGTTTTGAAACATTTCAATACCTGACCAGTTTAATTGGTTACTGTTAGGAGACTATGATTTGATGAGATCAATGGTAGACAAGAATAGGAGGATAAACACCATGGAGGTGGATAGGTTTAATTCAACAATAAACACTCTCCAGCTTGAAGAAATTCCATTTAAAGGGAGGAAATTTACTTGGTCTAATATGCAAAATAATCCTTTGTTTGAGAAAATTGATTGGGTTTTTGCTAATGGAGTCTGTATAGAATCTTTTCCTAACGTGTCTGTTCTTCTCCTGGAAAAATTAGTGTCTGATCATGCTCCTTGTGTCTTAAGGGTAATATCTAATATGCCTCAACAACACACATTCAGATTTGAAAATCATTGGACTAACTGGACAGGTTTTAAGGAAGTGGTCTCGTCAACTTGGAATTCTTCAGAGATAGAAGGAAACATTGCAAAATCAATTGGTGCTAAATTCAAAAACATTTGTAAAGCTCTAAAGGATTGGAGCAGAAAAATCTAATCAAATGAAGGTTTGGATTAACAATTCCAATCTAGTTTTATCTCTTTCAGATGAATTGGAAGAGCAAAGACTTCTATCTTCCTTAGAATACAATTTCAGAATCATTTGTAAGATTCATCTAAAGAAATTGTTAAAAGCTAATCATGATTACTGGACGCAGAGAGGGAAGTATAGATGGGTCAAATTTGGATATGAAAATAGAAAATTCTTTTATGGAGTGGTTTCTAAGAACTTTACATCTAATTTTATAAACCTAGTGAAAGATGAGGATGACAAAATAGTGGATTCTCATCAAGAAATGGCTCTTTATCTTTGGCTTTCCTTCAAAAACAAAATTGGATCTTCCGATTTTAATGGTATTAGCTTTAATTTAGAAGAGCTTTTACAAGAGTTTAAAGGTGACTTTACTCAGTTGGAAAGTCCTTTTTTTTCCTGAGAAAATTGATTTTATGGTCCACCAGATGTCAAATAATAAAAGTCCAGGACCAGATGGTTTTAATGGGCAATTTTATAAGACTTGCTGGGAGACTATAAAACGTGATTTCTACAAGTTGTTTCAGAATTTCTTTGATGGCTCAGTTGATTTACAAAGTCTTAATTTCTCTTGGATTACTCTCATTCCCAAGAAAGAAGAATCTTTCAGAATTAAATACTTTTTCCCTATTTCTCTAATTAATAGTTCTTCAAAAATAATTCTTAAACTCCTTGCTTCTAGACTTCAAGGATCTATTAAGAAGACCATTCATAAGAATCAATATGGATTCATTCAAAGTCGTACAATACAAGGTTGTTTAGCATGGACATATGAATCTCTTCACATTTGTAAAACCAAGAAAATTCAAACTATTCTTTTGAAATTGGAATTTGAGAAAGCATTTGATTCCATTGAATATGAAGCAATATTGGAAGTCATGAGGACTAGGGGTTTTGGTATTAAATTGCTTAGTTGGATTTCCTCAATTCTTCACTTAGGGATCTCTAAAATACTTTTAAAAAACGTTTCGGGGAAGACAATTCACTGCAGAAGAGGTGTAAGATAAGGAGATCCTCTGTTACCCTTGCTATTTGTTTTAGTAGCAAAGTATCCTAAACTCTACTCGAAGAAAGGGATTTTTGGAATTATCTGTTCAAATTTTTCTTGCCAAGACTTCCCTATCATGCAATATGTAGATGATACTCTTATTATTCTTAAAGCTTTGGTCAAAGAATTCTTCTTCATCAAGGCTATGCTTCAATCTTTTGCATGCTCAACGGGATTAAAGATTAATTTTGATAAATCACTCTTGGTCCCAGTTTATTGTAAACAAGATGTTTTGGTTAATCTTGCTGACATTCTTGGGTGCAAGATGGGATCATTTTCTTTCCCTTCTCTAGGATTACCTCTAAGTACTTCTAAACCAAAGTTAAATGACTTTGAAAGTATGGTAAACAGAATAGAAAAAAGGTTGACTGGTTGGCATCTTTCCTTCCTCTCTTTAGAAGGAAGATTAACTTTGTTAAATTCTGTACTATCTTCCATGCCAATGTTTCACATGTGTACTTTGAAGATTCTGGCATCAATATTGGCTATAATTGATAAAATTAGAAGTGCTTTTCTTTGGAAAGGATAAGCATCATGTGGGGGAGGGAATTATTTAGTGGCATGGTCAAAAGTATGTCGACCAAAGAAAGAAGGTGGTCTTGGAGTTCTAAATCTTAAAATCCAAAACTTGGCATTACTAATGAAATTTTTATTTAAAATTTTCATTCACAAGGATATTACATGGGTAAATCTCATATGGAAGCAATACTATGTTAGAAATCTACCTCTATGGGCTTTTGTTCAAGATTTGTTCTGGTGGAAGGATGTATTACAGAATCTATCTTTCTTTCAAGGGATATTTAAATGTGCAATTGCAAAAGGAAGCACCTGTAGCCTATGGACAAATGTGTGGCATCATAATGTATTATCACAAGAATGGGCTGAGTTATACTCTTATTAAAAGCAGGAAATATCTGTTCAAAACTTTTTAGGCATATCAGAGATAGTTGATTTATTGACATTTCCTCTCTCATCAATAGCCCACCAACAGTTCTTACTATTATCAAACTTGCATCTAAGACTGCAAAATCAAGATGTGGAAGACTCAGATAAATGGATTGCTATGGGATCTCAAAGCGCTGAATTTGCAACTCAAAAGATTTATCACTCTATTAGTTGTTATTCTGAATTTCATGCCATCTTTTCTAAATGTTGGAAGAATGGTTGCCTTCTCAAACAAAAAGTATTCTTCTGGACCTTTCTTCTTGAAAAAATACAACAGATTTATTGATTAGAAAACACATCAATGTAGATAACTCTGATTGTATTTGTTATCTCAATGGAGATTTAGAGACTCAAGTTCATCTATTTTTTCATTGTTCTTTTGCTCAAACTTGTTGGCGACGTATTGGAATTGTTTGGGAAAATGATATATCTTGCTGGGATAGGCTTCTAAATGTGAGATCTCACATTGTAGATATCAAAGCATTCTACTAGGAAGTCATAATAGTTGCTCTTTGGAATATTTGAAAATGTCGAAATAAGATTATATTTCAAAATATATCCGAAACAATATCGGACTGGTTAAAAAAGATTCAAAATGATTTAATCATGATCCTTACAGGGATTCATGTAGCTAAAAAGATGAGCCTCCAAAATTGGATTATCCTCCTGTAACATCTTTTTTTGTAATTTTTTCGTGCTTATCCTTATAAACTTTTATTATCTTCTAAATAATATATGACTTTCAGTAGGGACTTCCCTGCTGTCTTTTTGTAAAAAGATTTCATTATTCATAGTAAATTTTTTTTATTTCCTTAATTTTGATCGTGTTGGACTTGAAATTGTGTAATATCTACATAAATTTTTTGATATTTTTTTTATTTCCTCAATTTTGTGATAGTAGTTCTCTACTTTCAGTAGGGAGCTACTAGCTCCAAGGAGGATGCTTATCATAAAATTTCAATCATTTACATATCTGTACCATCAGTGATTTTCTTTTAATCATGTTGTTATGGCCCAGATTTCAAGCCCTAAGTTCTCAATTGGACCTGAAACTAGAGCTAAGAGGCTCTACCTAACTTCTTAGAGAGAAGCTGGAGCAAGCGTTTAACCTTAATGTCAGCTCAAGCGAATGCATACAACAATATAGCAAACATACCAGTCAATGGCTTTGGACGACATCAAATGCGTTGGGCCGGCAAAGGCGAAGCACTTGGCGAGGTCGACATTTGAAGACATGGATGTCACTGTGAACTGAAGGCAAAAGAGAAGACACAATACAAGAAAGACTTAATTATTTTGATGTAGAAGAGCTGGGCCCTGTGCGGTGTATGTATAGACGTGCGATATAGTGCAATGTCACCCAATTAATTGCAGAAAGAATTGTTGCCTGCCGACATCACTGCATAGCCCAAACTGAAGAAAGCTAAGCGCCAATTGGAAAAGATAATCACATAAAGAATTTGACTGAGCGCTGAGCACCTTTGCCGGCGTTGGCTTAGGCAATTCTGCTAGCGATGTCACTTAATTAAGTGCCAAAAAACTTTACTAGCATCAATTACATGGTATATAATCGAGGAACTGTTGGGAAATAGTAGTTTTAATAGTTTGAATGATATTGTAAATAGGATTATAAGTTACCAATCTGATTAACTCACTACTAGTCTGAACTAATAGTAATGTCTCTGTGACAAACAAGTAGAACTTGTCAAATTATCTAACTTGTCCCAAGCAAAAATTGGCACAAGATTATCCGAACTCCTAAACAAATATAAGAAAGAGAATACCTAATTTTCACTCTATCATTACATAACAAAGAATCGAGAAAAATAAACAAACTCAGCTACGAAAACAATTATATGTAATGTGAACTTCTTAATCCCAAGAAACAGAAAAAGACATGAAATTTAATATATATATATATATATGAGACCAAACAAAAATTCTTGCAAACAACCCCATAATAGAGTATTTGACCATAAAAAACCTATAGCTGAACTCAAGAATTCACAAAAAAAAAAGAGAAAAAAAAAAAGACCCCGAAAAGCACCAACTTTCGCAAAATGTTATTAGCGACTAAAGCCCCAAAGAATCAAAAGAAAACAATCAATGTAACATTACAAACACCTAAAATACAAAAAGAAACAGAAAACGCCTCAAAATTTCAGTCTTTATCAATTAATAGAGGTAAGAAAACTTCAATTTTTGTTATAGGAACAATCCCATCTCTACAAATACTAGTCTAGCAACTACAAAACCAAAAAAACAAAAGGAAGAGAGAGAGAGACAAATGGGATAGAAAAAAAAAATCCAATTTTTACAAACACAACACCAAAAAAAACCATATTAAAAAAAATCCAATCTTTATGAATCTAACTATCACCAACAATAGTCTAAAGGTAATATCACATCACATCTAAATATAAAAACACACAACTACACATATGAAATATAAATAAAAAAAGATATATGTATCATGGAGGCGGCACTCCATGTGAGACTTGATGAGATCGGTGCAGAGTCTATTGTATATGTCATACTTCCACTCTTTCATCATCCTCACTAACCTTATTATCATCATCTCCTCCTCCATACTACTACTTTTGATAGAAGAATTGAAAGAAGATGAAGATGAGATGGAGACTATTTTCACCAATTGGCGAGTTGGGGGAGGGTAACATAGTAAGGAAAAGGTTATTTTCACCATCATTTCTCTCATTTTCAAGTACTCTAAATTACAAAGACAAAAAGGTTGCTTTGCTTGACAGGTTCAATTGTAGCATTATTGGATAGGATTGTATAAAGTAGACAAAGAAATACATAATCCAAGTCTATGCACGACTCTCGAGAGAAGCTCTAGCGGTTTAGATAGAGAGACTACAAACTCTTGGGTGTATAGGAAAATTACGATATATATAGAAATCTTTTTATCTACTCTCATTAGTAACTACTCCTTATGCATATACTCCTACAAGTATTGTCTAGATCAAATTCTTAAAAGAAAAATAAAGAATCCTAATGGGAGGAGCTACACACATAGAAAAGTACACATGCAAAGAACAAATATTGCCATCAAAATTACACAACCAACATACAAGTGTAGTAGTGAGTGGTGACCCAAGGAGTATGGCCAACGTGGGCTGAATTGGGCCGAGTGGGCTTGTGTTTCTGGCCCAGATGGACGCCTTTATTGTTTATTAGCCCATATTAACTCCATTGTTGGTCCTCGTAGCCAATGCGACCATCTTACTGTTGTAAAACGTTTTGTTTTAAGAAAATTTACCAATGTTGTAAGGAGTGATTTTACTCTTAAGCGGCCACTTAAACTTAACAATCCCTCTTCGCATCGCATCGCACCTTACATATGTATATTGAGTTATTCGATTATATCATAATGAGATGAGATTAGGATCTTATGTGACAGGTGGTCACATATGTTATCTTTTCTTCATATTTTATGATTTTTATCCACCGTTGTTCCTTCTGATATCTCAAATTTCGCCGTCATATAAACACTGTTTACTTTATTTGGAGGATTTTTCCAATCTTTTGACATCATAGTGCACAACACAAGGATACAAGTACAGTGCAGGCACACCAATTGCTCATTTTTTTCCCAGTCCTCTGCACACAAAACGACAAGTACTAGTCCTTTATTCCTATCTCCCTCACCACTCACCAGTGGTGTGACTGGCGTCTATTTAGGCCCCTACACACGCTGACCCCATGGTGACCGCTACATTTGCAATTGTAGCAACTCAGTAAAATTTGATCAGTCTAATTATAGATTAAATACTCCTGTTGAAAAATATAATCTAAAATAAAAAAATACTTGTATCCTGTTTTCTTATAATAATCAATCTAAAGTGTTGATCGTTGATCGATGGTTTGTACACATATAGTTATAACACAACTAGTAAATTTTTATCTTGACGCACACACATAATTATCTCATAAATCTTTAAACATGTATGTTGTAGAATTATGATTTGATGACAGGTGTTATAGAGAATATTTGAATATATAAAAAAAATAGACTAACAATGTTTTTATAAAACCACTACACTCAAGCACTTGGGACGTTATCTCTTAATAATTGGCCATTTCACTCATAACCATGATGATTTTTCCAATCTTTAAAATTGTACTAGTGCACAACACAAAGAATTACACCTACAGTGTAGTGACACGTGCTATACTTCCTCCCCTTTTTGCAGCTAATTTTTTTTTTTCTGTTCTCTATGTGTAATCGGGTTTGTTCTACGGACTACGACACACAATACATGCAAAACAACCATCACTACTCCTTTATTCCTTTCTTCCTCATATACAAAAGGCATGCAAAAAGAACCTCATTTAACAAACCAAAAAAAAAGAAAAAACAAACTATTCTGCTGCAACACATATACTAGAGTGTTCCGTCATAGTTTCAACTTCAACTAGTTTCAATGAACTAGTTTATTAAAGAAATTTAAACTCAGTTAAACACATCTAGTAATAACAATAAACATATTCAAATATACAGATGTGTCAAATACTACTTTTCTTTGAAGGAAAAAATAAATCAAGGTTAGAATAAATTCAACTGACGGCCTTAAATTATTAAACTAGTATAGCTTTTATCAGTCTAATTTCAAACTTCACCGGCCAAGGCCATAAGTTCCACTGGTTGTGTCAAATTCTGTCTCAATGAGCTTTTCCTCATCCAGAAAACAAAAAAGATTTTGATACACCATCAACAACACAAACTCTAAGAAAGGCGCGTGATCGACTTTGCTCGGACTTTAGATTTTCTTAGATTGAGTTAGATGAGAAATCAGCACGTTCCATCATCACACAAAATACATTTTAGAAAATAATTCCGAATCTAACAATTCTATCTCGAAGTTTTATGTATGATTTAAGAATTTTAAAGAGACTAGAATCATATTTCTGAAATCAACAACTATAATAACTACATCTTATGGAGTTTAAATTGAAAAAAAAGACTGGATTATAGAGTATATGCATATTTTCTCTTAAAAAATTTACACTATCTATCTTACATTTCTCATCTAGATTTAATCTCCATTTTTTTCTCCCACACTTTTTCTTCCCCTCCTCCTCCTCTTCCTCCAAATCCCTCTGCCACCATTGTTGCCCTCATATTTTCCCTTGTTGATTTTGCTGTCTGGCCGCACCATCACCTGACTACTACAGCTCCGTCGCCATCTCTCTCATGGCTACCACCTCCCGCCTCCTCCACCCGCCATTAACAACACACCACAGCCTCGCCACTCCAATGTCAAGCCGTCACTGTTGAAGAAATTAAAGAGAAAGTCAGGTGCACCTTAGAGAGTTCAAACTAAAAAAAAAGGTTTGATCCAATAATGGAAAGATGTGCGCATGTAATATAAAAAGAACAGGTATGTCTATTAATAATTCTCTTTATGTATTTTTTTAATGAGAATTACTAGGCAAGTATTTTTTTTTTATATTCACGGTTACAATAACTACAGTTTTAGGAGTTTAAATTGAAAAAAAGACAGAATAAGAAAAAAGTTATAATCTCCCAGCACTGAAACATGAAGAAAAAATTTTCCATTCGTGAGCTATGACTGGTCCTTTTAAAAAGATTTTAATGAGCAATGCCGGGATAATTTTACTGCCTCCGAGGTTAAAAGCATATAAAAATTTTTTGTTGGCTCAAGGGGAGGATCATAGCTGGACGAGGACTAGGGGACAGCTCGCCACGACACAAAGTCCCACTTTTTCATGTGATCAGCTCAGAATCCAGATCCAGTGCACATTTCTCCTCATATATTATTTATAGGTTTTGTTGAGTCGTTCACCTCCAATCCTTGAAAAGTAGTGAGCAATGTGGATACATTATATGATAAGTCTATAGTAAAAAAGTTGATCCAACTCTAATCTAAAATAAACAATCTAATCGACGGAATATATTTGGGTCTCTTTTTATTAGTGTTATCCGTTGATTTCGAATGGACAGCGATATCAACTTTGCTACCATCACCCAGGATAAAAGGTTCCATATGAACTAGTGCAGCCCATAGGTTGAACTCTGAGGGTGTTTAGCTTGTAGCTCCATCTTATTTTTTCAAAGTTATTAGTAAGTAAGTGTATATGTGAAATTCATATTAACTAAAACTTTATTTTACAATTTATTAAATAAATATATGATAGAAATAGCTATAAAAACAAATATTGCTATCCATTGATTCTAGACATATAATGACAATTATATATGACATTAAAATAAGGAAAATTAATTGTGTGGATGATTAATATGTTGTTTTATGTGGTAGAGACAGAACTAACTTAAAATATTGGTCATTAGATGTCTTGGATCATATAGTCATAGAAGAAAAGATTTTTGAAAATTCAAAACTCATATGTTATACAGTAGTATAGTTATAGATATGGAGTAATTGGTATTTTTAACTTTATAATAAAATATAGAATTAATGTTAGAACAATAACAAACTCAATTATAGGAAAAAATAGCTAAATGATGCTGCAAAAATAAGGTATTAATGCATGACACTAATTATAAAATTCATATATAAGACCAAAGATCATATGACATAGAGACACTATAGTTAAATCCAAATTTTTTTCGCAAAGGTGTCAAGCCAAAAAGACCAACAAAAAAAAAATTGCCCACTATTTTATATAGAAACACGTTCTTGCTTTTTTTTTTTTTCTTTTTTATCAATGAGTGAGATCCATACAAGTATACAACTATATGCAACCTCAAATTTTATCAGGTAAGAGGATATACAAATTCTTCCTAGCTGGGGAGCAGGAACATGGCACCCCGCTTGCACGGCTCCCTCCATTCGAATTTTGACTCGGATCATTTGCCAGCCAAGAGCAGCCTGGCCCCCCTATACTTGTCTGGCAAAACTTATCACACCAAAAATTTATAAAGTTTTGTTGTCTTAATTTGAATTGTTATTTTTTAGTCTAATAATTTAAACAGTGAGAAAACTATATGACTTTTCTTTCTAAAGTAAAGATACAAGTTCACTTGCATTAAGTTGAGCCCAGAGAAAAGTTCAAACAGTTCAAAACAAATTCAGTCAATGTTTTTATATCAATAAAATCCTTATAAACAATCGTTCTTTCACATAGCACGACTAATAGACAACAGTTTGAATCAAAGACCCACATATAGCAGAGGCAATAAGAATACATAAACTAAACTAAACTTAAACAGAAAACCAACATATAGGACAAGAGCGTAGGAAAGTGATCGACACCGTTTGACGTGAACAACAGACTGTCCACAGTGGTGCAGAGATGGGGCCAGGAGTGGCCTGGCCTCCAAAGGTAGGTATGAAATACTATTATACACAAATTTTATCCTATAGAACGTACAACATGTTGTGGGGTTAAGTGCCCCCAACAATAAGATCTTATGAGTCGTGAGAAATTTGTGACTCGAAATAATCATGTGATGAGTCATTTAAAGTTGGACAATAAGAGAAAATGAATATGAGAGATTTATACAAGTATGCTTCCAACGTTAGTCGATTGGGAGATGTCGTTCTAAAAGCACACCTAGTGGAGTAGTTGTTATTATCAAGTGAAAACAATTAGTTACAAATAAATGAGTACATGTGATATTGATAGTCTAAAGAAGTGGTTATTGACCATAACATCCCTCCTGAAACTCTTGGATGAAGGACAAGATAATCAATTAGGCATACTTTCGTTCTAGATGTCTAACACGTGTCACCATGAGTACCTCCTGGAGATCATAATACCACTTGGAAAAAGTGGTCTGTGCAATCCCAGAAAGGCGTTTCCTAGTAAGGACTCCATCCGTAAGATATCTCTCAAAGGGGCATCCTTCGGTGGGGGCTCCCCTGAGTAGAGATCTCTCGCAGTTTTACCCTCTCCAAACAAGTGTTGGGGTCAGATAGTCTACAACCTTTCTCACATTATCCATCACTGGGGGAGATAGGGAGCGTAAAGCTCCTCGGATAACTCAAAACTAGGAAAGGAAATTTCCTAGGTAAAGTGTCTCCGGAGACAACTAACCGGGATGCTTATCGGGTGTCGAACTTGTCAGTTGTTTTACCTCAACACGGCTCCATTGTCCTGCCGTCCTGGTACGTAATTCCCAGGAGCAAAATTTCCTAGGAATCTAAATGGCCCATCGTCTTCCCGGGAAGGGACATTCCCTCAGCACCACTTTCCCGGGGTGCTGCGCCACATCGTCATACGACTCAAGAGGTATCCAGCAAACACAAACAATTAACATGGTCCCTATTACTCATCTCTTATTCTTTGATCACTTTATGAGAATTTTGTGGTTCAGTCTTCAAAACGGTTTAAATTAGTCAAATCATCAATTTCTAACATTTTGAAACCCACTAATTGGGCACTGTTCATTCTTCTTCCCTCTGGCGCATCCACGTCGCTGTTTTTTTTTTGCCCGTCGGATGTCTTCCGTTTGGTGCTGTGATCGTGCCGCGTCGCGCAGCCCCTCGTCGTTTCTCGCTCGGCCACGTCTTGCTTTTTTCTCCTCCGCTCGATGTTGCCGTTCAGCCGTTCGGATTGCTGCGGGTGTCGCGGTTGGTGGTGTGCACGATACTTGCCTTTCATTGGTCCGCGTCGGCCTGTTTTTCCCTATCGTCTGATTCTTTGCTTCGGCGGCCTCGATTTGCTGCTGTCTGCAGGCAGGTGAGTTCTCTGTGCGGCTTCGATTTGCGTGTCCTCTTGGTGTGTTTTTCTCCGCGATGGTTTGCTTCGTTTCCTTTTTGCTTCGTCGGTAGGTGCATTGGTGCCTGCTGCTGCTTCGCCGTTGTTCTGGTCAGTTCTTTCTTCCCTGCTTGCTCCTGTGCTGTGTCTTTTGTGTTTTTTTGCTTCCATTATGTGCTCTCAATGTGTGCTGCTCGTGTTGCTTTCTGTTTTGTGTTCTTATTTTTACAAGTTTCGGCGTCGTCGCCTGCTGTCTGTTTGCTCCTGGTGCGGTTCCTGTTTCTTGCTGATGCTTTTCTGTGCGCATCCCTGTTTGTTTCTGTTTTTTTCTCTATATTTGGTGATGCTTTAGAATCATCACAGCTTTGCCTTCGTTGCTTTGTCTTTGTTAATTTTATGTGATATACTTCAGATGGTTAATGATGCCTCTCGTGTGTTATTATGTATTGGTTTTTTTTACTTGCTTCCTTGGATTGCATCTGTGTGTTGGATATACTGTTTTTCCCATGTTGAGTCTGCGTCGACCAGATTGGGGTGTGTGTGCTGTGTTTTGCCTTTGCGCACGACCGCGTTGCATCCTCTCTCTACTGCTTTTGTTCATCAGACACCGATTAGTTAGCTCAGGTTGGTTATGCATGAATTTGACATAACTTCATATATCAAAAATGACATGGAGTGTGACAGCTATTTTTTCTATTTGTTCAATACAGTGAGAGAGCACATGAAAATTACAGTTGCACACGACCGGGTTGCACGACCGGGTTGCGCACGACTGGATATACAGATTGGTTTTGTGCTGGTCGACAGCAGCAGACGACCTCAACCAGTTTCGATCCTCCGTTCTTGCTTTACTCGCCCGCTGTTATCGACCAGTCTGGACTAGCCTCGACCACCGGTTGCCTTTGTACGTTTTGTCTACTGTTGCATCCCAGTTTGTGTCGACCAGTTGCGGTTATTGGTTATATATACTGGATTGGAGGCTTTGATGTGGATGAATTGTTTTCGCCTAACCGTATATACTAGATCATATTTATATTTGGTGATGTATACGAATTAGCATATCAATTTCTCTATATACAGGGGAAGATAGCTTGCAGCAAATGCAGTATAATAGTGTACTGTACATGCTTTTCATGATGTATAGATTTCATTACCTGCATGTTATCCCTTTTTCTTTTTTCCCACGCCGACCTGCATGTTATCTTGGACCAGTCGTTACTGTGTATGCATTATCTTTAAGTAAGGATGAGGGAATATTTGCCTGATGTTTCATCCCAAGTTTCTTTATCTATTAAATAGGATATATGGGAAAAGTTTAAATTGATCTTTCGTTTCATGAGATATTTTTATGCTGATTTATTCAGGTTTGGTCACTGCTCAAACCATATTTCATCTGTCTATGCATATATGTGGATTCTGCTTTTTTCAGCTATGTATTGTAAAAACAAATTGCTGCCATTCAGAAACAAATTTGGATACAAACATTTTCATGGTGGACATTTTCTACTTCATATTTTGATTTTTAGTAGGTGCTTCAAGGTTGCGCATCAGATAAAGGAGATTTCACAATGGTCTAAGATAATTCATAGAGCATCAGGATAGATTGATCACTGCACAAACTACTGGTACCACCAAAGATTTGAATACTGGAAAAGGACGCCACGTGGTTGGTGATGGGAGGAAAAAACAAAGCCAAAGCTAAATCATTAGTGCACTTATTTGAGTCCTAATTTTCCATTGGGCCACGGCCGCGTGTCTGCATTTGACTACCACTAATTGTCCTTATATGTCCATGATATGATTTTTCAGTACATGTTTGTTTAATGTGCGACAGCCAAATCATTTTTTGGCCAACTTTTTACCAGAGTGAAATGAAAAAAAAAGTAATATAAATTTTGTCCACAAGCATCATGCTTAATCAAGATCAGATAATTATCAAGAGAAGCTGGTGCTTAGTAGGTCAGGTGAAAATCTAGCCGCAAAAAAATTGTTTATTGTGCTGTGTTTTTTTTACTTGTCAATGTAGATACTCATTGAGTTCTTTTTGTGGTAGATGATTGTGATATATGTATGTAATAAGTTTCTATTCTACGTTAGGTAGAACTGAATTAGAATTTTAACTTTTATTTTAAGATATTTTTATCTCTGGTAGCCTCATTGGTCCTGAATATAATGTGATTAATCATGGGAGTTAACCAATGCATCTCTGCAGTACAAATTTTACTCGTTAACCAAAAAATGGGGTTGTTTAAAGTGTGTGTGCCTTTTTTTTTAAACCGCACCATGTACACAATATATTTAAATTTAGATTTAATTTTTACTCTCTTTTCTCCCCTACACTTCTTCTCCCTCCTCCCAATTCCTGCCGCCACTGCCGTTGCCCCCACCTCTTCTCCCCCATTAATTACCGCCGCAGCCACCTTGCTGCATCACTGCCCTTTCATCGCCCATCTCCCTGTGGACGCCACCTTCCACCGCCTCGACTTGCAACTAGTAGTGCCACCGCCACCCCACCTCTACCCATCAACAAAACTAAAAATAATTACCCTTAATATATACACGCATCTAGCCAACTAATTTAGATATAACAATAGGATCACCCCACCTAAGATCCCCCAATATCAGGCCTTGGTTTGAGTGGTGAAAAAAAAATTCCATAGCAAAGAAAATCCCCACTAGAATTATGGTAACCCCTAGAATCCTTCAAATCCCAATTGGGATTACATCCCACCAATAAATTAATCCTAGTTGTTGTTTGGATGAAGTATGGAAAATTTTTTTACTCTATTCTTTGATCCCAAAATTGGCCGAAGAATTGCTGGAGTTGGCTAGAGAGGCTTTAGAGGCAGACGAGAGAGAGTCAATATGGAGAGTCCTTGAGTCAGTGGACTAGACGGAGGAGGGCGGAGGCAGCGTAGAGACTAGAGAGGTATCGTGCAAGGGAGAGCGTGGCAGCTAGTAGAAAAAAAGTTGGGTGCTCTAGTAATTTTCTTTTTCACGATGGAATGGGTCGGATAAATTCTTATCAAAGCCTCGTCCAAACAGTATTTTAGGCCTGGCTCAAAATAATTTTTTGGTAGGATTTTCGTTCATTTGGATTGGGCGTGATTCAACCCAATCCTGGGCTTCCCAACTGTTAAGTATATGTGTATATGTGTATATGTATTGGATGTGTCTAAATCTGACTCTAACCCTTTAGGCTGTTGTATCTATAAATACTGGGCTTTTGACCCTAATACAATTTGAGGTTAATCTTAACATGGTATCAGAGCCAAGTTTCACAACCCTAACCCTAACCTCCCGTGGTTCTTGATGTTTATGCCGTCGCCGCCGTTGTCGTCGCCGTCGTCGTTAGATCCACGTGTCTTCCTCGCCACGTGTCTTCCTCGCCGAAGGTCTTCCTCGCGCTCGATCTGGCCGAACCCGTGCCTCATCCGGTCTTCCCCGACCCGCGCCTGATCCGGTCTTCCCCGAGCCGCCCGTCTCCGGCGCCGTCCGTCTCCGGCGCCGTCCGGCTATCCGGCCGCCGCCGGTCTCCGCCCTACCCCCGCACCGCACCGCCCCGCGCCGCCGGCGCCGCCCCGTCCGGCCCCGCGTCGCACTCTCCGTCCAAGCCGTCCCAGCCGTCCAAGCGTCGCGCCGCCCCGTCCGGACCCGCGTCGCGCCGCCCCGACCGGCCCCGCGTCGCCCCGTTCGGCCACGCGTCGCCTCGTCCGGCCCCGCGTCTCCCCGCCCGACATCGCCCCGTCGGCTCCAGTCCGATCCGGCGCCGATCCGCCTCCCCGTCAGGCGTGCCGCCCGCCGCCGCACCGATCGTCGGCCGCGCCCGGCGCCCCTGCTCCCCGCCCGACGCGCGCCTGATCCGGCCTCCTTCCTCACTAAAAAAAAAAAAAAAAAAAAGACTTCTGCACCCTTTTGTGTGTGCTCCTTCCAGTTGATGTCGTTTGTCTCCTCGGATCTTACGATCCCTTCTTCTGACGTTATGGCATCTTCAGTTTCTTCAGGAGGTTTCTCCCTGCCACTCTGTGATGTGAAACTCAAAAGCACTGCTGATTATCGCGAGTGGTCTATTGTCATGACATCTCTTCTTGATGGTTTTGGCCTGCGTGGACATGTGGATGGGACACGTCGTCAGCCACTCTCCAGTGATCCTACTTTGTCTACTTGGCTGCGTGATGAAGCCCGGGTCAAGTGTCTCATTATGCAGAACACTTCGTCGGACATTCGGTTGAGTATCGATTCTTTACCCACCTGTCAGGATATATAGGATTTTCTTGCTACTCGCTACCGACAGGTGGGTCATGCACTTCGCTGATCTCTTTGCCAGCAACTTTCTGCCTCTCAGCAGGGCGATCAGACTGTAGAGGAGTTTTACAGTTAGCTCTGCAAGATTTGGCGTCAGCTAGACTCTATGGCACCTACTGATGCCGGACCTCTCACCCTTCGGTATAGGGAAGAGGAGCGTGTTTTTCAGTTTCTGATGCGTCTCCGGTCAGAGTTTGAGATGGTTCGCTCTCAACTTCTTAATCGTGAGACCCTCTGCTCTTTGGAATAGATTGTCCGGGCCCTTGTTGCTGAGGAGACTCGACTGCGTTCTTTGACGTCTCATTTCACCTCATCACCTTCTACGGTGTTGGCTATATCGCGGTCTAGTTTGACTTCTCTGCGCACTGATGTACGTGCCCCTGCGGTCTATTCACATTGTAAGAAGCCGGGCCATACTGTTCAGCGCTGCTTCAGTCTTCATCCAGAGCTGAAGGCTCAGTTTGAGCGTGATCGTGCTGCTCGCCGTGGCCGTTCTACTCCTGTTGTGTCCTCTAGCCCATCCTTTGATCAGCCGGCTCCTCTCACTGCTGCAGAGCTGCGCCAGCTTCATACTCTTTTACAGCGCCAGACTACTATACCCTCCTCGTCTTCTGCTGGGGCTGCCGTTCACTCTACTCCATCATCAGGTACAGCTAGTCCCTGGGTTCTGGATTCAGGGGCGTCTTTCCATATGACATCTGATTGTTCCGCATTACAATCATGTCGGCCGTCCCAGGATCATGTTTCTGTTCAGACAGCTGATGGCACTACTTTACCGGTTACACATCAGGGCATCCTTTCTGCCACTCATTTTACTGTTTCTGATGTCTCTTGTGTACCACAGCTGCAGCTGTGCCTTATGTCTGTCTCTCAGCTTGCTCGACTGAAGTGTTTTATTGGGTTTGATGATTCTTTTTGCTATGTGCAGGATCGTCGGACGAGAGCTCTCATTGGACGTGGCCGACTTCACAGTAGCCCCAAGAGTCTCTACCACCTTGATTACCTACATCTTCCGGTTTCTTCTCCGACCACTGCTACTTCGGTCTCCACTCCTTCAGTCTTCGCGTCTGTCCCTGCGTCGTCTATCAGCTTTTACCAGTGCCATCATCGTTTGGGTCATCTTTCTCATCCTCGTTTATCTAGTCTAGTGCGTCAGGGTGTTTTAGATCCTGTCACTTCTGATAGTTCTTTATCTTGTTCGGGTTGTAAGCTTGACAAACAGCTACAACGTCCGTATCCTACTAGTATTTCTAGGTCAAGTCGTGCTTTTCAGCTTATTCATTCTGATGTATGGGGTCCTGCTCCTTTTGTTTCGAAAGGTGGACATAAATATTATGTGATTTTTATTGATGATTTTTCTCGCTATTGCTGGATCTATTTCATGAAACATCGTGGTCAGTTGTTATCTATCTACCAGTCTTTTGCTCGTATGGTCCCTACTCAGTTTTCCTGCTCCATTCAGACCTTTCGCTCTGATTCTGGAGGTGAGTACTTGTCCACATCATTTCGGCAGTTTCTCTCTGATGAGGGTACCCTTCCTCAGTTATCTTGTCCAGGTGCTCATGCTCAAAACGGTGTTGCTGAACGCAAACACCGTCACATTATTGAGACTGCTCGTACTCTTATGCTTGCCTCTTTTGCTCGCCCAAGTAGAGTCAGAGTATGCATGTAGGTGAAGCGGACTGGTCCGAGCATAGAACAAACCACGGGAAGAAGTGCCACGTAAATAGCGAAGTACCCGAAGGAGATGACTATAATGTACCGAGGTGAGAGCACTGACAAACTGACTAAGGACACTAACAACATGAGAAATATCCGGCCTAGTGACAGCCAGATACACCAGACTTCCAACAATGTGACGATATCGAGAGGGATCCTCAAGAGGAGAGCCATCTGTGGGTCGCAGTTGCAGATGCAACTCCATGGGTGTAGCAGCTGTACGAGTGTCAGTGAGACCAGAACAAGCAAGTAGATCAAGAACATACCGTTCTTGAGATAAGTAGTAGCCAGCTGCCGTAGAAAGAACTTGAATACCCAAGAAATAGCCCAAAGGACCCAGATCAGACATCTGGAACTGCTCACTGAGACGCGCCTTAACAAAGGCAACATACTGCTCATCATCTCCCGTAATCAACATATCATCAACATAGAGCAAGATAAGCGTCCGACCACGAGCAGAAGTGTGAACAAACAGGGCCGGATCATGAGCACTAGCAACAAAACCAGCAGCCAGAAGTACTGAACTGAAGCGAGCAAACCAAGCACGAGGCGCTTGTTTAAGACCATACAAAGCACGACGAAGACGACAAACATGGCCAGTAGGTGCAGAATAACCAGGTGGTGGCTGCATATAGACTACCTCCTGAAAATCACCATGAAGAAACGCATTCTTCACATCCATCTGAGAAATAGCCCACTGACGAGTAGCAACAACTGCAACGAGAGTACGCACCGTGGTCATATGAGCAACAGGAGCAAACGTCTCCTCATAGTCACGGCCATACTGTTGTTGAAATCCCCGAGCAACAAGACGCACTTTATAGCGCTCAATAGAACCATCCGACCGTGTCTTGATTTTGAAAACCCATTTGCAAGTAATGGGTACTGCACCTGTGGGTAAAGGAACAACATCCCAAGTCCCTGTACGCTCCAAAGCGGAGAGCTCCTCAGTCATGGCTAATTGCCACTCAGGTATGTGAGCCGCATCCTGATAGCTGCGAGGCTCCTGAACATCACTGGTTCTAGTGCAGAGGCTGAGTTTCGTGCTTTGACTACGACTACTGCTGAGATCATATGGCTTCGCTGGCTTCTTGCTGATTTCGGTGTGACTTGTACTGCTCCTACGTCCCTTTTATGTGACAACACGAGTGCTATCCAGATTGCGCATGATCCTGTGAAGCATGAATTAACCAAACATATTGGTGTTGATGCTTTCTTTACTCGCTATCATTGTGAGCACGGCACTATTCATCTTCAGTATGTGGCCTCTGATCTTCAGGTTACCGACTTCTTCACCAAGCCACAAACACGCGATCGTCATGAGTTCAGTCTTTCCAAACTCAATACTTTTGAGCCGCCTTGAGTTTGAGGGGAGGTGTTAAGTATATGTGTATATGTGTATATGTATTGGATGTGTCTAAATCTGACTCTAGCCCTTTAGGCTGTTGTATCTATAAATACTGGGCTTTTGACCCTAATACAATTTGACGTTAATCTTAACACCAACAACGGGCCCTTAGTATTTTTGCTCAGTAAATTCCACAATCACGTTACACATAAGTGTTGTTTAGTCAGGCTCGGACTCCAATTTATATAGTAGAGAAGTTGGAGTCATATAAATCCAACCTCAAATAGATTAGAAACAGGAGTTTTAGAAGTGTTTCTCTCTACTTTAATGTTCTAAATGACATTTACGCTATATAAATAGAATAATAATAATAACTTATAATTAGTTCTAATTTTGTGGGTAAGTTTTAATATTGAAAATTGAAGTTATTAGAGTATCTTCAATCTTATTCTAAGTCTCTAGTACAAAAATAACTCTTATTCCACTTTAACTCTAGAAAAATCATCTATCGAAAACACTCTATTTGACTATTTTGACTCCAACCTAAAAGTTTGAAAGGCAAACAGGATGGAATTTACCGTGGCCTGGGGGACGAGAGAAGACTAACGTACTAGTATTACCTATCCACGGCAGGTTTCTTTGATGGAGTCGGCCGACCAGGAATTTGTTTGTTTTCACTACAAATTTCCATGAACAGAGCCCAGCCCGGACGCCAGTTTGGTTTGTTGGTGCCTTTAATATTTCCATCTCACACTGCCCCAGGGGCCCTTTATGTGACAGCGATGACCATACAGATCTAATCTCAGTTCGTGCGCGACAACTAGTGACCTCCATAATGTACTCTAGCACAGTTTTTTAATTAATTACAGTATTACCGTTGAATTAATTAGCATATCCACAGTGACCATATTCTGCACTTACATATGCAGCCGAAGGTTAGATCGGTATACCACGCAAAAGGATGTCCATATTCGATCATCGATAACCTCTACAAAAATTCGTATCTTATATTTTAGAGAAATAAAATCATATGTGTTTCTCTTTATTTAAATTATTATATTAGAATAGTCATATCAAGAAAGTTTACAATTTTTTATAAAATAATTAACCACATCAAGTTTTTTCCTAAATAAACATAAGTCCAAAGAAAAACACTTTTTATCTTTTCTTATTAGGATTCTAATCTCTAGTTTTATGTGTGTTTAATCATAATATTATATTGACAAATATGCTTGGGAAAGATAGTGTATAGGGGCAATGGGATGGGAGATAGATAGTATTAGTAATATAATATATAATATCATTTATGACAATTTTATAAGAATTCTTGCTTGCCATATATTTTTTCAAAAGAAATAAATAAACATTCAAAGTGCCAAATGCACAAGTGGAACTTTCGATAAAGTGAACGCTGTAACGTTGCACTTTTATTTATTTATTCATTTATTTTTAATATTTTACAATATTTTACACAACGTGCATTCAACTTCACACTTCTTGAAAGTTGAAACCCAAACAAAACAAGTTGGCTTTGTAATCAAGTTTTAAAACTTCAGCTTAAACTAAACTAAACTATCCTATAAAATCCTACGTGCTACCCTGCTTTGTGCTTTACCCCAAATCACACTCCTCTCCCCTGTTCCAATCCTCTCCTCTAGAGTTCTCAAGAACTCAAAACACAAAGATGTTGTTGTGCTCGTGGCATCCTCCATGGATCAGTGCTCTTCTTGTATCCATCGCCATTGCCATTTCTTGCTCTCGCGGCGCGCGCGCCTACACGGCCAACACGACCTCCTCCTTCGGCGACAACTTCGACATCACCGGCGCCGAGGACCACCTCAAGACCTCCCCTGACGGCCAGACGTGGTACCTCTACCTCGACAAGAAGACAGGTGATTAAGTTTAATAACCATCAGAGGCTATCTAATCATATAAGTGGTGGTGGTTTTGTTTAAATGGTTTCTTGGTTTTTAGGCGTTGGGTTCCAGACGAAGCAGAGGTACCTGTTCGGGTGGTTCAGCATGAAGCTAAAGCTCGTCGGCAACGACTCCGCTGGCATCGTCACGGCCTACTACGTAAGCTCGACGACGATCGGTAGTTTAGGATTCTAGATCAGTGGCATGGCATGTGCTTATGAGCGTTGTTCTATGCAGATGTGCTCAGACCTGAACGCGGCGCCAGACCGGGACGAGCTGGACTTCGAGTTCTTGGGCAACCGGACGGGGCAGCCGTACACCATCCAGACCAACGTGTACCGCAGCGGCGTCGGCGGTCGCGAGATGCGGCACTCGCTGTGGTTCGACCCCACCGCCGACTTCCACACATACTCCATCCTCTGGAACCCCAAGCAGATCCTGTAAGTGATTCAGCCCTCCACAGACCACAGATCAAGGCACACTTCAATTTCTTTCTGCCTATCCCATAACACCCACTGCAAGTAGGCCCCCACAACACCTTCCAAACACGAGGTCCGTCCCTTGGCAGTTGTCACAAACCACGTACGAATAAATTCATTTGTATGCAGTTCATGACACCCCATCGCAATATGATTGCTAGTAGACGTTACAAACCGCACACGAAATGTAGTGTGAGGTGTTTTTGAGATGGGTTTGCTGGCTGGATTTGGAAGTAGCTGTTTTGGAATGAATGGGCGAGTTGAATGTATCCAACCACCTCCAAGTGAAGTGCAGCGTTTAAGTTTAATTGGGGAGATAGATATGCCAAACCAGGCCGCTCTCTTGGTACATGTGGTACACCCACCCTGCTTGGGACCAATCAAAATGCGTGCTCCTGTGTGCCGTGCAGCTCATGCCAAATGCCATCCCACCCTGTCCGTGCTACTACTGACTTGCAAAACTATTTGCTGTAGTTATCGCGGACGACGTACTCTTGCTGCTCCGCTTTAGTGCAACAAATTATTGGAGTCTTTTTTTTTTTTTGAAAAATATCTATAATATCAATATAAATTTTCTGAAATTATAATTTATGAGACTTACTAGTTGGACTGATCTCAAATACCACTAGAATATCCTATATTGAAATTTTATAGTTGCATAAAAAGAAATTTGCTCACTTTTTTTTGCGAGATTAATTCAATGTGTGGATTCTTGATATAATTGTGTGTTTGCATGTTTAGTAGGGGCATGCACAATTAGACCGAGCCAAAATAATGGAGCCGAACACAATCGAATTAATCAAACTTTTTAGTTATTTTAGTATTTCCAATTTAATTTAGTGTTTATATTTACAAACCAAAATTTTAGCGAAAACGAAACAACCAAAACGAGAAAACCAAAAAAACAAACTTAACAAATAACTTTTTTGTAGTGCATTAGGCTACATACTATTTTAAATATTATACCATTAGCAATAAAAAATTAGCAATATTATCGAGTAAAATTTGAATTTAAATATCACAAAGTACATGAATAATGCAATACTTGCATTTTGGTACCATATTATGTGGTATTTTGAATTTTGCTTTCAAAATTATTGTGTCATCTATATTTGAGGATATATGGTAAATTTGGATTTTATCGAATCAAATGGAGCCGAATTTTATTTGATATTTACTAATATCGAACCGAAATATAATTTAATTAATTTGGTATTAGTGTTACTTGACCGAAGTTTTAGAAAAACCAAAATAAACGAAGCGAATAAACTGCAAATATCGAATGCGCACAACTAATGTTTGGAGTAGCTGGTGTGGTGGCTAAGCCTGTGCTTGATAGTTATATAGACGAGGATACGCTATAGTTGCTGGGGCGGCTGCATGAGGATTAGACTGCAGGATCAAATGTGCAATAGCCTAGATCAAAGGGTCCATGCGTGCAACAAACTGAGTGTCGAGTTTTGATCTTAAGGGTTGTACAGACACGGGTCCTATGTTGTTCTAAGAAACGACACATTCATGTCGTTGGGGCCCCGCGGTGTTGTTTGATCATCTTTGGACACTTGAGATTGAATTGGGTGGGTCAGATGTTCTGGTCCTGCTTCAATCTCAAATATTAATTTTCGATTGAACAGTCCATGTGATGCACACCATTCATGGCGTTTGAACGGTAGGACAGAGGATACATACTATTTGCATGAAGACAGAGGACAATTTCCAGTTTCTTCTCCACCGCAGCCGATCTGACAAGTGTCGCTCTTGGTTTCTTGCAATGGCGCAGGTTCTTCGTGGACAAGGTGCCGATCCGGGAGTACCGGAACTCCGACAAGCCGAACAACTTCTTCCCGATCATGAAGCCCATGTACGTGTTCTCCAGCATCTGGAACGCCGACGACTGGGCCACGCGCGGCGGCCTGGAGAAGACGGACTGGACCAAGGGGCCCTTCGTCTCCTCCTACCGGGACTTCGCCGCCGAGGCCTGCCCGTGGGTGGGCCCCTCCCCGAACTGCGCCTCCACCGTCGGCGACAACTGGTGGGGCCAGCCGCCGGCGTTGACCCTCGACGCCAACCAGGTCGATGACTCCGGCTGGGTCGCCAGGAACCTGGTGATCTACGACTACTGCGACGACCGCGAGAGGTACTCCACCGCATCGGAGGAGTGTGGGCTCCGGACGGCCAGCTCGTGAGGAGGTCACGTGTGATCCGTCGGTTGGGTGATGTGCGGCTAAGATCCGTTTATATGATTCTTTTTGTTTTTTTTGGTTTTGTTGTGACTAGTTTTGGATGATAATTGGTGAGATTTGGTGATGCGCAATTAATTGATTCGGCAGAGTTGTTGTCACCTTGTAACGTTATCACCATTATTTTTGGAGGAATGGATCCATATTTATTATTCTATTTGTTCTATAATATGGTATGAGATTTTTTTTATGTTTGTGTTATTTCATAATATAAGTCTACTAACAAAATTAAGATTGTATTTTTCCAATTTTACTTGGGATTTGGCTATCAAATCTTGAGCACGAGAAATTTCAGCTAAAAATCATCCAAAATGGTCAAAGATAAGTAATTCATGTTGGCCTAGAAAAGATTGGCCACAAAGCAATCGACAATCCATTATAGTGGTGTATGACTTAAATCTTCTCTCGACTGGCTGTGAACATGAAATAAATATACGATATGTTAACAAAAAGGGAGGGAAAAACATTTGCATTTGCATAGATTGGTGCAACAAATAAGACATCTCGCGAGCAAACATGCAGCATCTGAGCATGGGTATAATAACATGCGTCCAGATCTCACGAGGCACAGTTGACAGAAAAGTAGTTCTGACACAGATCTGGCCATGGCCATGCTGCAAGTGAGGATGTGTAAACAGACGTTACTTTCGTTTGTGTGGTGCTTCCATTCGTGAGATTTATAGGCGAGCATCTCCATGTGAGGCACTCAGAAGAAAAAACAATGGAAACAAACTTCCAAAAGTTGCAGCAATATTTCAACGGCAAAAGCGGAGTGAGGTGCTGAGGACCACGAACTCCACTGATCCATCTCGTGTGATGTTGGAGCGAAGAGGAGAATTCCATCATAAATAGTCAAATCCTACAAAATTTTGCTGGTTATCAGTTTATTTAGAATGTAGAAATTTTAAAATAATTTTGGAAGAAAATCTCATATCTTGTGAGAATGAATATTTTATTTTCTCTATCTCTTTCAAAACTTTTACATTTTAAACGGACCAAATTGTTGTTGTCTCATTTAAGGAGTGTGTGTCTTGTATAAGCCAAATTTTAATGAGACCTTGTGATATTTGTGCTTCCTCAATAACAAATAGGGGTGAAAGGAAAACAGATCTATCCTGGATTTGAGAGAAAATATAGAGGTAATTCCTCTTAATATTTTAAACATAAACAGAAGCAAGTGTTATATTCAATTTTTTTGTTGTTGTGAAATGCACTTTTGATCTCTATTTTCCCACGAGACTCATTTTGGTTATGTTCTTCAAAACAACTTAAATTGATCACTCTACATTCAAAACCAGATATTTTTTACTCTCTAAATTGTTTTGTGAGTTGGTTTGATGACAAGAATTATTGTATATTGTTGACATATAAAAGAATATGACAAATATAAGTTGATTAAGATTCTAAGAAGACGCTAGGATTGACACTAACATTATGGTGCCTTCCACAACGTCAAGGACGATGTCTATGCTAACATTTTGTGTTGCTAAAGTATTGACGTGACAAGAAAATAAGATAGGTTGGTGTTATCGGCGTGTTGGCATGGACAAAATTACCACATCAATCATACATATAAAGTCATGCCATCAAAACAACTTCCTAAATCTCTTAGAGACTAAAAGTTATCTGATTTTAAAAATAAATGGACCAATTGAATTTCTTTAAACCAGAAAGACGAGCTCAAAGACAAAGTAGAGGGACCAAAAGTGCGCTCAATCTATTTTTTATAAAAAAGATGTCTAGAGTGCATATAATTATTTTTTCTTAAAAACTTCCATCACCTATACCGCACATCCTAATATAGATTTAATCTCTAACCTCCATTCTCTCTCACACTTTTTCTTTCTCCTCCCGCAGACCCCTACCGTCACCCACATCCTCTTCTTCCTTCATGCCGTTCACTGCCACCTTGCAACATTGGCACCATGACCATCATCTTTTCGTCGTCTGTCTCTCCTGTCAACTGATACTACCCATCACCACCACTCATAACAAGTAGCACCACCGCCGCCTTGGCGTCTCGTCTCCACGCACTACTGGGTTATCACCATCAAAGAAGTTAAGGAGACTAAATAAATTTTAGAGGGCTAGATCTAATGAGAGGGGTTTAATTCAATAGTAAAGAAAAATATATGTAAGATAAAAAACAATAGATACCTACCTACCTATTAGCAAAATCCAAAAAAAAATAATGATAAGAAAATCTACCGACATTTCTGAAGGTCATCCGGTCATGCAGAGATGTTACAATAGAATAATTTGCAGATAACAGCGGCTATTGGATTACGTCTTAACCAAATCAATCTCACCGTGTTTTGGGGGGGCAGAAACACGTGGAGTTTTTGGATCTGACAGAATATAAGGCGTTCACAGAACGGCAGCATTTCTGAAGTCTACTGTTGATCACTTGCAGAAACATCAGCATATGAGAAAAGCATTTCAGAAGCCATCTCATGATAGTGTTCAACCGTAATCAAGATTTGTTTTGATTTTCTAGTTTAAAACTGCATTAACACTTTTGTTTCTAGTTGATGACAATTTTATTTTCTTTTTTTAGACTTCTAGTTTAGGACAATTTGAATCACATAGGAAGCAGAACTTTAAACATCACGCGGAGTTGTCTCGTTTCAAGGAATGTGCGAAAAACATAAACTTATAGTTTGCTAAGTTGTAGGACGATAAAAAAAAACCATTGTTTAGCTTAACCAACAAAGTTGTACCACTAAAATGTTGATTTGATGTCCAGATGAGAAGAAAAGTTAAATGTGAAACACGTAGCCGTGGAGATTTGAGGACAAACCCCCACAGATTACACATGTAAAGCAAGACATCGACGGTACGTCGGTATCTTGATGACGTCGAAATTTCGTCCGCCGACAATGCTTTAAAGATTTGTAGGCCAGAGGGGATTTGTTTCTTTTCGGCCTGTTTAGGCAAAGGTATGCACTTGTTTTTTTAAAAAAAAAAATCATAATTTATACACTATATATTTAAAATTAAATTTAATCTTCAGTTTTTTTCTTCTCTACACTTGTTATTCCTCTTCCTCCACATCCCTACTGCCAACAACCATCACTATCTTGTTCCTTCTTCTCCTCCCCACTGACCACCACTATCCATAGTCGGTAGTTGGTCTCTGTCGTCAAGACCACTTTTCTGTCACCCATCTCCCCGTTGACCACCATCACCCGCCTCTACCGCTAGGTCATCGTCATTGTCAGATATGTTAAGGAAATAATTAAGTAAACTCTTAAGATTAAGATCTAAAAAGAGATGTTTGATTCAATGATGAAGAATATATGCAAGATAAGAAAAAAAGATTACTATCTTCGCGATACCAAAAACCCGTTTCTTTTTACCTTTGTGATATACCACTCTAATAAATCTGAAGAGTCCATTTATCAGTGAACATGGGATAGATCAGAGCAATTCGACTTCTACAATTGTTTTTATTTAAGTGTTAAAAAATAATGATCATTACTAATATATATATAAACTAATTAGTTTCACCCACCTCATCCACTATTGATAGGTCTATCCCTCAACTTAATCCAATAACATCCACCCAATAATCAATTACGACCAAAACAACATCAAAAAACTCATTTAAACCCATTCCCGCACTATACTAACATCATCTCATCTCTACCAACAGTTTCCAGCTTAACATTGGCCCACATCCCTCTTTGTAAAATTTGAATAAATTTTATATATATATACATATATATATATATATACATATATATATATATATATAGTGCATCTCATTTTTTCAGTACTTTTATATATCTCATCTCACAAAACTATATAAACAATCATGAAAAATTCTATATAACTTAGAGAATGTGTATATTGGGTTGGCCAAATAGTCTGTAAAATTTCAACTCTAATTTTTTTATATAATAGATTGATTTTATATTTACAATATCAAATTTTTGTAGAATTTTTTATAACTAGTTATATAGAGTTTTGAGGAGAGATGCATAGAAGTAACGAACAGATGAGATACACTACATACTTCCCACACACATATATATACACACACGTCAAGTTTTCCTGAGACCCGATAACTTATGGGGATATTCTCCAAATAGAGGTGGGGATGGGGGTAAATTATCATTATTAGATTAATGGGATAGGGATGATAATGCCCCTCCCATTACTATTCCTACTAAATCTCTGTAAATATAAGTTTATACATTAAAACATAAATATTTACCATACTAAGTACATATATGTTTCATTCATACCAATATACTTATTAGTTTTTATATATAAATGACTCATAATAGTTTTTTTGTTATTTTTTAGTGTTAAGAGACTAACTTATAGCTATATAATATGCACTAAAATTAAGAAAATTTTAATACTATAAACATCTCCATGGGATCCCAATTCCTTACTAAATTCTTGTCGGGATTGATATGAGATGCAAATATTATCATTAGTATGGTGGAGATGAGGATGAGAACTTAAACCCCCGCCCTGTTAATATCCCTATATATAGTTAACTAATCTGTTACTCCCTTGATCTACAAAAATCAATTGCAGTTAATTTTCAAGACTCTAATAAATATTAATAAAAATTCTAAAAATGTAATATTGTGGGTTTTTTTATAATAAATCTAACTATATCATTTTCATATTATCAATCTAAATATTTTTAAATATTTTAGTACTCAAAATTAAACAAATTTAATCATACACGCACCATAATGACTGTTTATAGATAAAAAAAATACTAGCATAGGAAAAACGAACGTTTCCACAGCTAAAAGAATGCCGACATGTTAAAACGACGCCGGAGAATCATCCCTGGAATCCAATGCTGTCGAGGGACGTCCAGAGAATAAAGTTGCCAACCATTATGAGAGCAATGCCATTTACAGGGGACAACCACAAAGCGATTAAAGTAGGCATATCCAACACAATGCACAAGTCCAGATCATGGACAGTTTTGAATAGTTTCACATGAAAGGGTCCTCACTTCCATGCCAGTACAGCTATCCAATACATCCCCCATTATGTCAGTAATATTGTCACACTTATCACCAATGTTTCTTCACCTGTACAACAGCTTGCTTTGAGTCACAATTATTATGCAGACCATAACAAGCACCACTGTAAGTCATTGTTCAGAAACTTAGCAGCAGCGTATTTCACTCAGCTAACCATAACTGAACCTAAGAAGTTGATCACCTATAAAAAAAGCAAAGCGGCTCCTCACATCCAACAGCATATATGAACAAAGCAAGTGATTGATGCAATGCACAACACTGAATACATGAGTATGGTAAGAATGGTTTCATACGGATGATAGCACGCTCAAAGTAACATTTGTTATTAAACTTGGAAGAAATGGAGAAACAAGCCATCCGATGATGGTGTCTCCTACAAACTTCGAAACAACGGTGACACAACGGTAATAAGCATACACGCAGTGAAAGGTGGCTAGGTTTTTTGTCTACTCAAATATGCAAGCGTATGCCCGCTGGTACACAATCAGATATACTCCACCCCAAAGCTATAGCTACTTTGCATGCAGGCTTTGCAATGGACCTGACAGTTGCTCAGAAACCATGAATCTTGATGTGTTCCTTCTTCACAATGCCAGCCTGACAGACACAGTAAAGAGAAAAGTTAAGCCATCTTCATATGCTACTGTGCTCAATTGCATCAAGCATCATGAGATGAGCAAAATGATCTCTACCTGAACAAGGAAATTTGAAACGTTCTTCCTCTGATCACCCTGAAGTTGAATAACCTAAAGTGACAGAATTGATCAAAAAATAAGCATCATATTAAAATTGCAAAAGATAAACAAATATAATACTTCGAGAAAAGCATGGTTAGCATGGTATACCTGGCCCAGTTCAGGGTCCTGGACAACAGTACCATTGCAGCAAAACTCTTTCTTGAGGTCTTTCAGGATCTTGCTGTAGCTATATTCCTTCTTCAATCCCTGGACAGTGGTCAGACTCTTGCGGCCATTACGCTGCTGGATGCGCACGTGAACGTAATCTTTTGATCCTGCAGCAGCACCGGAGTCCCCAGCATTGGCCTCAGCAAAGGGATCTGTACATGAATGGAAGCAAATAATTTACAAATTATCCAGGTGTTGCAAGCCATTTACAAAAAATAGAATTTGCAACACTAATAAAATGCAGAGCAGCAAGCATACCAAAGGAAGTTGGGATCTGGGCGTCGAGATCAGACATGAAAACTTGACAGGTGAGAGTGGCAAGCTACAGCAAGAGCTGTACATGGAAAGGCAATAGATCATTAGAATAATTCCGCATTGCCTAGTGAAGTAGAGGTTCATATGTCTATATGTTTCAGCGGGTAAGTGATCACAACATATCATTTTGAGAAGATAGAAACTTCTGTTAAGAGTAAGGTAGAGAGAATCGCCAATAAGTAAATCTTCACCAAGACAAACAATGTTTGAGCACGGCTTGTGTGCCAGACATGAGTGAAATCAAAAGGTGTGAATTTCTTGTATGAAATTAGAACAGCTCGAAAATTCGAGTAGATGTTAGCACTCATGTCTAGATTGAAATCACTATAGTGCCCTTATAATGAAGTTGAAATTGAGCAATAGTAACTATCAACCGCCAGACAGTCATTACCATTCTATTCCACACTTCTCTCTCTCTCTCTCTTAGTGTCCCTTATAATAGATTATCACCAGCTAAACATGAACTGTTCTGATTCAAACCTTATTCCCATTCACGCCCCTTTTATTCTTACAAAACCTCTAGATGTAATGAGACAGGCAATTGGTTCTGGAAATAATACGCTGTATGAATGCAATATAAGAGTGGAAATTAGAATGAATAATGTTTGGTTGGTGGGGAGCAGGTATTGACACTTGAAGATGACAATAAGAACAGAATTGAATATTTCTCCTTTGTTTCGATTTAGTTAAAGAGTGCATTTTATTAATGCCAAACTGAAGCCCGACTGGAGCCGGGCCAAATAAGAATATGTGAAGTAATATGATTGAAGTGCCAACAAATTCTCACTCATACCAGACTAACGAATGAGATAATAAATTTAACTCACAAACCCATGTCCCACCACCCACCATCCTTCAATTCCCATCTTTTAATTCCCAATCCCTTCCCACTCCCACATATATCCAACCTCTGGTGTTGATATTAATCCTACACAAGAACCTAATAGCATCATGTCTAAAAAAAGAACCTAATAGCATCAAGCACAGCTAAAGTTCTACCCATGCCAACACGGAACTTTTTAGGCCATTAGATCCAAAATTTTACCAAATGGTGACATGATGCCTTTGCCTTTCTGGTAACCAAGGAATATGCCACACAAAGGCAAAGACAACTCAAACAGTAAAATTGACCCAAAAGCTTTGATCTTTGTTTTTTCTCAACAACCAAATTGATAGCATGGGAGGAAACTTCGTATAGTCAAGATCAAACAGAAAGGGGCTATTTCTACCATATACCACAAACAAAGACCTACAACTACACTCAAAACAGATAATAAAAACCTAATAAACCAAGAGCAGCATCAGTTTTACAATTAAACAAGAAAACGAAATCAGAAATAACAGTTTGAAGAATTCCGATCACAAGATGGGGAGCTTTAACGCTAAAAGCTATCACCTTATACAGCAAACAATCCAAAATCAGCAGGCTCTAGAGGCCAAAAGCTATCACCTACCAAATAAAAACCTAAAATCACCATATTAATTCTGAAAAATCTGAAAAAATCTTGACGTTGCCCTAACAACATCAAGAACACCATGATCCTAAATAATCCAAAAATAACTCAGAAATTCTTAAAAACACACACAAATCGAGATGGATCAAATACCAAATCCAAAAAACAAAACCTAAAACAGCAAAAAAAAAAAAAGAAACACAACCACAAAAAATCAAGAATCCAAGATAAAAAGATGTATTCAAAGAGGGGTAAAAGAAAGAGAAAGCATATACCTTTGGGGGTGGCCGAGGAGGAAGAGATCAACCGAGAACTCTCTCTGATGGTCTGGATCGAGAAAATCGAAGGGGAAGTTCTTGGTGCTCTCTGTCCTCTTGGGCTGCGGCCTCCTATATAAGAGAGCAAAGAGACGAGGGGAATATATAGATGGACGGACGAGGAGGCTTCTTGGTTTCTTGCCCAGTTGCTCCCCTTTTCTACTCTCTTCCCTTTTGGCCGCAAAGTGTGCTTTAAGAGCTCTCCTCCATTGGATTATTCTCGCTTTTTTGTGGCAACTAATTTGGTTTATTCTCGTGTGCTTTGTGTTGGGATTGGCCAAAATTAACGTGTCAGCGACACGTTTTTTCATGAAAAATTTAGATGCGTCAAATTGTTTAGACTATTGTATGATTTATGATCGACTTACAAATTACATCAAATTGACTCATATGTATATTAGGAATATACAATAACAAATGTGATAATTATAAAGATGTTATGAATTATATGTGTTACACTTTTTTATAGCATGTCACAATTTATTAGATAATTTTAAGACTGACTCAAACAATTTGAAGTCGTGTATTAAAAAAATAGATTTATATCATCGTCAGTTATTATCATAGTTAGTTTGTCATGTCTTTTTTTAGTAACTTAGAGAACTAATAGACTTGTGAATCTTTTAGTGGTAGAGAAAATAGTAATCATCTTAAAATTTAGTTTTATTTGAAACATATGAATTTTAGAAAAATTTTAGAGGAAAAAAAATATAATACAAGCAACTAATCAAAATTTTTCTTCAAAATTCTATATTTCAAACAAGTCTTTAAGGGGACCATAATAATAAACTCAAAAAATTCAGGCTCTAAAACAGAAGAAATCTAGATAATGTAGTCCTGGGCAAAGGATAATTTGCGGGTATCAACCCGACAAAACCTCATCACTGGGATTAATTATTTTGTATTGAAAATATCAGCGATCTCTGCCTGGCCACGAGAATTTCACTTACAGAGAATCATAACCACACGACCGACCTATGCTGATGGCTAACTCCCCCCGCATTATACGTGGATTAAACACATAATTAAGCACAAAACCTTTCCAGTTAGCACTCTGATTCTGGAATAATAATCTTCAGGTGGGGCCCACTAGAAGGCGGTGGATGAAAAGGGACGCACCGGATTCACCGCGGCCACAGCAGATTCCTTATTCGCGACGGGAGAGGCAAACGTCGGCATCCCGGGGACCCGGACGTCGCCCCCCCACCCATCACTGACACGCGGGCCCGCGGGCACCTTTTGGCCCACAGGTCAGCTGCGTCCGCTGGACGGTTTCACGTGGAGGGCATCGCGGCCGGTGGGCCCCGGCGTCGGCGTGCAGCGGACGCGACGAGGCTGGGGCAACGTGGACGAGAGGGACACGGGAATATATATGTCACGCTTCTCGCTTAAGGACCCTCAGAAAACAAAAACACGTACTAGTACTTGTACTAGTGCAGTGCTAAGGCTCTCTCCAACGCCGGCGTCTCGACGCCCTGACAAGTGGATCCCACCGAAAAAAACTAATAAAAAAATCACGCGCGGAGAGAGACGACGCCGGGGGAAGCTGCAACGGTGACGCTCTGACAAGTGGGGCCCGCGACGCGTGATTGGGCGAAGCGGCTGCGTTGGAGCACGCGGGGACGCGTCGTCACACGGTTTGCGGGGCCCACGGCGCGAGAAACAGTGGCTTCGTACCCTCCTTTGAAATTGTACTGACAGGTGGGCCCAAATTCATCTCGGGGCCACGTGACAGTGACTGTGTGTGCGGTGTGGAGGTGCGGGACGAGGAGCGGTGGGCCCCACAAAACGCGTGGGCTGGTGTGAACGCATTACGTGCGCGTGCGCATGCTGGGTCGCTGCCAGGTGGCCCCGCGTGTGTAGAGAGCCCGCATGTCAGTGGCGTTTTCGAGCTGGGGTTGGGAAAAATAGCCGTTTGAAGATTTTCTCCCCTCGGTCCCACCTGTCAGTGACTTAAAAAATAGCCGTTTAAATTAAGCCGTTTAAAAATAGCCGTTGGAGTTATTTTATTCATTTCTGAGGTTAAAAATTCATAAAAATTCCAAAAAAATTGCAAAAAATTCCTGAAAATTTGTGTGACCCCTTGCCTATATATATGCCCAATTTTCAGGTCATTTACCCTCAAGCAAATCAAAACTCACACACTTTACACCCTCATGTTCATCCAGTATTTTCCAAAAGAATTTCCAACCCCGGCGGTTATGTTAATTGGTTTAGCGAACCAAATTTAGATGAGGAGAACTCCCAAGCACCAAACACTCAAAATCCACCCAGTTTTCAGCCTCCTTCCCCACCATACCCGATGTGTTATCCACCGTACGGTGCACCCCCTCCATACGCCCAACCACATCCATATGCACATCCGTACGCGCAATCCCCCTACGGCCCTTATGGCCAAAATCCTCATTACATTGGAGCTCCGACCATGTCTGCAGGAATCTTGCCTCCTCAACCACCGAGCAAAAATTCCCAGTCCACGTCCGTATCGGATACCGGGAGTCCGCGGAGCTCGGCCCCGGGAGTGATCGAGGCCGACGACAACGCTGGCAAAGGAGAACGAAGGGCTGGGGCACAGCGTAAATGAATGCTCTGGTCCCAACATGACGACATGCGACTTGTGAGTGCTCATCTAACTACTAAATTCCGCTATCGCAGACTTTGTTATTAAATTTGGATTTTTCGTGCTCCAGATCAGTGCATGGTTGAATAACTCCCTCGACCCGGTCGATGGGAACAATCAAAAATGCGACGAGTACTGGTCAAAGGTGGTTGCCGAGTACAACGAGAGCAGTCCGCCTGATCGCAGACGAGATCTCAGGCACTGCAAAGACCATTGGCAAAAGAGCAATAAAAAAATTGTTCAGTTCAATGGTATCTACTGCAGGTTGCGCGATACCTATGCTAGTGGTCGTTCAGACGACCAATTGACGTCGCAAGCACGCGACATGTACAGGCAGGAGGTGGGTCAGGCCTTTATCATGGAGCACTGGTGGAGAGCCGTATGTGGTCAACCGAAATGGTGCCGAAGCTACTTGGATTCTTCCAAAAGAGCTCGCCTCAACGAAGAAGGTGCCCACACGTCGTCGTCGAACAACGACGATGACCCCGTCGAGCTTCCACGACCTAAAGGGCAAGACGCGGCAAAGCGGAAGGGTAAGAGCAAACTAGGCGGAACATCATCGGCGCGCGAGGAGACCCTGGAGCGCATTGACAAAGCCAACGCCGAACTTAATACTATGGCCGACAAAGCTCTTGCTGTAGCTAATAAATTGCAGGGGATGGCCAGAAGCAAAGAGAAGGCTTCATTGATGAAGTCGTTGACGAAGCTACTTGGGATGGATACATCCCATTTATCGGAGAACCGTAAGGCGACGCATGAGGCTGCAATAGAATACATCAACGAGCAGCTTAACGATCTGAAAAACAAATAGTAGACCGAACATTGTACTTTTCATTTAAACATTTGTACTCGCACTATTAATTTAAGTGGTTTTGGATTCACTTGTTTGTACCAGCGTATGTGATCGATACTTTTAGATTATAGCCGTTGGAGCTGACACATCTGTTCGATGCCTTTGGATTTTAGCCGTTGGAGCTGACGCATGTGATCGGTACTTTTGGATTTTAGCCGTTGGAGCTGAGACATTTACTCGATGTCTTTGGATTATAGCCGTTGGAGCTGACAAATCTGTTCGATGCCTTTGGATTTTAGCCGTTGGAGCTGACGCATGTGATCGGTACTTTTGGATTTTAGCCGTTGGAGCTGAGACATTTACTCGATGTCTTTGGATTTTATCCGTTGGAGCCGACGCATGTGATCGATGCCTTCGGATTTTAGACCCCTATATATTTGCACCCCTCCATGCCCTCATCTTCACAACTCAGTTATCTCAACTTCACAACTCAGTTATCTCAACTTCACAACCGAGGCCTCTGCTCTTAGTGATCTCAACTTCACAACCAACCCCAAAAAAATGTCGTCCAGCTCAACCACAAGTAGTGGTGACGACGAAGGCATTAACCAAATGGAAGAGTTCGCGGCGGGGTTAGCACAGACCTGTCTAACGGTCGAACCCCTTATGCGTCACGCTCTTCATGATGTTGAAGCTAGCATTGGTGCTGGTACCTCGCACCGCCGCCGACGAAGTAGCAGAAGGTATATCGAAAGAGCTCGCGAAGACCGTCATAACCGTCTAGTCGCGGACTACTTCGCCGATGTTCCGGTCTACCCCGGCTACTTGTTTCGCAGAAGATTCCGCATGGGGAGACCCCTCTTTCTGCGAATCGTCGAAGCTCTCGGGGAGTGGTCCCCGTACTTCACCCAGAGGAGAGATGCCCTCAACCGAAATGGGCTATCTCCATTGCAGAAGTGCACTGCAGCTGTGCGCATGTTGTCGTACGGCTCGCCCGCCGATGCTGTCGACGAGTACGTACGCATCGGAGAGTCGACGGCCATTCGGTGCCTGGAGAATTTCGTCGAAGGAATCGTTGATCGGTTCGCGGAGGAATATCTCCGTAAACCTACTATCGAAGACCTCCAGCGTCTTCTCCAGGAAGGAGAGGACCGAGGTTTCCCAGGGATGCTGGGAAGCATCGATTGCATGCACTGGGAATGGCGCAATTGTCCAGTTGCATGGAGGGGCCAATTCACCCGTGGTGATCAAGGAGTCCCTACAATAATACTTGAAGCGGTCGCATCCAGAGATTTGTGGATATGGCATGCCTTCTTTGGTGTCGCCAGATCCAACAACGACATCAACGTGCTTAATCAATCCCCCTTTTCACTGATGTGTTGCGCGGTCAAGCTCCTACGGTTCAGTACTCTGTTAATGGGACAGAGTACAATATGGGGTACTACCTGACCGACGGTATTTACCCCGAGTGGGCTGTCTTCGTGAAGACCGCACCCTTGCCCCAAACGAACAAACTCAAGTTATTTTCACAACATCAAGAAGGGGCAAGAAAAGATGTGGAGTGAGCGTTTGGGGTGTTGCAAGCTCGATTTGCTATTGTCCGCGGCCCCGCTCGATTTTGGCAACGATCGACTCTTGCCAATATCCTGAAAGCGTGTGTCATCCTCCATAACATGATAATCGAGGATGAGCGGCACTCTCATGACCCGATCACTCAATTGTACGATACTCAAGGCACATCAACCGTAACACCGCCTACTATCCACAGCAGTGCTCCGCCAATTTTTGAACATATGCTAGATCGAAATAATGCGATCCGTGCTCGCCCAACACATCGGCAACTGAAACGGGATCTTATCGAGCACATCTGGCAGCGTTTCGGGACCGGCGGTACCGATGAGTAGTTATTTGTGCGGTTGTTAAGGGCCGACTGTTGCCGAATTTTAATTTAATGTATGTCATATTTTTTCCCGTGTGTCATTTAAATAAAAATAATTTTAAATATTTTTTGTTATTTACAACAATTTTATTTTAATTTGTTGTCTTCGAATTATCTGAATTTTATTTTATCAATTTGTTAATGTGTAATAAATAATGTATGTGTGGGCCCCACGCGAAGCGCCAAGCGAAGCGCCTGTGGGTTGGAGAAGGGTGGTGCTTCAGATAGTGCCTCGCGAAGCGCCAAACGAAGCGCCGGTGGGTTGGAGAAGGGTGGTACTTTAGATGGTGCTTCGCATACGTGGCACAGAATATACTGAAGAATATTCTGTTGAAGCGCCAAGCGAAACGTCGGTGGGTTGGAGATAGCCTAACACCACTGTGGCGAATCTTGTGACTCGTGAGGAAGTAGTCGTGTTTGGTGTGCCAGCTTTGGGGCGTGCCCTTCCGTGAGGCACCTGGGCCTGTGTGGCTTAAGCCTGACCAGTGTGAGTGAGTGGGACAGGTCCACACATGTAAAATTAAATTATTTACTTGATTTCATTCGACAAGGTTTACTGTGTTTGGATTTTTTTTTGGTTGTCTCGCTGGAAAACTGCCCGTAGTTGTTGATTCTAAGTGACTCTGATTGATTGCATGTATGGCAACCACCATAGAGGCTAGTGATAGCTATCTCATTTTGTTAAGAAATTGTTGCAGAAAGTTTGAATGGAAGATTCTTTTTATTCTTTTTAGATTCCTCAAATATGCTCCTTCTCAATCTCTAGTAGAGATGGTTCTCTGATATGGATCGTTCTTTTTTTTGTAGATCAATCTTTTTAAAACTCCAATAGTTGCTTTTCAGATCATTTTCTAGCACTGCTCTAGTTTTGGACATGACGGCCGACGGCGGCAAGCTTGGGTGACGACTAGAACAAACACGACCAACGGCGGCGGGCTTGGGCGATGGATGCAACAGCCACGACCAATGGTGGCCAGGCTTGGGCACAACAATGGTGGGCTTTGGGCTTCAACTGCGGCGACCTGGGATGACGATGGAGCCGGCAACATCAAGCGGTGGTCCTAACCCGAGGGATGCACGCCCTTGCACGTTTAGCTGCAAGCAACCAAACCTGCACGCGAGAAACGCCCAAAATTTCATCTTTCTTTGAGCCAGGTTGGGAGGACCAAACATGCATTCGCGGGTCCAAAGCTCCATAGATGCAATTTTAATAACCAAACAAGATAATTATTGCAAGATTCTGCACCCCACCTGCTAGCTCACTTTGAATAGGCAACCAAACACACTCCTAATAAAGTGATCGTGTTTTGATTTTTGATGTACCATCGAATAGCATAAGCTGCACAAGTAGATATTCACGGTTTAATAGGTGTTTTGCCTAATTTCTATTTCAATTTATCAATATCTATATATAATGTATGAGTTTTAAATTTTTAAAATTTTTCTTTCATAGTTATCTGATCCGAACAATATTATATATTAATTTGACATATCAAACAGCTACTATCACCGTTCTTTTCTACTTATTGGTTTAGATTTTTTACAGTCTCAAAGATACAATTTTAGAACTATATATCGGTAAAAATTATAAAACAAATATTAGAACTATATATCGATAATATTATAAAACAAATATCATATGAAAATTTATTTGATGACAAATCTACTAATATTATATTCATATGGTGAATCTTGTTATTTTTTATATTAGTGGTTAAATTTTTTAAAATTTGACTTCTACGTATATCAAATGACAAATAAAAAAATTATTATTTAGGGTTAATCCAGACTCAACTTTATAACTCCTCGTTAGAGGCTCAACTTCCCTCCCTCATTTATGTTCTTTTATGAACAAATAGCATGAAATATTAAGGGATATTTTTAAACCGCTATTATGTTTTTCTATTAATAGGCAAACATCAAGAACTAATAGAGCTGACACTAATAACCAAGTTCATGAATTAATATAGTCAAACGAATTCTTCTCCTTTGCATATTTTTTCATTTTTTCATTAGACCTCTCCACTTAGGTTGTATAAATTTTTTGAATTTTCAGAGGTCAGTTGCATTCTAAATTTAATTATACCTTTTTAGTTTATTATTAATATTTTGAATTTTATTTTAATGACGTACTCACTTACTAGTTAGTTTATAAACTAAAGTTGTGACCAAACATCTAGTTTCTTTCAAAATTTATTCTAGAAGCACAAGTTTTTTTTTTGAATTAGAAGTTTTAAATAAACTTAAATCAGTGGTCAAGAACTTCTCAGGATTATAAGTTAAAACCTGAATAAGTTCATTTATTTAAGTTTAAATTCTACCAAATACACTCTAATACGTGAGAGTAGACACTCTAATATGTGAGAGTAGGTGGATGGTGGACTTATTAGACATGTTGACTTGTAACTAAAATCTTAATAAGGCAATAAGTTAGCTTATTAGAAAAGATTATACTCGAGCAAAGAAAATCATATCATATTTGATTGTTTGGGTCCCCCCTCAGATTGATATATTCGCTACACTGATTACATTTCAATTTTTTAATGCATAATTAGTCACTATAGTGACGATCCAAGTTATGTCGGATCAAACTATACAATAAATTATTTTAAAAAAAATATTGCAAAAACCTATATAGGTCACTTGACCCCACAGCTTATAACATACATCCACTGTCCGACTAGCCCCCAACACACCGGATCTCATAAATTATCTCAGAAATCATACAGCATATATCAGATGATAGAATACCAATGTTCGGCTTTCAAATTTGACGTATTTTATTTTTTGTTACATTTCCAACAATCTTCAGGATTTCTTTTACTGATTGCTCCTTTTCGTAAATGTCTTAGTTGTAACAATGGTAAAACAAGTTAAATGTTAAATTGCTGTAAATTATGAAAGAAACACAGATGTATTTGAAATGTTTAATATATTTGCTACCTAGTTTAGTTGCAAAGTTGGAACAAAACCAAATCTGTGTCAGTGTTTCACATCATAGAATTTAGTACCTGGGACGTCAGTACATTAGCGCATTCCGATCAACCCCACGATGGTACATAAGTACAACTTGATCCAAAATAAAGGGTCTAATCACTACTGTCTGTCAGAACCAGCAACGAGAACCACAGAAACAAACACTACAAGCTGTTCCAGCTGCCATTAGAAGGCTGCAATTGTTCCGCACGAACGGATAAGACAACGTTCGGTGCACAACTGCGGTCGGCACATTCTAATATCAGATTTTTTTTTTTAGATTATTCTTAAGTCTCAACGTTTTTCACGCAATAAGCTAGAAAAAAGTCCATGCATGCCTAGCTTCCAGTGGCAATTACATGCACGTTCCAATGTCCAAGTCTATAGTTAAAAAATAGCCGATGCTTACAGGTTCCAGCACAGTTGGTGGAGAGGCAAGGCATAACCACCACTAATCTCATCTCTCTTACCAATCCGGGCGATTTGACAATTGAACGATCAATAAACCACTAGCTTTCTTGAGCCGTGGAAGAATGGCCAAAGGCATTAGCTACTACCCATGGCGTGGCCAGACTTGGCCATACACGTCCTTTTTGGCGTACCTCCGATCCCACGACCATGGGACATCTGTAAGGAACACAACGTCAGGGTGTTATTAGCTAAAAACACATCTATCAATTACTAAGATAATAGCTAACCTTCTGAGGCATAAGGTAGTGGAGGCAGTCGATATGGCACTGGCAATCTAACGATTTCTGGGGACGAGTCTTGTCCTCCATCGCCATTCCAGCAAAGTGTGACCAGCTTGGTCTTGATCTTCTCACCAAGGCCTGGGTTATGCTGGGTGTATGTGAAAGAATCATGAGTGAGTGAGAGAGAAAGATTAGAAAATGATAAACTTGATTTACAACAATACCGGATTTGAGCAGTTCTTCTCTGTGCATGAAAATCGTGATACAGACTGGAAAGTTGAGGGCAAGAACAATACACCCAACTGAAAAGGGGTCACAAAACAAGGCATGAGTCCTGATCTCATAATGAGAATCATCCACGACTAGAAGACACTAACTATTGTTATATATGAGCAATGCTCCTCATATCGAGCTTTGAAACATCACAAAATCCAATGCAATAAGGGTCTGGTTGGGAAGCCTGGGGTTCCGGCCCAATTCAGTGGAGTGAAATTAACAGTGTGAAATTATTCCGGGCTGGGCTGAAATGGTGTTTGGATCGGACCAGGAATGGGAAAAATCCAGCCTGTTCCGGCCCATTCCACGGGTGAAAAAAATGCTATTTTTTTCCCGGGCGCCTCCTACTCGATGCGAGTTCTCGCGACGCCGACCGCCCGAAAGGCCGAAACCCCCACCTGCTCTCACTCCACGCTGCCTCTCACAATGCCGGCGATTTCTCCGACAAATTAGATTTATCACCTTCCCTTGTTCTCTTCCTCATGCTCATCAGGATTTCTAGGTTCATCACTAGGGTTTCCTCCCATGCAGACCTGACATCGTAGCCGCTCTTGAAGCAGATGGATTGGGATTGCGAGATGGATCCCATGGATGTCGTGATCCTCGCCATGTCATCTTTTCTTCCACCTGGTGAAAAAAATCTTTTTTTTTTGTTGTTTTTCAAATTTTTTGTGATCTGTTTTCTATGGTGGTGTGTGTTGTGGTTGCTCTTACATGTGTTACATGACTGATTTGAAGCTTTGTTGAGCTTAAAAAATTAAATCTTGTTTGTTTAGTTCTACAGGAATTATCGGGTATCATTAGTTAGATGGTGAAATTTTGCATGTTGGCGGTTCGTGAGATTGCCGTAAGTGAAATTGATGTGCAAAAGTTAAATCTGGCTTAATAATATTATCTGTATGTAGTATTTAATGTTCCTGCTGCAGCTTATGGGTTCATTCATCAGTGATTTAAGCGTGAGCATGCTTTTTTTTTCCAGAACAAATATTGAATCTGTTCAGCCCTGAGAAATATTGCATATGTTTGGTGTTCTCGTGTTAGAAAGAGTGATTTAGAAAAGGATGAAATTTCTCATTTTTTGTTAATTTTGGATCTTTATTTATGGTTTATTGATTTTTTTTTTGGATTGTTTGATTTTTTTAAAAAAAAAAATTGACTTCAATGGGTTTTTTTTCATGTACCTCCCAATCACATGGGATCTTTTTCCCAATAGAAAATTTTCCTGCTAGGAAGTTAGACCTTCCACAAGGATTACTCAAACCCCCACTGGGATTTATTTTGACATGGAAAATTTTTCAAAGTTGTCAAACAAGGCCTAAGGAGCAACAGAATCATGCATACCTCATATGAACGTATCATCAGCTGTGTATTGTTCTTCTGCAATGCGCCCCAAGCAGCCTTGCTTAAATTTGCTGATGTAAGCAGAAACCATCTGACATGGATAAACAGGGTTTCATATGATGAAGATTCTCAGAAAATAATTCTTTATTTAGTCCTGGAGTGAAAAGAGGTTAGTATGAGAACTTACGCAATATTTTGACCATTATAACGAGTAAAAGTTTTTATGTGTGGCATTGCATGACTGAAAAAAGAAAAGATCAAAAGATCAGGTCTTGTCAACAACTAACACTGTTATCTTGAAGAGAAGAAAAATGCTTGCTTGAAACTATTAACACAATTGCTTGAACAATTAACACAACAATCGAAAGATCTAAAAAGGATGAAGATGACAACTACGCGAGCAAAGTAAACAATTGATTGGGCACCAACAAAAGATGCCGGCTTGAACTGAATACTCCAAATTATTAATCAAATCAGACAATAAAAAATATCGGTAGGCTAATACAATGAAAGAACTGCAGTTTAAGTCATAATGAGGTTCTCGATTCTCTAGCTAACTCGGGCAAAAATCCACCATGCCTCACTTGGAGTAGAGGATTTTAAAACCTCACTTTGCTAGGCAATCCAGCTAAGATGGGGCAAGAAAACCAACATAACCATAGAGAGCCAATTTGCTGCTTTGCTTTGGCAGTGTAATTGGCTGAGAAAGGCAGAATTAAAGAGTTAGACACCCTTCTCCATCTTTAGTTCTTTTACTCATCCTCATCTACCCTCTACTCAGAAAAGAATGCTTGACCTTCAGAAACTAGATTTTGGCAAGGGTCCAAACAAATAGCTAAGGTAAAAACAAAACCAAGCCTACAGGTGTAATTGCCAAGTTTCATTTGAAGTATTCTTTTGTACAATTAGGCAGATCATTTGAAAAACTAATCTTTGCACTCATCACATTACAGCACTTGCATAAAAGAGCAGCACCTCAGAATTAGATAACTTTTCAAGGTAATTACAAGATATAGAAAAGAGAGCATACCAACGACCTACATGATCTGCTTTCCACCTGGACCAATATTTTCTCAAGAAGTCTTTCTCGACATTCTTCTGAGGACTTGGAATGCAACTACCAGCTGCATACCCCTAAATATGAAATAGCAAATACAAAGAAAGGTAAAAGCATGAACAGAAAGGAGTTAAGGAGCCTTTATATAGTTCAAGCATTAATTTGCATGATGCCATGTAAAGGAAGCATAACTATAAAGCTTTATAGAACCTAGACCTCTATTGAGCACCTAACATCCTCCACCGTAGGCCAGATAATTAGTGGTTTCCCAGTACCCAATGGCGATCCATCATCTGATTTACCAGCAGACATTGAACATGCAAACTCACTCATCCATTTCTCATCCAGTGATCCCAGGGAAGAAAACTGCATGCACGAAGAAAGTAATGCTACAGATCCTTCAGGAAGTTCAAACTTGAGAAGTAAAAAAATAAAACAAGATACAATCAGATTGAAGTAAAAGTAGGAAAGGGGAATGGAAGAATTTGAGGCCCATGAATCTGAGATGCAGTGTATAATAATTTAGTTGTTAAGTTAGTACGCATTGATAATCTGAAATAGATGCTGCAGGTCTCCTACAATAACACAAAAAAAAAAAATGATTGTTATGCTTCTTTGTCCTGTTTGATGCAAACTCTTGAACAGCTTTTCTCAATGAAGATTAGCGTCTTCAATATAGATTGGGTGTGAGGCTATAAAGTTTGTGAGGGTCAGCTACTAGAAAGGCTTTCCATAGGTGAACCTATGACAGATCCTGCTACCAGGTATATCCTAGTTTTGTTATGCTTACCTGCATATCTTGTCTTGCCTACTTAATTTGAATGGAATGTTAGTCATCAACATATCGGTGATTTAGAGTTGTCCATCCTTAGTTTATCAGCATAACAATTTTGTTTCTTAATTTTAAGCATTTCCAGATCCAAAACAAAGTATTAAATCAAGTTCATTTGCCACTGAATCATGAAAGTTGCATGACCTAACAAATAGATAGACTGGATAAAAACATACCTGATAAATAAGAGGCGACTTGCAAAATTGTTTTTCAAATACACACTCTTCAAGAACACTCCTCAGCTTCATATGACCCCACTTTTTAATATTTGGACCCACATGATAACCAGGAACTGATCCAATCAACCTCACCTGCTAACACTGTAAACTTAGTTCTCAGATTAAGTTGTTTTTCAAATATGCAATTGGACATCTGTGCATATCCCCCCACCCCCCCACCCCCCCACAGAGAGAGAGAGAGAGAGAGAGAGAGTTCAGTTAAGAACAGCACCAAAAAAATTCAAAGCACTTTGTCAAACATACATTATCCAACACTCTGTAGAAAAATACATGCTAAGATTTATTGCAAACACAGGCAAATTGACAAGGCGCAGCAGTAGTCAAGAATGGCTTAGTACAAACCAATCACAGAATCAAAGGAATAACAAAAAGAATAATGGGTTATTTTTCATAAACCGAAATCAATTCATGTGATGCATGCTTTGTATGAAGAGAACCAAGGGCTGTTCAAAATGGTAGCAGCTGTTATTCATTTGGCACAACTGAGACTCTAAAAACCAAACAGACTATTTGTGGAACACATAATTCTGTGCAGAAGCTACACAAATGATCATATGATTCAGTAGTACCATCATTTCTGGAACAAAGCTTGAAACCATTTGTATTTTGCTACCCCTAATTGACGTGAATTCAATTGTGATTACTTGCTATCATCATAATGGCAATTGCCTGTGCATTCATTTACTATGACAATTGTTCAATGTTTAATTGTTTGTTTGCCCCTGCAGCAACCAAGATGCTAGCCAACAAACTGGTAGCAAACAAGATATGTTCAATTCACCATACAGGAGAGACAGCATATTAAAGCTTAAAGTAATTGTGAGAATGAAGAGTTATACTGACCATTGAACTACTATAATCAAACTTCCTAAAGAATGCTGCATTGATATTGACATCCCCAACAACTGGGAGATTCACTCTGAACTCGGGCCACTGCATTGTCGTGAATAGAGCAATCAGTATACTATATTCCTGGTTCTCAACTTAGCAAAGATGAATCTACCAGTATTGCAACAGCAAGGTAAAATAAAAAAACTAATACAAAAAACCAGTAGCCAGAATATACTAAGCAGCGGCTTTCTAAGGTTGACAATTAGGAGATTCTTAGCATTCTTGTTTACATAACCTATGTTAGATTAATCAAAGAACAGGATGAAATTAATAGAATATTAGATCAAATGCTGTGAGACTTGCAGGGACAAACTACAACTTAGCTATGAGGCTATGACATATCTTATAGTCTATACATGGTTTCACTGGTTTTATACATGGCTACCTGTAACAGAAAAATAAAATTCATACATTATTTACTGCTTTCAGGCAGAAGGTATAACATGAGCAATCTTTTATGCGTTATCATGACATCTCACAAACAACACCTGGACCTCTCCGAGTAAAATTTGCATAATTCATGTACCACTAAAGCGCACTGACCCACTCAAGGATTTACCAGTTCAAAACAAGATTTCCCAACGTAGAAATAACAGGAGCCATCTTTCATGTGTTATTATGACATCTCGTCCACAAGACCTGGACCCATCTCTGAGTAAATCATGATCCACATAATTCCTATATCACTATAGCCCACTCAAGGTTTTATCAGTTCAAAATATTACTTCTCAATGATATTATAGTAATATCAAATTTTAGCTTGCCCTTGTACATTCATCGAGTAATCACGAAAAAACACTCTAATTCTCAAACTGATTCTTTACTTAGTTCTCTTTTTCTTAGTAGAAAACTCGATAAATACACAAGCTTATAGTGCCAATTGTGATTATTTGAAAACTGTACCTTATCAATTATATTTTCTTCTAATAAGTTCCAGAAATTAATGATTTTGCAATAATATTTCTCAACATCATTAGAGAAACAATGTTTAAATTCTCACAAACAAATATGTTGAAATTGGAATTTTTCAAAGCATCAAATAGAGAATATCGTGTTACCTTAAGTGTGCTGAGATAATCAACCAGATCATTCTCAAAAGCAACTTTTTTATTCAGATCCTTTGTTTTCCAGGGAAAATCTTGCATCCACAACCCCTGAGTTTTGTTATTCCAGTCAACATGGATCATATTTGCTGTATGCACAACAACACGAACCCCTTGAGGATATACAAGCAGCATGGCTTTTGAATGATGTGTTCCAAACGAAATAGGGAGTGGGGGCTTGTGAAGGATCCAATTCGCAGGCTTCGCTTTCTATCATACCAAGTATAAACATGAAATATAAAAGATGAATAAGCAAGACAATGGATACTCGCAGCAATTTTGACACCTTCAAATGCTCCAATGAAGCACCGTCTTCTCCATGTATAACAAGGACATGAGGAACTTTTCTTAAACTTGGACATGCTACACAATGGAATATCTATGTCAAGAAATTAACAATTAATAATACAGATCAATGAGGAAAACAGAAAGGCACATTAAAATTTTCTCAAACCAAATAGCAAACTGAACAAACAATCTGAGTACAGGTTTCATAATCCTCAAGTAAAGATATATCTTTTTCCAACTAAGGTAACTGTACTAATAAGATTCAAGAAGCATTGAGCACATATACAATCATCTCTTCTGAAACAGAACAATTTGGTAAGGAGACGAATGAGAACTATAGCAAGCCGCAGAAAATAGTTGGATGAAATGTTTAATGTTTTTATATTGCCAAGTGATGCCAAGCGAAAAATCAAAATTGTACACTTCATCCAGAAATCAGTTAAAATCAAATGAATACAAAAAACTTCACTTTATCATAAATGACATACCAGTAAGCATCCAATCAATGTCCACCATATAATCTGACAGTACAGCAACAAGCACATCACCCTATAAATTCATTCATAATGTGAGGCTCAGTGTATTTCTCAGTCCAATCTGGCAATATAGGAAATTTAATGATAAAATCCATTTGTTCTGAAAAAATGGTTCTGAAATAACATGAAAGAAAGGTTCACTGAAACTCTAAGGGCCTGTTTGGATTGACTCCAAAATTCCTGTGAGAATCCTCCAATCCAAATAAGTCTTAACTGTGTATAAATTTCTATACCACCAGTGCCAGATCAAACATTACTGAGCAAATAGTTATGAACTTCTCATAAATCTCCAATTTAGAATTACCTCTTATTCCAGATCAGCAGACCAAATAAGGAGTATTAGGCACAGTGATCAAGCAATATGGGCTAATGCAACCTAAATTATGGTGGCAAAAAAGGGGTTGTAGAACATAACTACTGACGTGTTTGCCCTTAGAAGGTTAAGAACTGTACTCATGCAACATTTATTTCACTAACAGATCACCTATGAAGCAGATACATGACGAGTTACAGATCATATGCAACCTAAATTAATTGATGGAAACCACTTAAAGTTCCACCAAAGAGTCTACATGGAATGAGCAATACCTGTATCACTTCCTGAATAGTAACTGAGGAAGTGTTAGTCCATGATGGAAGACCTTGGACACGCATGAGTCGAAAAGTCAATGGGAGTACATCTACCGAAGGATCGACATAATGCATTCTCTCAATTCTTTCAGAAGAAACAGCACTATCAAGTGCACTTAGTGTTTGACCACAGGACATGCCAGAGCCGGTTGTACTCTGTTGTGCAAAACTTTCCTGATTATACATCAATTACAATTTACATAATGAATAATCATGTGAATCACACCAACATAATTTGCACATAGAAAATAAAGATGGAGTAGTCTATTATAAGACAAACAACACAGAAATAGGTGGGATAAATATCAACACAAAGTTAACTAACCTGTAAAGTTCTTGCCAGAGCCTCATCTTCCATAATCTGCCGATTCCTTTTTACTGCTATACTGTCTTCCTCACTATGCCTCTTTCCTTTCTTGAAGTCATGAGAATCTGTTGTCACGGAACTTCTGTGTTCATCATCCATATTCACATACTTCACTAAATAATTGCCAGGAATCAGCTCTAGGACATCATCATGCACAATCTTGGCCTTCTCTTGTGCACAGATCTTCATTCTCTGCCCCTCTGATCGCACAACAATAGGATTTGGTCCTTCCTACAAACCCATTCACTTTGAACTACAACTTATTTTCTGAATCAAAAGCCATCAAAAACATAAGCGCACATACTAGCAACTACACATCATCCTACACACTCACCACAAAAACTTCAACCAAGCCATCAGCCGAGGCGTGCAGGCTCAGATGCTTGCGGCTGACTCTTTTGTCCATAGCCACTAAATGATTCCTCCCAATAACATTAGGCCCTTCAAAAATGGGAATGCTTGATACTGAGCCATCCAATGAGCCAGTATTGTCTTTCACAAAGGGAACTAGAGTGCCAACCCTTACCTACAAAACCAACTATATCACTTAAATAGAAGACACACTTGTAAAATATCAACATACTACCGCACAAACAAGCATATGTGAATACATCTGTAAAACCTCGACCACCACTGCAGCATGCTTGGACTTTTTAAAGCAAACAGCAGGGGCAAGCCCTACTGGAATTAAGTCAAAAGTAAATACAAGCTCAAATATGAGCTTCGGCTAAATCAAATAACTAATCCAAGCTCTTAATGCAAGTTGCAGAGGACCCTTAGCACCATAGACTCAAGAGTAAGCAGCTGCAGAAGCTCCCTAAACCAACGGAATCTATTAGCAGGAACTCGATTAAAAATGTGACTTTTTTGCGCTTCCATATCAGCCATTATCCACCTTACGATGCTTGGATATTATCACATCCTTCAAACAGCAATTCCACAGTGCCTTATATCACAAGAGGACGATACAGCAACAGGCAAAAAAAACCGATATTAAGCATGTGTGGGTGGAGACATGAACACAACTCACTCACTACATTGTGCAATGCCCAATCCAGCCTAAATACAAATCAGTAGTCTCATAACATCTACAGATTGGCAAATTTTCAGCTGTAACAGCACCATAAAATTGACACCAACACGCCAAATCAAACAAATTATCACCATCCCGCTCCTAACACGCCAGCCACACGACACGAGCAACTCGACTTCATCCAACCCCCAAATTTCCCCAATTTTCGAGCTTCCAAATGCACCAGAAAACTCCGAATAAGAGATGACTCGCTGCATTGGAGCACCGATTCCAATCACAGGATTCGCAGCTGCAATCAAACAACCTCCAACTCTCCAAAAAAATAAAAAAAAAAGTTCGCGCGCGCGCGAACGGAGAGAAAGAGAATACAAGAGGCAGTGACTTACTCGAGAGGAAGACGACATGAGAGGTGACGAGGAGTCGGACTCCGAAGCCTAAACCCTAGGGTTTGCTGATGCGACGAGGAAAGGTGAAGTGAAACGGAGAAGGCGAAGACGGGGTCCTGCAGCCGGGGCAGCCTGTGCTCCCGCTCCAGCCCAACTCGGAGCCTAGATGGAGTCGGACTTCCCAGCCCATTATAGGGCTAGCTCCCCCGGGCCTTTGGGGCTCGCCGATCCCCCCCAAAAAAAGCCCAAATCGTGACTCCCTTTCCCGTTCCCAAACCGAGAAATCCCAGCTCCGCTCCTCCAGCCGCTGGTCGCCGTTCGCGGGCCCAGCCGGAGCCCCACTCAGCACGCAGCGGCCGCGCAAGCATTACTGCTACAATCGGCATAGCCCAATTCTGCAGGTTCGTGAGTCTTTTAGCTGTAAAATACACATTCCTCTTTTAGGATTGGTAGCATAGCACATTCCGTTTCCATTGATGAGCGAAATTAGCAGCACGAAGAATTTTAAAGCTCAATTGCACTCTTTTAGTACAAGATTTCGATGATTGTTCTTGTCAACTTCCTTTTCAATAACAACAAAGAAAGCTGACAGGAAAGTGCTTGTAGCAACTAACAGAAGTTGACGAGGTAGAAATAATTTATGGGTTTTGCTAAGGCGCAGGGCATCTGCTTTTTTTATTATCTTGTTTGCACCATTTTCCACCATTGAATCAAAACTCTTTTTTTTAGATTTAGCCTATCTAGAATTCACCTAGACCTTTTTAGCATTTCTGATAGTGGCGGCTTAGCGGTGGCAGGTGGCAGCCTGTGGGGAAGACCAACAATGGAGGAGGTAGTGGTCGTGGTCAGGATGCGTAGGGTTAGGGTAGCGACAATGGCAGTAGAGGACAGCAAAGCGGAAGAGAGGGAGGAAGAAGAAGTGTGGGGTAGAGGGGAGCGTGGAGGTTAAATCTAGATTTTAGATGTATGGTATAGATAATGTAAGTTTTTTTAAAAAAAAACAGGTACTACTCTCTAGACGGCTTGAAAATTTATTAGGGCTGCAGGTGTACAAACTTGGAGTAAGGATGCTTGGTTGTTCTTGCAAGCTGAATGATATTGTTTTGTGAGCATAGAGTTTATGATCTGGTTTGTATTGCTTTTACTTCGAAAGCATTAGAGGTGTTTAGTTTTGGGATTCGCATGGCCTCTTTCATGTCTGACACATTAGGAGTTTGATTATGTTTTGTGCTCGCAAGGTTAGCGTTTAAGAAATTAGAGATTGGTTTTTGAAGAATGTTGTGTATCCTGAAGCTCAGCTGTCAGTGTGTTTGCAGACCGGATGATTAATTTAGTAATGTTTTCTGTAAATGAATTTTTGTGCTTTTGAATCTTCAGTTCAATATTCAGGCTAAGTTGCTAACCTCCTATTAGGGACACACAGTGCTGTGTATGAATTTATGAGGTGGCAAGGCAAAAGCAGATATCATTTTGGTTCGCAACTACAAAATTATTGATGTGACATTTGCATTTTTCTTCATTTGAAATATCAAATGGTTGATGTGAAAATTTGGCATAAGATTGATTAGTACTCTCTCTCTCTCTCTCTCTCTCTCTCTCTCTCTCTCTCCCCCCTTAACAACATTACTTGGAATTAAGATTCTTCATGTATCTTTTTATTGAGTTATTGCCTAACCATGAATTTTTTCCGAAGCAGGTCTACTGGAAGTACATCTTGGAAGACTGTTGATTGCTCTACCTAATTTGCCTTTTGTTCATATCATGGATCAGAAATCTAATGATTCTTTTGATTTTCTTGAAACCACGGTGCTCTTAGACGAAACACACTATCAAGAGGGTTTCAAAAATGGCTATGACGATGGTCTGGTTTCAGGAAGGGAAGAGGGGAGGCAGGTCGGATTAAAGATGGGTTTCCAGCTAGGTGAAGAATTGGGTTTCTATCAGGGCTGTTTAGATGTGTGGATATCGGTAGATCGAGTTCATCAAGGTGCATTCTCAGCTCGAGTAATGAAAAACATTAACCAACTAGCTGCACTAGTAAGCAGCTATCCGATGTCTGATCCGGAGAATGAGCAAGTTCAAGACATCATGGAGAAAATAAGGCTGAAATTTAGGGTTATCACAGCAAGTTTAAGAGTGAAATTGGAGTATGAAGGTCGCCCCAAATTGTCAAAGCAGGATTTTGAGGATCTGTGATTTGTTTAGCATTATGGATGCAAGATGTGAATTGCCATATGGAATAAGATTGATACCAGTAACATTTTTGCCACTGGTTGGAGACCTGCCCGTGTGCCCACATCCCTTGTGTGTTAGCTACGGATAGATTGGTAAAGACTCTGTGTATTTGTCTGACTTGTGTCTCCACATTATACGAAGAAAAGGCATATATATATTGCAAACACTCCCTCTCTACGTAAATTCGTGCGCATATTTTGTATGAGCTTCCAAAGTTTCTCAAAAAAAAATTACTGGACGTTGAGGAGGGATAAAAACACAAATAGTAAAAAAAAAATTGATGAACAGTGGAAAATTACCATTCATACCAATATTTGTCTTTTTTTTCTCTCCTAAATGCAATTGAACTTTGCAAGGTTATAAAGCATCGATCCCCTACATCCAAAAATTGTTTTGAGAATTTCTGGGAGCTTGTACGCAAAATTCGCATGAGCTGAGCAATTAACAATAATGTTGTTTGGTGATTGCCAACTCAAGACATGGCTTTGCTAAAGGGAACATGTGAGGCTATCTCCAATAGTCTAAGATTGCTGAGCATGTCACTTGCGTGGGAGTGTATCATCAAAGTGTAGAATTAAATAAAAATCAAGTTTGTGCCCCATCATTAAAAAAAAACAAATATTTTTTATTTATATTATTTATATTATAAAAAACACAAAAAATTATAAAAACAACAACTCACACACTTAAATAGACAAGTGAGTTAAAATAGCACATGACACACATGTCAGCGACTACGGCTACCACTTTCAAAAAAAGTGACTATTTTTTAAAAAATTGAAACCTCGTAGTATGTTGTTGATATGTGTGTCAATACAATGGGAGACCCACTTGTCATTAATAATAGGTCATATACTGGTGGGTGGACATGCAGAACGAAACAAACGCACCGTACTCACATAGTGTGTGGGGTCCATATACCTCACCTCATGTGTCATCTATGCGACAGCACCCACTAATAGGTGGACTTCCATTTTTCTGATCTCACGGGTCATCAGATTATTTTACGAAAAACAGTGTATGTGGAGAATCATGTGGACCCACAAAACCACGTTGCACTACATTGATCCATCATTGGTGTAGATTCATATAGTACGTGATCGATAGACACCTCTATTTTCGTGACACACCATCCAATCATGCCAAGATCGTGATGAGCACGTGCGGAGCCGCACCGTCGCATGCCGGCTGGTGTCTGCTCGTCGGTGACAGCCTGAGGCGATGTCTGCAAGCATGCAAGTGTGGAAATATATGAACAAGGTGTGCAACCGTGTACGATGGAAAGAACGCCACAGTTAAGCGGTTGGGGGTGGAACCGTGGAAACGTGGAACTGGAAGCAAAAGTGAAGGCGTCGCACCGCCCCTGTATTTTGCAAGCAAATCCACTGGCCGCGTTGCAGGATGGTCCCAAATTTCGGCCAACGGTTTTGGACTCTCGCTCGCCTGCTCGGTCGGTCAGAAGTCCGAACCAACGACGACTGCATCGTCCACAGATAAAGCTTTGCCATGGAGGTGGTCAGCCCTTCTAGTTCCCATGACGTCAATTTAGTACTTTGTTATCCTCATATCAGATTATGTGCATAAAATGAACGAGGTTTTTATGCTCAAACACATGACAGCTAGTATACACTTCAGTTATGAAGCTTGAACAATATATTTCGTTTCTTAGCATGTAAAGCGAATACAAGAAAATTTTTATTAGGACAATTCTTACTTGAGAACACTTTTCCGTACCATCAGTAAAAAAAATAGATTTTCAATAAAGATAATACAAGAAGCATGTATGACGTCGAAAACCAATAAAAACTTCTCTAGATGTTTGGAAATCAGCCCGTGACTTGTAAGACCAATCATTATTGTTCCAACCCAGTTGGCGCCTTGCCGTCCTATGTTTCTTCCCGATCAAATCACTTCAAAGATTGACCTATAAAACCATCCACAAAAGCACATCAACATGTCTCATAAGTCATCCGAACTCACTGCAAATTCAGAGAAAAATAATTAAAAAAGTAGCGTCTGTACTCTCTCGGGCCAACCAAATGATAGGCACCACCAAGCTCGCGGCGCCGCTCCTCCCCGCCTCCCCTCGCCGCTGCCACCGCCTCCTCTCCACCACCACCTCGTCCTGCCTCTCCGACCCCGGCGCGGGCCTGGGCCCAAGCCCGGACACGGACACTGACCCGAGCCCGGCCCAGCCCTCGGAGCCCGCCTCCTCCTCCGCCTCACCGCGCGGGCGCGCGAGCTCCCAGCTGAGCCGGTGGTCGCGGGCGCGCGCGCTGCGGTCGGGGCGGCGGCTCGAGTGGCCGCCGCGGCGCGAGCGGACGGCGGTCTCGGCACCGACCAGGTCCCCGCCGTCGGAGGACCAGGAGGAGGTGGCGGCGCCGGCGAAGGATGAGGAGGAGGAGGAGGCGGTGGTTGGGGTGGGGAAGGCGATCTACATGGTGTCGGACGGGACGGGGTGGACGGCGGAGCACTCGGTGAACGCGGCGCTCGGGCAGTTCGAGTACTGCCTCGTCGACCGCGGCTGCCCCGTCAACACCCACCTCTTCTCCGGGGTAAGGCTTCCTCCTCCGGTCATTTGAGTTAGTTCTTCTCCCACTTGCTGTAATCTGTAGCTAATAATATAAGTCGTAGTAATTTAGGACAAACAGAATGAGTTGTTCTTATACTTGGTAATGTAGGTGTAGCTGGAAAGATTATGCTGATGTAGTGAATAGTTATTTCATCTACAGCAAATGTTCTGCTTTGCCACGCTCAGATTTTATGATATTACAAGGGCTGGCCCTATAGAGTTTGCAGTTTTGCCTTTTGAAAAATTTGTGCGCACATGATTTGTGATTTCTTTCTGGAGCGATTAGGCGACAACCGTGGTTTTCTGTGTAGTGTAAAATTGGTTAATAGGGCACTTGAATTCACTATTATCCATCAAATTTGACTTTCAAAGAATCCTAGTTAGTGCAAACTTATTGTGGGAAGAGGTCTTGGGCTAACATTGAATTTATTAACTATTTAGAAATGAAATAAATGAGGTCCACTTTGATGCAAGTTCAAAATCACAAACTGGTGGCTATGGCAATATGCTCACAGTTTGGGATAAATATTGCATGTGTTCTAATGAAAAAACACTTGGCTGGTATGAAACTTCCAATGAAGTGTACAATAGATTAAGCCAACATATTTTGAAGTAAAAACAAATCCACAAGTCTAAGAGGATACTTGCATGGATCACATAATTGGATTACACACTTCGATAAGACATAAGTTTTGAGTAAAATCAAGAACTGTATGGAAGCTTCATTGGTGCAATTTTGTCTCCACCTCTTCACATATGCATGTTAGGGTGGCCGAAGACGAATTAATACCAGACGCCGGGGAATTCAGATGTGGACAAATATTTGACCTGCTAATTGTAGTCAGGTTTTTCTTTTGTCTTTTTGTTATTTGGATCATATAATAGGGAGAAAAAGAAAAGCAGGCAGTTAGATCATGTTCCTGGTCTGGCAACTCTCAACTATATTTCCTCTCATTTTGCAACACCAGTCATCGGCTTGTTTGTATGCATAGGCTTACAAATATAACTGGTTTGCATCTGTGAATTTAGTTTTCTTACACATGGAAAATATTGCTGTTGTCTCAATTTAATTCATATTTATATTTCCTCAATTTTTGCCTTTTCTGTCATGAAGTGTTCTTAGCTGTTAAAAGAAATCCCTAAGCCACAGCTTATAGCGACATCATCTCAATATGCCATTTGAATACTTGATCAACAAATTTCATTATGCTCTTGGCTTGTTCATCACTTGAGTAACATGTCAGCAATAGATTTAGTGTAGTGTTTGTCCTTTTCTTGCACCTAGCTATCGATGTTTCTTTCACATTTTGGATTACTTAGAATTTGCAAAAGGAGCTGGAATTCAGATGCTATTTTTTCCCTATATTAATGAGTGTTGAATGTTTTTTAAAAACAGCTCAGATACAGTCACTGCACATCTGTTATTAGTAACGACCAGCATTTCTTACAACCTGCTGTAAATGTGCTTTAGATTGAAGATATCGATAGACTGATTGAGATAGTAAAGCAAGCGGCAAAAGAAGGGGCACTGCTTCTGTATACCATTGCTGATCCTTCGATGGCCGAGGCAACTAAGCAGGCCTGTAATCTGTGGGGTGTTCCATCCACTGACATTCTTCGACCCACTATTGAGGCCATAGCTTCTCATATCGGCGTTGCTCCATCTGGGATTCCTCGAAGCTCTCCTAACCGAAAGGGTCAACTTACTGAGGATTACTTCCGACGGATAGAGGCTATTGATTTCACAATCAAACAGGATGATGGAGCTCAGCCACAGAACCTTAACCATGCAAACATTGTGCTTGTTGGTGTTTCACGTACGGGGAAGACACCATTGTCGATATATCTAGCTCAGAAAGGATACAAGGTGGCAAATGTCCCGATTGTGATGGGAGTGGATCTTCCAAAGGCCCTTTTCGAGATCAACCAAAACAAGATTTTTGGATTGACAATAAATCCCGTTGTTCTCCAAGCAATCAGAAAGGCAAGAGCCAAAGCTCTAGGACTTGATGGGCACACGAGCAATTATTCTGAAATGGAACATGTGAGGGAGGAGTTGGACCATGCAAATAAAATTTTTGCTCAGAATCCAATATGGCCAGTCATTGGTAAGATCAGTTTATTGCCTTCACGGGAATCAGTTTTTTGTTTTTCTTTTGTTGTTTTGGTTAAAAAAAATACTTCTGTTTTGTTTTCATGCAGAGGTTACAGGAAAAGCTATAGAGGAAACAGCTGCCGTCGTGGTAAGGATGTACCACGATAGGAAACAGGAGTGCTCCATGCCACGCATATCAAAACGGTACTAGCATCATGTTTTAACTCTTCTACTTCACCTTGTAAAGTTTGTGTATTTCTGATAAGCTCCACAATAGTACCGTAGCTTTTACTTTATGTGACCGCCTTCAAGGTGGCTTCTGTATATAAAAGATTAGTTCACAATATTTTGCAGTAGAAAATAAATGCATATTGCATGTTATGAGTTTTGGTGACCCTCACTCTTTTTGACCAATCAAAGCATTTTCATTTTTGTTAAAAAAAAACACACTAGGATGAAGTTTTCTGGTCCAAGGCACCTCCTGCTTTATAGCTTCACATGGGAACTGATGAGTTGGCATTACGAAATTCACTAGAAAAATCAGAGATGTCTTCTAGGAGACAAAAATTTCTAGTCATAAAAACAGTGTTCAGCAATTTGAATATCAATGTTTAATCGTCGACCAGCATACCCCGCAGTCCCCTCCCTATCATTCTTAACAAATAATCTGACAAACAATGTGCATGTAAATTGCCATGATTGCTTCCTCTTAGCTTTATATAATATTCACCATTAGGATATTTTGTGGAAGGATTTCTTACTCTTGCTTTTTGACATCAAAACAATTCAAGAACTAATTCGACCATTTTGATAAATGAAATTTCCATCTATTATCTAGTTGCTGTTTGAAGTGTGCATCTTATCTTGAAGATATGAGGTTCAAAGTAGTCCCCCCAGAATGGACTTCTGGTCACCTGTGCTTCAACCAAAATATGGTTCCTGGGGCCATGTTACTGAAGTCTGGTTGAGCGGCTCACACAAAACCACAGCAGCTGCTCAAGGGGCTGATATATGGATCTTCCGAATGATCTTATGATACTATTTTGTATATAGTTTCTATTTTAGACAGCTAATTTACAAGGTTTGGTCTCCAGTTTTGCACCTACTAATTGTTGTTTTTTGAAACATCCTGAGTATAGATTTCCAAAAATATTACCCGGATTTACTTAGAAAAGTGAACACCAGACTCGCAAGTCGATCACTCGATCTTGCAGAGACCTACTTTTGTTGGGAAAAGAGGTTCTTCAGAGCCAAAATCACTCTGCATGAGCTATCACTCACTCCATTTTTTTTTGGACCTTAGTTAATTGATGAACCAGGAAATAGTAATGTGTTTTGCCTGATATGGTTCCTGCGATTTCATACCGTCGTGAGAATGTTGATTCTTAAAAATAAATGTTCCTCTTAGGTAGGTAAGTTGAATTTATCTCCATTAAACTGAATAACACAAAAAAAGTCTCTTTCTATTCTTGCAGGGTGGCTCCAATCATAGCCTTTGATTATCTACCAGAGATTGTTAATAGTCAAGTTGAGTTACAAAGGATTTTCGCTACCGATCGTTGAGTCTACCGCAGCAGTGAAGCATATCCAAAGTCTTATCCTCTAGTATCCGGCATTTCACGCATCCTTGATTAGGCATGATTTTGCATAGAGGGAGTCCGATTCTTTTATATCACTCCTTTATCATGTTCTTTGTTCTTTTGTTTACCTTCTCTTTATTTAAATTGTGTAGCAAGCACATTTGAAGAAATGACAGCATGACAGTTCTTTCAAAAAGAAAAAAACATCAGCATATACTTTGTATAATTGTTTTGCAACAGGAACAAGGAAGAAAAAAAAAATATCTATTGTCAATATGCCATCTCTCTAAAGTGGCATGCATTTTATCTCATCAATAAAAAAAAAAAGAAAAAGAAAAGGGAGCAAGGTTTGAAAGAAAGAAAATTGCCATCACAAACTTCTCCATCAACCCCGGCCACCCTTATCCTCCTCGCTACCATTCACTCTATGTTCTTCTGTGAGCCCTTAAATTATCACTGTACTTTCACTTCTGTTCCAGCAACATCAACACCTCCCAATCTTTACATATCATACATATAAAATTTTGAAAATAACACAAAATTTCTTCACTTTCCAAACGGCATCTCACCGCGCATCACTGTCGGTGGCGGCGCCATCACCAGCGGCGTCCATCTTGCCCATGGACAGGGTGAAGTAGAGCAGAATCAATGTTCCCACACTTGACCTGGACAAACCAGAAACTTTGAAATTACTTATCCTCCATGAATGTTTGGACCAATTCAGAAATGCAAAGAAATTTTGAGGTTTATTTGTTATGCAATCGAGGCTCTACACAAGTTATCACCAAATTCATGAGCAAATTGTGTCAAATTTGCTTGTTCCATTAGATGAAATGTGAATCAATTCAGAAACAAATTCATTTTGTGACAATGTACACACCAATGAAAGAAATGCTCTGGAAAAATGTCGACGTTTTTGGCCAGTTGGTACTAAGCCGTCATAGTGAAGATAGGGTTATTGATCAATCAGCATCTTTTCTCCTATCGTTGTCTCGAAGTTGGAATTCATAAGTAGTTCTGCAATGAAGACTTGTCTACAAATTATGGCTTGGCTTGTCGTGCATTGCAGCAGGTCTCATCGCTGGCAAGGACTTTTTCTTAAAAGTCCTTACTACTCTTGTTTAAGATCCATGGTATCATATTAATTGCCTTTGGTACGTTGGTTTTGTACTAAGCCGCCTAAATATGGAAGAAGGGAAAAACTTCTTCGAGGACTCCTCGTGTGAGAGCTGAGGCTCGTATCTTTTTTATCCACACTTGTATATTCTTTTTTCTATGACTCATATGACTTTTTGTGATCTATACTGGTTTTTGATTCACATACTGAAAACAACATTAATAAACACAAAGAGAGAACATATAAGTCATACACTTGCACTCTCATATCACAACCACCAAAAATTGTTTGATCTTGATCTGTCTTTGATAAATATCATAATCCATCAACTCCTATTCGGGTCTCGTGTGAGAGGTTTGTTGCGAAAGTTGCTTGCATGGAAGGGGCTCATTTGCATTGTAGTAAGTCGGTCGCTAGCTACACTTAGGGAGTGCTTAAACTGTACATTGGTACTCTCTGCCAAACGTTTAAGTACCTTATCTACCGGTTTATGTACCACGGCTTTCATTGTGTCGCCACACTGAAAATTAAGAGCGTAGTACTGCTACTGGTTATTGATCAGTACAATACCTACCATCTCCAAACATTAGCTCTCACTCATGAAAAGTAAGCAGTAATAAAATGTTCATGTTGTAATACTATCATACTAAACATGCTGTGCAGCTCCCCTAGGAGAAAAATAATGAACTAAAAGCCCAATATTTTGTTATATAGCCGATACCAATCACAGGACCACTAACCTTGGTCCTAACACGAAAGAAAAGGATATGAAAAAGAAACTTCCAAGTACTATTGGCACTTGGCCAAATGGCACGAATCACACAAGCCTCACATCATATGATGGTTACTGAGCAGGCCAGAGAGATAGTGGCACTACCTAGTTGGCATTATTCATCACTAATTAATTGAAAATTTTTCAATGAAACACATAAGATGGAGAAGAATATGTAATTTATCAATTTCATTAACGACCTAAAATACAACAGATCGAAATCATTTTTGTTTACGTAATATATATATTGGTCACTACTGGTTATGTAAAAAGCGTAGACACTATATCTCCAGCACAAATTAAATCCTACTGTGATCTACATCAGAAACAAAATTAAACCCATCCTAATCTAACCCTTTGTATTCATATTTTTTGCAAGCAAGTTAAGTGAAACTTACAATGTGGCAAAGAGGAAAACCACCCTCCTGGGATCAAGCCACGGCGCCGGCCGCCGCCCGAGCCGACGTGACTTGCCTCCCGGCGTCCCCACGGCCACCGGCGTGTGCACGTGCCGGTGGCCGTTGAGCTCCCCGGAATCACCGGACACCACGTGGACAAATAGTGGGGCCCTTTCACCAGTCCCTGCTGCCCCACCTGCACATGAACCAAGCAAGCCAGTATTATTCAGTAGTCAGTTCCATCCAAGACTACAACCAATCTATCAAATTCCCAAAGATCCAGGATAAATCAATGATAACAACTAAATAAACTACAAAAGAACATCAAAATTAAATTGTGATTTGGGTGCTAATTGAAGATGGTTAGTACTAACCTGGAGTGCCAATATTGGCGTCCCCATCTGCCGGCTTCCTTTCTCCCTTCCTCGACAACGACCTCACCACTTTCTTTGTGTTCACAGCACAAAAAAAGAATCAGTAAACTAAAGAAAAGAGTCCATGTCGTCATCGCCATTGTTGTATTTGAATCTGAATTGTGTTCATCGACTTACAGAGATCGGCGACGGCGTTGCGGAGTCCGCGGCATCGCCGGCGAGTGATGAGAGGGCTCCGACGTCGACGGCGACGAACCCATTGGTTGTGGTAGTCGTCGGGTTCATGTCCAAGTTCGATGGTCCAAGAATAAGATCACTTGGTGCAAGAACCTGCATAAAACAAAAATAAGAGTTAAGAGTTGCTTCTTGCAAGAACCTATATATGCATCTAATTAGTGGTGAGATATGAATCAAGTGATCAGATTATCTGTTTCTTTAAATTTTCTTGGGTGTTCAAATGGTTAAGCTACTTATCCAGTATGCTAATATTATGATGGATACAAATTGAGGCCATATAAATAGAACCAAATTAACTGGCCTAAGATTGTAGAGTTGAGGAAAATTTGAGGTAATTAAAGATGGAAACTTACATGATGGTTTGCAGTGTCCTCCATGTCTTGTGATGCTCCTTGAAGTTAGTTGCTCTTGTTCTTCTTCTTCTTATTCCTTCTGTTTTGTTGTTTGCTCCTCGAGGGATACTACTAAAAACTAGAGGGAAGGGTTTGCACTTTGCCCTTTTTGAGGAGGAAATATTCCTGAGACCTCTCTCTCTCTCTCTCTCTCTCTCTCTCTCTCCCTCTCATGCGGAGGGATGATGGCAAGTACAGTTTTTTATTTGGGGAGATTTTGTGGATACACCCCTCTAAAGCTCTAGGAATGAACCGAGGAGTAAACATTACCCCACAAACAAAAATGGTTATAACCTTTTTCAATTGCCTCCCTTAATTGTCCCATACTAGAAAAGAAATCAAATGAGGATGGATGTGATAGAAAAAATTTTAATATGTCAGTAATTGATATTAACCATTTGATCTATGTGAAAATTATTACTGTCAACTACATCTAGTAGCCCACCTCTAATATTGCTAGTAGTCAACTAATCTCTTAATAGACAACTTCCTTAAAAAAAATCTCTTAATGGATAACTAGCAATGTTAATTATTCATAGTACGATTTTCTACACTAACAAAATTGCTAGTGACCGAAGTGGATGCCAATAAACAAATATAACTTTTAGACTACTATAAAAATCACAAAAGTTTTGATATTGTAAAGTGTAAACGATCATAATATTTAGACTGCTATGTATATCACAAAGTTTCTTGGATATGATTAATCAGAGCTTGAAAGAAAATTTTTTCGTTGGAGAGGGTATTCTTGGAAAATTAAAAGATTTGGCAGTTAGGCATTTGAGTTGTGGCGGGGCATTCGATGGCTCTCCCACTTGTGACTGCCGTCGCTTTTCTTTCGATGATCCCATCCATCACACGCGTGAGATTATTATTTCACACGGCTCCACTTCCTCTCTTTTCCCGTCACTTCTTCCCAAAAGTAAATGCAGCGAATAAAATCTTGGAGATGGCGCCAAGTATCAGAGGAAGATATACACTGGATATACTTTAGAAAAACACAATACCAGCATGACCACTGGTTAATTAGATCTTAATGATATTGCTGCCATTGGCCAGACGTCAGCGGCCTAAACATTCTTATTTGGTTGTATTTAAACGCCCAAATTTGAGATTTAGAAATGTTTAGACACGTTTTGATTTCGGCTTTCATCTCAGAAAACTCTAACTCTTTAATTAGAGCTCCCATGTTAAAATCAGAGGATTTTTCGTACAATTCTAAATTCTCTACTTTAAATGTATATTTGATATTTTAAATTCTTTAATAAAATATAGTATTATTTGTTTAACCAATGACAAAATCATGTTATTTTTTTATGATTTTATAGGTAAATTTTGACATTTTTGGTTTTTAGAGCCAAAGAAACCACTTAGAAGGAGCTTCACTGAGTTTTGTAGAAATCAGTTCTGACTTCTCTCAAACTCAAGAAAATTCAAATCTAGAGTTAGGGTGTTTGGTAAAACATCCTCAATTTCTACTAAAAATAGAAACCGGAGCTCGACAAAATACCCCTTAAAATGAAAAAACTCAAAAAATTAACTTATTTGATAAGAAATTGAACTCATGAATTCTCCAGAAACTCTCTCCAAGAAGTTATTTTCTTCACCAAAATCTGAAGTAAAAATTGGGTCAAATAGGTCTTAATAGACAAACCAAATAAATAAGATTAATATTGTTAGAATTCAAATCTCAATATATGAGGATTACATATTTAAGTAGTTTTGTTGATAGGATTTTGGTCACACAATCTTTTAGTGTAAGTACTCAAGTTATATATTCTACACATCTCTCCAAGCTCGAAAGCAATTTAAAATTTTCGTAGTGAAAGAATACAAATCATAGTATCATATGATATATGGATGCGATGATATGATCGTTGACTTGCGATTTTTTGGATAATCTTCCAATTGTTTTCTAAGGGCCCAATGTTCAACTGACGTCAATTTTGAGTTCTCCGGAAAAAGAAGTTTGTTAATTTTGATGATATATTAGAGATTGTTTAGAGAAATATCAAAGAAATTATCTTTAAAATAAAAACAATAAAAATATTAATTTTGATCATTTGATTTAATCTAATGAGTTTGAATTAGATATTCACTTTTTAAAAGACGCCCTAAACTATTTGACCTTTATTCTTTTGCCCTCGTCTGCACATATTGATAATCCACCTCTCTAAATTTAATCTAACAATCAAAATTGTCGTTTTCATTATTCTATTTTGGTGGTCGTTTCTATTTAGATGAGTCCCCTATGTTTGCAATTGCACCCATAAGCAGTGAGTACTGAACCTGTATTGTGATACTGTGATTATTAGGGAAATTTGCTGTTTGGGCAGATTTTTATCGCACAACTAGACTTCTTTTTGGAAACGTGCTATTCCTATATAAAAAATCGTATATAATTTCTACATAATAGAAGAAAAGATGCAAAATATTAAGTTTGACTTAAATTTGTTTTCTGTATATATCACAGTAAAATCTAATTTGTAGTGGAGATAAGAAGTATATATTTTTTAATGCAAAAAAAGCGTACAAATAGATATTTTGTTGCCTTTGAGAGTGAAATGATATTGAAAGAAATTAAAGCCAATCGAGATCACTAGTTCGATTGTGTATATGACTGTTACTTGGAACTGGTGCACATATTTATCACAAAATTATCACACGCGCGCGCATATATATATATATATATATACCTCATGTCTTCTATACTACCATACATCCCATCTTAAAAAATTATGTGAATAATTATGAATAATTCTACAAAAATTAGATAAAATGCATATTAAGTTGGTCAAATAGTCTACAAAATTTCAACTCTAAATTCGATATATAATAAGAGAAACAAAAATAACAAATTTCAATGAATAGTAACTCCTATATTTTTCTTTTATCTTTTTATTTTCAAATTTATTTTTCAGCTAAATTTGTTTTTTTGTTTCTCCTTGTGTAGATTGAATTTTGATTTGAAATTTTTTGATATGGTAGGTTAATTTTATATCTACAATCTTAAATTTTTGTAAAATTTTTTACGATCATTGACATAGAATTTTGAGAAGAAATATACAAAAATATTGAAAAAGTGATATGTATTGGATATTTTTCAACCTAGCCATAACCCCCAGGATATATATGTTCGGGGGGCGAGGCGGTGTTAATCTTTTTCTTTCTTGTCGTTAGCCATCTTTGACGTTGCCAAGCAAAATTTTTTGTTTCCTACTATTGTCGCCTAGGTTTTAAGTTCTTGATGTTGCCTCCTTCATCTCCAACTTGTTACTGCCGATCTATTTCTGCTACCGTTGCGCTTGTCTGCTACACAAACTCTTTATTTGAGATGCCCTACTTGTCTATTCAACAAAAAATATTGGATCTACTACTATATGCCTATAGTTTTTAGTTTTTAAGCATCAACTATCATTGCTGAATGTGATTTTGTTGAAGTTATCCTTGAACGACTTCTACTCTGTCAGTTTTCTGATTCGTTGTTCTTATAGTAACCCCCACAAGCTCCTGATCTATTTCTTTGATCAGAAACTTCTATTTTTGTGGGTTGTTTCTATATGGTGGAGTATTTTTTGTTTCTAGAATTTCTCTTGGTTAGACTTTTGGCGCTTTAAGGAGGTTTATTGAGCCATGAGGTTTTCCTTCAGTTATGTCATTTTCAGCCATTCGAAGTTTTATATTTGTGGCTTTGGTCAATTGGGCCAATTTCTTTCACACTTATTAGACTGTTTGTTTTTTACTATGTTAAAAGGACAGCTAATATTTGAGGTGTTTTAATTTATCACTAGAGTTGTCTTGCATTTGAACCGAGAGCTCTTTTTTACTTTGTTTGAAGCAATGTCATCAGATTTTTAGATTTGGCAATATCAACAAAATTTAATACTTTGTGTTTTACACTGTAGCTGTAGCAGGTACATATGATGATTTTTTGGTCCAACCAAGGGTTATGTTAACCATATTTTGGTTTTGCAGTGTTCAGAATTTCTTCAATTTGCTACTTGTGCTAAGAGACAAGGAATATGAAGAGTTACAAAATTTGAAGCGGTATCTTCATCAGTAGTATATGTGTTAGTATGTTTTAATTTTGTTTTTGTATTGAATGAGATTTCAAGTCAAGGAGAAAATTGTTAGAGTTGTCTCTCATCTCATTATTAAGAATTGTATCAACTAGAAAATTATTAGATTATCTCTTACCTTATCTATAATTAATAGATTGAGTCAACGAGAAGTTATCTTACTAATAATAAGAATTTGAGTCAAATTCTAGTTAAAATGTTGGTTAATTTATGTTTAGACCTAAATTTATATAAAAATTGATGTCTTTATAATTTGTATATATTATCTTGAAATAAATCCTCTTATATATATATTAATTTTCCTGGTACAGGAGTTCATTTTGATCATGATATTACGAAATGGGTTGTGTACGAAAACTCGCTATTCACATGTACGTACGTCCAATGCTAGAATATATCGTGAGTTCTACTTAATTTCAGTGACTTCTTTAGAAAAACCCGTACAATTCGGTTGAGAATTTTTGGACAGATCCGATGGACACACGCAATTTAACGTAGTTTGTAAGTCGTCAAACAACAAAATACCACAACGCTCGCTGTTTGCTTGCTAAAGAATCGCATGAGTTCTTCATCAACAATATATTATGGCTCGAAACCATGTGAGAACAGTTTGCATGAACCATAAACAAAAGCTAATTAGGTCGGCGTAGAATTCGCTTCCACACATTCTTTCCGTTTTACTTCACTCCCTGGAGTGGTAACACAAATTAGGATTGGGATTTCCAAGTTTTTTTTTAAACTACCGACTATTTAGTCGGGTTCAAGTCTTATATTTTAGATAATAATCTAAACACTCTAACTCTAAATTTAGATTTTTTAGAGTATAGAGAGAAACACTCTTAACGCTAACTCTAAATCACTCGTTTGTTGTCTGTGGCTGCGTCCCTTGTGATTTTCTGGCTCGTCACTGCCTGAAAGAGTGAAGCCTCTGGGGCCTTTCGATACCATTTTTCTTTTCTTACAGGTCTAAAGGCGTTTATGATTGATGGGAGTATCATCGACTATAAAATGACTTGTTATGTACATAGTAACATTTTGTGCGCCGCCCATCACGGGAAGAAAAGGCATAGAAGATTAATCTAGTGGCACTGGTGCTTTACATTACACCTATAACAGTAAGGTGTGTCTTACATCAGCACTCTCCTTAGAATTAGCATATGATGTGATATGAGCTATCAAATTAGTTATAAATGTATTGTATTTCTCAAATCTGTATTATGGACTGTTAGTGTCACTTATTTTTTTAGACATTAGTCTTATTTTTTGAGACATTAGTATTATAAATTTTCAAAAGAAAATGATTATTTTATGATTAAACAGATGACAAATTTTTTATATTGATCGGATAACTTAAGTTACGATTTTGTATGCTTCTAACTACGAGAAGATAAGAACTCAACATGTATCGTTTATGATTGTAAAATGATAATATAAAGATATCACTAAAAAATATGGTATAAAGAAATCTCTAGCTAGGAAGGTTGGACGGCCACTGTCGTGCGTATATACCCATCTTCCACATCACATCTATGGATCATGCACATGCATGCGCGTGACTTTGCCATGCAAGTTCGCCGCACCTTGTGGCGGCTTTGACTTCTCTCTATTGCGTCCGCACATCTAAATCTACAACACCATCCCATTTAGTGATGAAAAAAACAAAAGACTATTTTTGGTTGAACTCACTAAGAGTAATGAACTGGTTGGTCTGCTCGAGGCAGTTTGTTAGTGAAACCGAGCCACTAATGATCAACCAGTAGATTTAAACGTTTACAAGGTTTCATGCAACAACTTGGGTGAACTGAGGTACCAAGTTTGCTTGAGCGAGTTGAAGTATTTGCATAGATGTGGTAACAAGTTAACAATGTTGAATGGTAGCTAGCCAAGAGGGGATGGAGCAAGTGGTGCCCGGTGGGGGATAGAGGCAAGGCTGTTGAATGGGATCAGAAGGGGATTGGAGTGAGGACGATGTTGCAGATTTGCGAAGTGCTATTATGTCTTGTGATGCAGCTTGCTGAGACTTAAGGTTGGGGTTTGGGGTGGTAAGGTCTTTACTGTATCTACATATAATTATAAAAATTTGAACAATCTAGTTGCAAACGAGTCTTAGTGAGCTGAACTCAAGAAACAAGTTTTGACTCAACTTTTATAAGATTAGGATAAGTGGTTTAATTTGATTCACCATCCTCTTCTTGGAGTGAATTGTCTGAGTTATTCATGAGTCTCAAGTTTCTATTCTAATTTTCGGTGAGTTAAGTTGAGTATTATATAATTTAACTCACAACTCGCATGACTCACAAGTCACAAGAGTGGTCTGTGAAAGAATATTAGAGTTGAGATGGGGAGGAGCAAAAATGTCAGTTCACTCATGGGAGAGGCTAACAATGCCAATGGTGACAGCCTAGAGAGGCCACAAGGGTAGAATTAGCACAAAATGTTCTTTATGAAAGACATTTCTGCTATTTATTTTTTCTGGAGAGGTAAATTTGAATAACTATGTTTTTGTAGGGGTATCTATAATTTTCCTTTTTCTATAGAAAATTCATTATTATGACATTGCAAAATAGGCAAATTGTAAGTATAGGATAAAACATATGTATTGAAGAATTTTATGAATTTTTCTTACTACGTATCAAAAAGAGCATGCCAGATTTAGTTTAGAGATATTTATGATTTATAGAAATTCAAAAAGATATGGTAGCAAACGTCTTATCCATAACGGGTTTTCATATAAAGTAAAATGTTTTTTGAGTTTCTGTCAATCGTGTAAATCAAGAAAAAAAAACAACCCAATTTTTTTTTTATATTCTTTAGCAAATTCGTGTACAGATGATTGATATACTTTTGGTAGAGAGCTCAAATACGCTGTGGAAAATAATATGTCATTTCATGATCATAGTTATCCGTTTGACACGATCCATCAGCCATCTCCATCCAATGGATGAAGATATGGAAGGGCTTGGACTCTTATTGAGGCAATACGCGTCACAAATAGACCATTTGATACGGCTGTCAATCGTTGGTGTCTTATTAGATTTGTGCTATGTTTATCCTATTAAAATATCAAATCGAAAATCCAAATTATACCTATTTATTAAACATATTAATCATATCAATCTATCTATGGTCTAAATTCATTATAACAAACTCAAAACCACATGTATCATATTATACAATTGCATTTTGTTAATTTTGCTGGCTCTGCTTATTTTACAAGTTGTAAATTATTTGATTTTAACATGTTTTCAATTTTATTATGTTAAATTTTATTAGTTCTTTTTCTAGGGTCATAAATTGTACAAATCACCGTATAATGATTTATTAATTATGCCAGCTTGTCTATGACCAAAACCTATTTGTAATAAATCTAGACCCGCATAAACAATAATGTGTTCGTATTGTGATAAATTTTGACGACTCCGAAGATTGAATAGACCAGACATTTTATCTCTATTAGCTTTATTTTTTCAAACTTTTATAGTCTATTCCTCACTTTTATCCCATCTTATCTTGCTTTAACTCTTTAGGAGCTCTCATTTTCATTAAAAAAAAGAAATGTTGGACTGATTCTTCCCGTCCATGTATACCTTCTTCTTGAAGCCGATACACTCATACACGTTTACTGGATCTACATGGTTGCTTCTTGATTTTTGGTATCATGAGTCATTTCCCAGAGTGTGATTGCTTATCTTGTGAATCCCTTGTGAAGTTAGGGCATGGGGCAGAAAAAAAAATGTATAAGCATTATATAAAATGCTCCATTGCTTCAATGTGCCGCACGGGTCACTTGAGACGTACGTGTAACCAGTGATGGATTTAGGACCTTTAAGCGAAGACACAAGGTGTCAACATTGTTCGGCCCATAGTCTTCCCTACGAGCTTAGTATATCGGCCATAGGTGTAAATCAGTGGAGTCTATGTGAATCGGTCCTCTATTTAAATGGTACAGCTTGTATTTGGAACACAACATCTACCTCTTGATGAGGATGTGCAAGCACGAAAAATTTCAAATGTCTCAAAATTTTGCCATCATTTCTAATAAAATAGTTCACGATTTGGTGTTATCTAAAAAAGAAAAAAAAAATGGTATGTTTCATCTCAACAATTTGGTATTTTCCAACGAAATAAAGTGTGCGACGGTGCATCAGCAATTGAGAATTTTGACCCAAAAGTTGTGAAAAATTTGGAAGTGCAGGTCTACCGCGAACCCCACTACCAACGGGATGATCAAGAGCTGACGCGCAAGAAAGGAGAGTTTCTTTCGTTGTCATGCGCAAATCACAAGTGGTTGTTTGATTAACATATATAATTATTGATCAATGGACTTTGTCTGTGCATCATATTTAGATTATATTTGAGATTATTGTGTGTACTAGAAAACTCTGTTTAACGAACTAATTTTTGGAGGTTATCATATGATAACATTGTTATACAACACAGCTATGGGCCTATCAACACTAATCCCAGTATAGAAAGGTGGCCTTTCTCTAACGAAGCTTATGTTTTGTTAATCCAGTCAAAGAAGATTTGACACATTACTACATGGGTCCCAAAAGGGCAAGGATGACAACACAACGTTGAGAAAAGAAAAACACATAAACCTGCTGTCTTAGAACCAAAACAAGCGTCATATCTTTTGATACTTTCAATAATATGTACTCTATTGCAACATTTTCTTGTAGAGCTATGGGTAGTAGTGTTCACATCAATTATAAATTCCAAGGTAACATTTGTCACAAAATTTTCAGTGTGGAAGCATTGTAGAACAAATGTTTTTTGTTCTATTGGAAAGTGAGTGAAGCAATTTGACAGCTGAACTGGCAGATCTGGGCCAAATTGCCGACCTAATTGTCCTCACCTGTGGAAAATAACACCAAATTGTAAATGGAGCCAACTTGAACCAGCCCAGTAGCAGATGCTCTTGTTTTGTTTTGAAGACTTTCCACAAGACTTGCACAGGCACTTTTCAGAAACTTGGATTGAAGACCGGCAAGAACCCTTTTTTAAGCAATTGTAGGTCAATTACAAATTTACAATACAAAATTTAGCATAGATCCAAGTCTAAGGAAGAAAGAAATGCTGAGTTTGTCCTGGAGGTTTAAGACCTCATCTTCTCAAGTAGTGTCTTTGTAATTTTTTTTAAATGACCCAATAAAAAACAAATTTCAAAGATAGACTGTTGTGTAAAAGAATTGTAGAAATGATCTTCGGTAGCTGGTCTGGTCAACAACTAAATTTCAGTCACTAATTGGGTTAGCGACTGAAACGTGGCACGCTTACTTGGCATGCAAATTGCTGATTACACATGCAAAGTTGCTGACTGGGTGTTGATGCAACTTTCAGTCATGAATCGGGTTGGAGATTGAAATGTCATTATGACGTTATGTGGGTTTGATGATTTTCTGATTTTTTTTGTAGTTTTGTGATTTTTTTGAAAAAACTGTTACTTGTATTAGAAAAGTTAAACCATACAAAATTATTTACAATTCATATTCTATCTTGTGAATTTTTTGTAAAATTTTTAGAATGTTTTGATAATATTTTTTCCCATGTTAATAGATAACATGTAGAATATTATAAAAAATTCTAAAAAATCTCTAAAAAGTTTACAGAAATTATACAAGATAGAATATAAAGTAAGCATAACTTTTATGTTTTAAACTTTTTTAAAAACATATACATATTTTTATCTTTTAGGTTATTAAAACAATCACAGAAATTCAATGACTTCCTATACATACCAACACATAGAAAAAGGGCTGAAGAAACCAGTCCATGACTTAACATCAGTAAAATGCTACCTCCAATTCCCTGTTCAATAGTGTGTCTATATATATATATATATATATATATATATATATATATATATATTCTCCAAAAATTTTATAAGATAGAACGTAAAATGTAAATAATTTTTCATGTTGTAAATTTTTTAATACGAGTGACAAATTTTTCTAAATCACAAAATCATTGTGCCCAAGTGCCCAAGTGACGTCACAATAAAGTTTCAGTCTCTAACCCAGTTCACAATTGAAAGTTGAGTCAACCCCGAGTCAACAGCTTACATGTTTAGTTTGTAGTTTGCACACTCAGTCAACCTGCCACGTTTCAATTGTTATCCTAGTTAGCGACTAAAATTTAGTTACTGGCCGAGCTAGCAACTAAAGGCTATTTCTATAATTCTTTCGTACAACAGTTTATTTTTAAATTTGTTTTTTGTTGGATTATTTCTAAAAAAATCCGTGTCTTTGCTATTTATATTTATTGTGTGGTCCATCTCCATGTCTTGGAAAAAACTTTTATAATACTCGGTCTTATAAAATTACTAGTAAGTGTGTGCATGTTCCTCACACATTTCTCATAAAAAGTATTTGTAAATATTAATATAAAAAATAGTTATTCTTTTATCTGTTATAAAAATGCATTAAATATATTTTAAAAATAATGAGCCAATATAAAGATAAGATATGTAGTGCTAACCCTTAATAGGTACCAACATACTAACTACAGTGGTTATATCAATAAATCATCAAAAAAATTCTCAAAAAAAAATTGTGTAGATAGCCATATACTTCATTTATCATCCTACAAAATTTCAAATTTAAATTCGATAGGTGCTATGAGAATAAAAAAATAAAAATTTCTGACAAATAAGAAATAAAACAAGTCACTATTCACAATAAATTTCCCTTTTTTATATCTCTCAAATTTAGTCGAGTTTTAATTTGAAATTTTACATGATGCTACATTACTTCAAATAGTATTTACAAAATTTTTTTGTGATTTGATAGTCTAACTGACATAGTTAGCATAATCTATGCACTTATGTCATTTAAATCATTTGTTGAAGAACCAGAGCAACCAAAGACAAACTAACAAATATTTTATTTGAGTTGTGCTCATCAAAACAACCAAAATCTATAACTAACAAATAGTATTCCATATCCAACAAGTAGATATGACTCAAAACACATCTATACTATTTAATAAAGTGAGAGTTTTAGTTAGACAACTCCTTCTTTATTTTTCCCTAAATGCTCTCATTTGAATATGTTTTCTGATAGGATTCAATATCTTAATTTGTTAAATGCTCAAGCTAATCCTGAATCGAACCGATTTTTGAGTCGATCCTGAATAGTTCATGAGTTTAGATCTTTTTGTCCAACACTACCCATAGGGGGTTGCTGGCGCCACCGCCGGAGGCTCACCAGAACCGACCGGCCGGCAACCTCCTCCTATCTATCCTATTTCCATTCTCATCATCCTTCTAAATTATAGATCTGAACAAAAACACAATTAAAGAATTAGATATCAAAATCCTCAAAAATCATAAATCTAGACAAATTAGACCACAAATTGCAGATTTACACATCTCATCGGTGAATCAGGCTTCATATGACATTAGTGCACTGGATTTTGTTATTTTGTTAGCATTACCAGTATACTCACCTCGATTGCCTTCAATCAGAGATTACCTGATCTGATGCATTGTTTATACTTACAAAGCCAATTTTAGTCTATTAATAAAATTCTTATTTGTCAAAACAATCTGAACCTAAATGCCAAACCAAAAAATAAAATATCACCAAAGAGAACACACTTATTATCTTGTTTTAATAATAACAAAAGTTCTTTTAGCTTGCAACTTTGAAAAATGTAACGTACCTCCAAATAAACAAGAAGTAGTAGAGTTAGATGAAAACAATCATGAAAACTGCAAGAGAAGTATCCGAATTGCATCAAAGAAATGATCTTTTCATAGCATTCCTAGTAATCGAACTTAAATATTGTAGGATCAAGGATGCCGACTAGAGGGGGGTGAATATGAGGCTTTAAAACTTTTCGACTAAAAACAATTTTTGCAAGGAAAAGACTAAGAGCAAATAAACTGAAACAATTTAATAATATTTTGCACTAAGAAAGAGTAAAAAAAATCAAACAAGGTGATTTATCCCGAGGTCTCAGAGACTCGTCCGGTCTCCCCTACTCTTCGTTGAAGCACTCAAATGAATGAGTCTTGCTTTAATATCCACGAAGGATATATTTCATTAAGGTTGCTCCTTCTCCACTCCGGATAGGCGAGCACCGATGCCTTTCACAAATACGCCGAGTCTCTCCGATAACCTCCGTTAATGGAGATGTCAACAGTCATGCCTCCAAATCGTCTAGGTGAGGGTGTTCACCAAGAGTAACAAGTTGCGAGATCTTCTCTTGATCTCCAACAAACTCCGAGAAACTCTAAGAATGCAAATGATACAAATGAATAACTCTCGGTGGATCTTTTCTCAACACAAAACTCAAGACTTGATTAAAAAATCAAGATTTTTGCTCTAGGGACTAAGGCTCAAATGTATATCAGAATGTAGCACTAGGTTGTTGTCAAAAACCTGCTCAAGGCTCATATTTATAGCCCAAAAGACTCAACTAGCCGTTGTGCTCGAGCAGGAAAGAAACATCACACGCTAACACAGCATAGCATGCTGATAGTCAGTATAGACCACGAGCAGTTAAAAGCAAATCTCGGAGAAAACTCAGCTAGCCGTTGTGGTCGAAAATGGAAACAAAACATGCACATACTAACAGTCAGCAACACATGCTGATAGTCAGCATCTACTTCAGCGGCTCGACAAAAATCACGGATAAAACATAGCTAGTCGTTTGTGGTCGGATATGGAAACAAATCAACTCATGCTGACAGTCAGTATCGACCACAAAACGTCTAGTAAAACAAACTCAGAATGCAAACAATTTTAGGTTGAAACTTATGCTGACAGTCAGCAACTCATGCTGATGGTCAGTGTAAGTCAAAAAAATTCAGCTCAAAAAGACATGCTTTCTGGACAAATGGCAACAAAGAAGCTGACATTCATGCTGACGATCAGTATCACCATGCTGATTGTCAACGTGAATAAAAACAATCATAAATCTTGATCCAGAGGTCCGATTGAAGTGTTTTATAGCTTGTTCGAAAGATAACTCAAAGAGTTACAATTTTGTCAACATGAGAAAGACCTAGATCAGCTAGATCTTTCTAGAAAATGCAAATATATTTATGCTGCCAAAAAGTCCAACACAAATGTCATGCTGACTATCATAATTGAAACTGACATTCATGCTGACTGTCAGCATAGAACAAAAATTTTGGTCTTAAAAACATACCTCTCTGGACAAATGTCAGCATCGAAACTGACATTCAATGCTAACTGTCAGCATCGACCACGACCAGTTGGTCGATAAAAACTGGAATTTTGAATAAGCAAAATTGGTCAAAAACATTTGGTCGAAAGCTTCTGGTCGAATGGAAACATGAGAGGCTGTCTGTCAGCATCCACTGGCAATTTTAAAAATCAGATTTTAAGACAAGTTTCAAACTCTTTTTGAAATCTATATTTTTCTCAGATTTGACCAAGATTAAGAATGAATGCGAATGCAATATATGACCTAAGAATTTCTCAGTTTTTGTCGGAATTAAAATAGATTTTGCAACCCCTCTTAATAATACGGTTAAACTAAAAACAATTCCTATAAACCGGTCAACTTCAAACACCAAGACCAGTACAAAATAAAAACTCATTTTACCTTATGTCCTTTGCATCTTCAATCTTACGACTTCCGTTTTGGTGACCTTGCACTTGCGACCTTGACTCCCAACCGTGAACTGCGACCACAACCAACATTGCGACCTTGCGCTTGCGACTTTGGATTTGTGACCTGCAGATCTTCCCGGATCACTTGCAGACTTTACAGAAATTGCTCTGCATAGAAATAGCTCAAAGACAAGGTTAGTCTAAAACACTTAATGTCATCAATAATCAAAATCAACTTAAAAGGACCTAGATGCAACAAATATGTCATAAAATACTCATAATGAATCCTTGCACTTCTTGAGATCTCGATGAATATGTCCATATTTTTTATTGTAAAAGGTATCCTGCAATCTACAATAACAGAGCCATAAGTCAGAAAGGCTTTGAATCCTTTGACATCTCCAAATTACCAGATCCAACTTACTAGTTTTGATTCTATTTGGAAAGTGCATGTTTTATTACATCAAACCTACCCAGAGAGGTGGGTGCAGTCGGCGGCCAAGCAAAGTATGAGGTGGCGGTTGTTGGTGATCACCTGCAATGCAGCCCAGTGGCAACATGGAAGGAGGAGGGGAAGAGGAGGGCCTTGACAATGCTTAAGATGCCATGCGGTAGCCCCAGCAATTAGTTGCAAGATGTATTAGGCCTGTTAGCATGCACGTCGGGGCACCATGATAACCGGCAATCCCCTTCTATGTTGCACCACCATGCCATGTCGTGCCATCTCCCTCCTTCTATAGTGTGTGCTGTGCACCTCCTCCTCCTGGCACACTGGTTTATTGCTTGGGATTTTGCTCAGTTGGTTTGTTAACTCTTGTTGTTGGAAATATTTGATTGTTAGGAGATTTGACTTTGCTCGACTGGATTGTTTGCGTGTACAAGTAGTTTGTTTGAGAAAAATTGGATGAGACTGTTCTATGATGCTTTGCAACTACTTAATATGTTTGTTGTGATTGGGTTGTTGAGTGGTGGCTGGTAGTATTGTAAATTATAATGTGAACAAGGGCAACCAAAATCAAAATAGGTGAAAAAAAGTGGTAGTTACTTTTAGTTTTGTCCATTGTTGTTTGTGTTATTGAGATATATAGTTGTTAGATTTTATTATATAAAATATTTTTTAAAAGAAATAAATAAGGAGAGAGATGAGACAACTACTGAGGTCATTTCAGGAATTAAATGAGGGTTAGTTTCCTAACTAAAACTCCCTCTCAATATAATAGTATAGATATAGATATAGATATAGATATGAGAGTAACTTTCTTGATCACTAAATTACGAGATATGTGGTTAAGATATAAACACAACTATATGGTAGGATAACGAATACATCTCAACCACCCATTTATGGTCTAACAAGCAAAAAAAAAGTCTTATATTTCCCTGGCTTTGTCGACTGTAAACAATGAATCCATTAGCAGAAGATAATTCGCTTGAATGATTGTACGTGGTATTCAAAGTGCAAGATGCAATGTATAAGAGTAAACCTGTTTCCTTTCAATAAAAGTTCTTGTGAGAAGCAATGCATTGTATTCAAAGTAAACTTGTTTCCCTGAAGCTAATTAGCTCAAAAGGTGGTGAAGAAATGTCAAAGTAAAACACAGAGAAGTTTAAATGTTTTGGTCTCTCCAACAGTCATCAACCACATTCATATCAGAACATTTGTGCATCTAAGGGCAATGGAAAACTAACTTGCATGTCACCTTTATTGATTTTATATATAAACTTTATGAACATGTTATATATATATATATATACTGTTAGTAACTTGTCTGAACAAATGTAGTAAGCAGAAAGCAGAAAGCAGTATTATAAAGAGAAGAGAAGGGATCGCCCAAATTGATTCGAGTATAACGTAATCCTGATAAATAAATAAAACATTAGGGTAAGAGAAGAATGTATAATAAAGTAGAAAAGCAAAGGTAACTAAACCTGGCATGCTTGAAATAACAGGCCCAAATACAGTGGTAGTCCCATTCAAAAAGTTTATAGGTAGTCAAGTGTTCTGAAGCTGTTGCAGCTGTTATGTCTAAAGGAGATCAATCTGAAGCAGCTTAATCGTCAAAGTATTATTATGGTAATAGGTTGCTGCCGATCTTGTATCCCTGATAGCTAGCCCATATGAAATTAGAGAAGTGCTTCGATGCTCTTCAAATAGATTAAAGGCCTGTTTGGATGATGTAGTATCTAAAAATCATAGTATCCAAAACCACAGTTCTTTACATATCACCTTCAAGAGGATTCATATCATCTGTCATAAAGAAGAAAAGATAAATATATTTCTTTTTATTTGAATCATTATATCAGAAATTAATAGTCTAAATCAAGGTGACATAGAATTTTGTAATTTCTCATGAGATAATTACTCATCTCAATTACTCTTTCATATAAGTTTAGACCATTTAAATTCTGATTAAATGATTATGATTCTAAAAAGAACATCCTCCATCTTTTTTTCTTTATGGTGAAGGATCTGAATCCCCTCCAAGACACCATTGTTTTCAAGTACTAATTTTTTTTGTAGTTTTAAAAAATACTAGTGTGATAGTTTATTTATCGATCTCATAGAAAGGATATTTTGGAGACTTCTGACCTCCAACACCTGAATTTGTATCCTCTCTTACATAAGAAAAGGCAGATGATGCTAAGAAATTCAACCACCCAATCAAAATTTAAATGATTTAGATTGATATGAAAAAAAATTGAGGCGGTTAATTATTTCGTAAAAAATTATAAATTTCTCTCTCATTTTGATATGTATACTTAATTTCTGATCTAAACACAAATACAGAGAGTGTATTTTCTTCTTTAAAATAGAAGATAATCCAGCCACACAAAGCCCATATCCATTTGTTGGATTCCATTACCATTGCACTCAGTCTCTAGTGTTTCCAAGCAGAGAATATTGGCCACCTTGTCGTCAACGGCACTTAGCATGAAGACACTTCTAGCATGCGCCGTGGCCGGCTGCCATTTTTCTTGCGCATAGAGGCGTGGCCTCGGAGTTCATGGAATTGTTGGTTGGGAACAAAGCAACATTCAATAGAAATACAAAGGAATTGGAGTGGCGTGCCAAAAAAACATGGAAGTGTAGATGTGGGAGGAGCGGGTGGTAACATTGTTAGTTTCTACGGGCGCAAGTTTGGAACTAATTTTTAGATTAAGGACCTGTTTGGCATGTCTAATATATTTCAGCTACTCGGATAAATCCACCAATTTATGTGAGAAATTGTAGAAAAAAGTCGAATAAGCTGTAACTGCTATAGTCTAGCTAGTTTCTCAAACTTATCCTTGCAGAAGTACATATCCCTCCCTCTTTCGTGACGACACTCGACTATTGGCCAACGCCGTCCAACACAACCCCGCCACCCCGACATCGCCACATGTCGCTTGACTTAGTTCAACGTCGTCCAACACAATGCCGTGGACCCGATGTTGCCACCCCGATGTCTGATGCAACCTTGCCACCCTGACGTCACTGCCTATCGCCCGGCGCCATTCAAGGCTATCCAACGCAAATGCCACGACCTCGACGTCCATTGCCGCCTTACCAACCCGATGTTGTCGTCCACTGTTCGATGCAGCCTCACCGCTCCGATGGTCCTCACCAAACACCTTGATGCTTTGATTTGATTGGATTTCTTCAATTTGGTTGAATTGAATCAAATATGTGCTGATTGCTTCAATTTGGTGTGTGGATTGCTTAGATTGTGTGTGGATTGCTTCGATTTGATGTGTAATTGTATTGATTGTGTGTGTGGATTGTTGGATATGATTGATTCCTTAAATGTATATCTACTTAAGATTTCTGATTTTATGCTTTTCACAAGCAAAACATATTTTCTTGAAAATAGAATTTATAAACTACATTTCCTATCAAATAACTTTTCGGTCTTATAAAATATACTGACTTCTGGGATTTATATTTTTAAATCTCAGATAAACTGCTTATTTGAGATTATGCAGCCGAGCAAAACAGGCTGTAAGCCTAACACCAACAGCAAACTTATTGATTTAATCCCACCCATATATGCCAACACAAACTTCGATTGTGTATAAATTTATCCCAGAAGAACACTGAAGCATATCAACTGAAGATTTAAGGCCAAGGCGGTAGTTCGCTGCTTGTTGGATCCTTATGCTAAGACTAAGATTGAGGGGCGGGAGAGGGGTGGGTGAGAGGAGGAGGAACGGCGGCCGGCGGAGGAGGACATGGCGGTGGTAGGGAGGCGGCCTTGGCCATGGGGGAGGGGAGTGCGGTGGCCACGCGAGGATTTGGGAGGATTGCTGCGATCGGACGGCAGCGGATAGGCGTGATGTTGATCGGACGGCTAGAGACACGAGCACACGAAAGGTCCCAACGAAAATTTTAGGCCGTATTTTAACAGGTTGGAGGCAGAGGAAAATCATAAGATAAACATCCCATGAGAGAAAATAATCCTGTTTGTTGTAACATTTTTAGGATTACTGTTAATTTTTTCATTTACAAACTCACGTATAAATAGGTTTAGGTTTTGTAGTCTCATACTTTCTTTCCTGCCGAGTTTTATACTTATCCCCTACAACATTCCAGTACTACATATTTATCAGAGATCCAGCATTGCTTCCTAGGGCGCCATGGTCTTTGGAGAGATGCAGTTGAACATACTTGCAACCCTCGCCGTCGCCGCCCTCCTCCTCGGCGCGGCGGACGCGCAGTTGAAAATTGGCTTCTACAAGGATTCCTGCCCCAACGCTGAGCAGATTGTCCGTGACGAGACCAAGGTCATCCTCGGGGAAGCCGCGTCCCTCGCCGGAGCCTTTCTCCGCATGGTGTTCCACGACTGCTTCGTCCGAGTGAGTAGCTACTCCTGACTGTTCGGTTATGATCTGTCTTTGATCTGGATCACATCTGATCGACGTGCATGCCTGTGTTTTTCTGTGTTGTTGTAGGGCTGTGATGCGTCGGTGCTGCTGAACTCCAGGAAGGGCACTGGGGAGAAAGACGCGATCCCCAGCGTCCGCGGGTTCGACTCGGTGGAGCGGATCAAGAGCAAGCTGGAGGAGACCTGCCCCGGCGTCGTCTCCTGCGCCGACCTCCTCATCTTGGTCGCCCGCGACAGCGTGCACATTGTAAGCTACAGACATGCATGCACGCACACGACAATTCATCTCTTTCTCCTCCAAAATGCATGTTTGATGAGCCAAATGTATGCATGTATGTATATACAGACCGGTGGCCCTGACGCGTTCTACGAGGTGGAGACCGGCCGGAGGGACGGCAATGTCTCGATCGGACATGAGGCGATCGAGAAACTGCCTGATCCCAATTTCAACTTCGCTCAACTTGTCGCTAACTTCGCCAAAGTCGGCTTGAACACCAAGGACATGATTGTTCTATCAGGTAGGTTGACACGTCAGTGAGCGTGTGGAACATGTAACACATATATGTACGTGAACCTTTACACATGTATCTTTCTTTCTCATGCATGTAGGCGGGCACACGATTGGCATTGCGGCGTGCAAGTCCTTCGCTTCCAGTCTCTACAACTTCACCACCGACGGCGGCGCTGATCGCTCCATCGACAAGCAGTTCGTGTCGCACCTCAGGAGCCGGTGCCCGAACCCCGACGCAAAGAGCTTGGTGGAGCTGGACCCGGGCAGCTTCAGGACCTTCGACACCAGCTTCTACAAGCTCATCGCCAAGAGGAGGGGCGTCCTGCGCTCCGACCGCGCCCTCATGGAGGACCCCGTCGGCGCCGCCTACGTCCAGAAGGCTGCCGCCGCGACGTCACCGGTGGAGTTCTTCAGGGACTTCGCCGAGTCCATGCAGAAGATGGGCAGGATCAATGTGCTCACCGGCACCCAGGGGACGGTGAGGAAGGTGTGTGGCGCGTGGGTGGACTAATTCACACTTGTAGATCGTGTCTCAGAGTGAACAAAGAAACAAAGGAATCGTACCAATTCCCAACTGTCAATTTTTTTAAATCTTTGTTTCTAAATTTTACACAATTTTTTTTACACTATTCTTATTAAATTAGGTGATCCAATGTTACATATGCATGTATAATTGAAGTCAGTTTACATATATACCCCTCCGTTTGTAAATACATGTAGTTTTGTTATTACCCCCTCCGTTTGTAAATATTCCAAGCGTTGGCTATTTATTATTTGGTCGGAAGACTGTGTTAATCCTTTAAATGTCTTTATGGTTCAATCATCCACCAATCATGCATTGAATTTTCCATTCTCTGTGTTGGACCTATGATATCTTGAGTTTAGGGAATATTGAGTAGTTGCAATCAAAAATAACGTTAACCAATAAGTTAAATAGTAAAGAAGCATAACTTGTTATGACATAGGGGTGACCATAAGTTCAGATGAAGACAAAGTAGCTTACAGTTTTTGATGTAGAAATAGATAGGATAAGTATACAACTAAGTAGAAAAAACACTTCATATTTATAGATCGGAGCGAGTTTCATGCTAGAGCAGATATGACAAATGGGGCAAATTTTCTAATGAAAAGTTGAAATGTTGCTTTTATGATAGAAAGCTGAAAAGTTGAAAAAATAAACATATATGACAAATTGGGCAGATTTTTATGATGAAAAGTTGAAAATAGGAAAAGTAGATTTGACAACTTAGGCATACTTTTATGATGAAAAATTGAAAAGTTGAAAAAGTAGATATGATATCTGGGGCAAAATTTTATGACGGAAAATTAAAAAGTTGGAAAATAGACTTGATAACTGAAGCAGGCTTTTATATTAGTATAATCACTCATAAAACTTTTCCAATCGAAAATTATGATGAAATTTAATCAGCTGCATAACTTCCAAAGAAATACTAATATATACAATAAAACATAATTCTCGTTTCATACAAATGATAAGATATTTGCTAGAAAAAAAAATACTAATGTTGTCCCCTCTTCGAACACTGAGTTCGATCTCGCTGAAATGACAATGGCGATAAAGTCCTTGGCAGAGCGATTTCTCTCTGTGATGGCTGTCGAAGGGGGGGTTGGTCATGTGCCCAGTGTCCCCGACCGCAGCCTCTCTCTGTAATCTGCTCAGGAGCATCCAAGTGTGGCTGCTCAATAGGGTCCTGCAATGATGAAGGTGCACTGGCAAGCTGGGCAAAGGCTAATTGATGCTATTTCTGCTCGGTGTCCTCCCTCTGTCGCAACAAATCAACGTACTATGCATACATAGGGTCGAGGAGAACCTCTGACTCGGCAACCACAGTATGAGGAAGAAGGCACTGTGGGAATCTGTTATGCAGTCGAAAAGTGCCATAATTCTCGCCTTGCATCGCCCCCTCCACAGCAGCCAACTGCTCGTCCATCTATTGCTACGATGTGGCCACATCACCGTTGTCACATACATACACACACACACACACACACACACACATATACACACACACATATACATATACATATACATATGCATACACACACACACAATAGACATACACACACATATACACACACACACACAATAGACACACACACACACACACATATACATATACATATACATATATATATACATATACACGTCACTATTTAAACTTGAATTCAAACAAGTTATTTTCCAAAAAAACTCTTAATCAATTTGAGTAATATGACTTCAAAAGTATTAAAACTTATAATTTAAGAGATAAAAACTTATGTACATAAAAATATATTAACCGGGTACATTTTAAAAAAAGATAAAATTATTCGGTCAATCAAATTAATAATATTATTTTGATTTAACTTTGGTACAAATAAGTTATTTCTCAACTAAAGACCTACGAAACTAAGGGAATATAATTTCAAGAATCTAATATTAAGAAGATTAAAACTTTCCTATAAGCCTAGATATATGTAGATTTTAACAGTTCAAAACATAATCATTTTCAACTTAGAGTGTCATTCCATCGCTAGTCGTATCCGATCACGGGGCAGGGAAAATGAGAGTATAGATGCATTCATCCTTGCATTTCCATTACCTATTACACCAATGTTTTTCTAAAAAATATATGTATATAATTATATTTTCTTAGGAACTGACAATGGTGAGGAACATCAGGGTGAATTGCCGAATTCCGATTTCAACCTCGTTTTCATAAGCAAGTTTCTTCCTCTTGATCATGTTGAATATATTTGCTTGAGCTATTTGCTTACAATATAATGTCTGATCTAGCTAACATTTATTACTTGCATGGAAAAAAATATTTTTCATAAATGGTGGAATGATCCATAGGATACGCGCGCGCGCGCGCGCGCGCACACACACACACACACACACACACATATATATATATATATATATATATATATATAAAAGAGGTTGACCAATGATAGTGGGAGTCATTAAACTGGAGATGTGTGAAAAATGAATGATTTCCTTATCTATGTTATGGGTGGAAATAGTAAACATTGTAACCAGCTGTCTCTTTCATCCAACACCGTAACACCCGTATTGACCACAAATCTGATATGAGACGAGTCTAATATAGCATCTTTTTTAGAAACTAAGGTCATCTCTACATGGGAACGTATTATTATTACTATACTAAATGCACGGGTCACTCAGAATAACCTAGAGGGCGTCATGGATCGTTCAAAATAATCCAGATGGGACTTTGGATAACCAGCACATTACCCAAAAGAGATATAGGCTCGACTGGTGGAGCGGGGATGCTTAGTAGATAGATTTGAGAAAAACTTTGTTCTCTTGATTTGGTTACGCATTAAAAAGTATGCGGAGTGATGCTGACGAGCTCCAACATGAAAATTAAGAGTTTTCATAGATAAAACATTACACCTCTATAGAGTAAAAAACGTGAATGTTTACTCCTTGTTCTCAGGTTGAGAACTGTGTCGCGGTAGGAAAGGTGGCCTACTGGTAGCCTCAACTCTATGGTGTAAAGTGTCCAGTAGAACTTTTCTGAATAATCAAGTGGAGGATACTTTCTAGAAAATCTTTTATTGATAAAAGAAAACTCATATTCCTTAACTTATTTACTACTTAATGGATACCCTTGAATTTAGCTAAGTTAGGTCATTTTGCATTATTTTTTGTTAAATGACTTACTGAGTACTTTTGTACTTACTCTCACTATATAAATCCTTGTTTAAAATTAGATTTCTCGACTAAAGGTGAAACTGTTGAACTGGAGGACTAAAGACGACTCAAGACCCCGAAGACTTCTATAGCTGCCGCAAGACTGTTTTATATTTTTCTGACAAGATGTATTGTTGTGGTGAAAACTCTGATATTTTGTAATATATGAATATGGGTTGTTTCTCATAACCAACCCTCATGTTGTAATCTTGTTTTAAATTCAATCTATGCTTCTGTTTCGCTACTTTGAACTGGACATTGGTCGGGAAAACACGTTTTATTAGGTAATGTTTACAGACTAGGAATACTATTATGTGGGTAGAATGCTGGATCGCGTCAAGCTGTCTCATGTATTCATCCCCAACATTTTTACTTTTACGATAAATGAACTATGTTCTCTGTCTGCTATTGGAAATACACTTGGCTGAATGTTTCTGAGTAGGTGTCGCTTTCTTCTCTAGGTATTTTTGTACTTCATGAGGAAATTTTGGAGGTATTGTGCTCATTAATGCTCTTGCAACTGTACTCCTTTCATGGAAATATTTAGCATTGCGATGCCATGTGAACTCGATAGTTCCAGTGAGTGGAAGGGCTCTCACTACCTTCAACATAAAGTTGTACACCTCTGCCATATTAGTAGTCATTATGTCATATCTAGCACCTCCTTTATCGTGCATTAGCGACTACTTCTCAGGTGCTTTCTCACTGATTCATTTACTAAATTTCTTGATTCTTGACCTCCTACAGGGTCGTCTCGCCATGTCCGAACTACCAACAACACTATCATTACCAACCACCTGTTGTTGACTATTGGCTTCTATCCTTTGCATTTTATTCAAATCTAAGGTCTCCTTTTTTTAACTCCTAGATTTTTTCAAACTTAGTACATTGGTTCTGATCACACAATTTCTTAAAGTTCTTCATCAAATGTCTGTTTTTGAAATGGGTGAAGAAATTTACCGCAAGATGCCGCTTACACAACCGATTGATCAAATCATTCCATTTATAGTTAGGCTCATCAGTGAACACCATGAAATCAATGGCACTAAGGAGACCCTTATGTCTATCGTGAATCAAACACATATTCCTTCTATCCTTTACTACAATTTTTTTGAATTAGTAAGGAACCATACGCAGCTATTTGTACTCTCACTTTCTACTAAGGCATACACCATAGGAAGTAGCTTGTTGTTGTCTTCTGCGACAACGACTACATCAAAATTCCATTATACTTTTTTGTTAGAAATGTTCCATTGACGCAAATGACTGGTCACATATACTTGAAGATTGAGATGGCCTGCCTAAATGACCAGAATATGCGTTGCATGTATTTAGCTCTAGGAACAATGCCATTGTTTGCCTCCAAAACTGGCATATGAACCATATTCATCACAGTGTCAGGGTTGGTATCAACGATTTGCTAATGCCTTCTCCAACCCCGACTCATCATGGCTCTGCAGGTGGGCTCGGCTGTAGCTTCTAGGCCCCTATAGAATGTTTTAATAATTAATGACAACTTCAAATGCTATACTAACGTTACCTGCCTAGTTGTGTCAAGAAGATACTTAAAAGACAGGTTAATGAAAGGCGAAGAAAGAGTCTCATGATGAAGAAAGAGCATTGATTAAAAGGGCAAAGGTATGAAATAGAGTCTTTTCCATTTTTACCGGTCTAAGGTGATTAGAGAAGAATTTTGACCGAATTTTAGGATAGTTGCCGTACTATTAAGAGGAGCATGTGGTGTATCACAAAATACTTCATCTATGTGCCACAAATAATAAAATCAACTTGCATTGCATACTAGAAGGTCATATACTTTGAATATGCTTGTTTCAGCTCATTTCTGCTCAGCAATGTCTCAATCGGTCTGACCGAATTCACGGACTGACCGATTAGAATTCTCGGACTGACCGATGTTATGTCTTAGTATAGTATATACCTTTATAAGGTCGGTCTGTCCGTAGTTTAAACCTAAGTCAGTCTCCTGGAACTTCATGAACTATCTTTCTGTTGTTTTGAGCTATTATGTTCTGACCGTTTTGTTAGACCGGTCTGACCGTGAAATCGGTCTGACCGTGTTTTTATACTACGGTCTGACCGTATGGCCGGTCTGTCCGTTTTTATCGGCCTGACCGTATAAGGTGTCCAGAAACTAGGTCGTCTCTGGACAGCTTCACGGTCTGACCGAAATAGGCTCTGGTCTGACCGTGTGTGTGCCTGACAAGGGCAGTTGAGCATTTATTGCGCCTGTTTAATGCCGTTGCAATTGCGGCGGTCTGACCGAGCTTATACCTGCGGTCTGACCGCCAGGTGATCTTTTTCACCCAACGGCCTGTAACGGCTATATTTATTGTGAGGGGTATATATACTCTCATGCACGGCCCTGTTCAATATGCTTGGCATAATTTGAGCATTGTCATCATCTTTGAGAGCTTTAGCACATTTCATACACTCTAGGGTTCAAATTCTCGAATTTGTGAGAGTGTGCATTTGAGATCTTCTAGTGCATTGCATCTAGATCATTAAATCATTCTCGTGGCACTAGAAGAAGGCTAAGTGATCATCACCGCTTGTTACTCTTGGAGTTTGCCGGCTCCTAGATGGCTAGGAGAAGGGTTTTGGAGAGCTCTTCAAGGAAGATTGTGAAGAAGCCTGAAAACGTCTTGTGAAAGGGTTGAGCACACCTTGCCGGAGCGGTAAAGTGCATCCTTAGTGAAAACGAGGTTTGGATAACTCATCACACTAATCCGGCTCAAGATCTAGGTCACTTCTCGAGAGAAGGTTGACTAGATAGAGGAGCGGTTAGAGATTTGAGTTTGCCTCAACGTGGATTAGGGGTGATCGGCAAATCACCGAGACCACGGGATATATCCTTGTGTTGGAATTGTGCTTTGTTCATATTGTGTTATTTATTTGCTCTCATTATCTATAAATTGTTTGTTTAATTGCTAAATTGTTAAAATTGCCTATTCACCCCCCTCTAGTCGATATCCTAGATCCCTTTCATCGGCGATTAAAAAACGAATTTTTCGGCCGAACGAAGAGAGAGAAAACGCTTGGGGACGCGTCGCGTGCGAGGATCTGGCAGGTGGGCCTGGCGACGCCTGATACCGCGAAGCGCGCGCGTTGGAGTAAATGCAACAGCCTCGGCACGCGCTTTGCGGGCCCCACGTCCGAGCAAATGACGTGAGCGTACCCAGGCGCAATGACAACTGACACGTGGGCCCAACGCAAATACCGCCCCACATGTCAGTCACTGTGGGTACGGTGCATTTAGTGCGGCACACAAGCACGTGGGCCCCACAAAGCTCGTGAAGCCGCGTGAGTGGGCTCGGGCCGCGTACCACGTGCACCAGGTGGCACTCGTGTGTGGTCGCTGACAGGTGGGTCCTTCTGATGCTGGGCCCACATGTCAGTGAGATAAGTGCATTTTGCCGTTTGAATATAGCCGTTAGGTAGTTTTTTGCATGGGCCCACATGTCAGAGACACAAAATTTTACCGTTTGAATTATATAGCCGTTGGATATATTTTAATGATTTTTGTGAGTAAAAAATCATTAAAAAATGCCAAAAAATCCAAAAAAATTACCAAAAAATGCTGAAAAATTATGTGCTCCTCCCCCTATAAATATAAGCACATTTCATCTCATTTTCACACAAACAACACCACATACTATACACTCTCCATACTCTCAATCCCGCAATATTTTCTGAAAATTTTTTCGATGGCCAACAATCCCCCCGGCGGTTATGTCAATTGGTTTGGCGAGCCGAATATGGATGAGGATAACACCCAAGCACCAAACAGCCAAAATTCGCCCAGTTTTCAACCCCCACCCCCCATACCCGATGTGTTATCCACCGTTCGTTCCACCCCCTCCATACGGCCAGCCACATCCGTATGCACACCCTGGGCAGTAGCACCGGGGCATCCATATGCACAACCCCCCTACGGCCCTTACGGTCAGAATCCTCATTTTGCCAGAGTTCCGACCATCCCTGCGGAAATGTCACCTCCGCAAGCACTGAGAAGAAATGAGTGCTCGACCCCCTCATCGGATACCGGCACTCTGGAGAGCACGCCCGAGGTCGTGATCGTGGAGGGTGAGAACGCTGGACGACCGCGTAAACGAATGCTCTGGTCGCAACAAGATGACATGCTACTTGTGAGTGTTCATCTGAGTACTAAATTTTGTTAACGCGCATTTTTTCCTCGGGTTCATCTAAATATTAAAATTTTGAATTATTTACTATTTTTTGATTCAGATCAGTGCATGGTTGAATAACTCCCTCGACCTAATCGATGGGAACAACCAAAAATTCGACACGTACTGGTCGAAGGTCACTGAGGAGTACAACGTGAGCAGTCCGCGTGATCGTAGGCGAGACCTCAGGCACTGCAAAGACCATTGGCAAAAGAGCAATAAGAAAATTGTTCAGTTCAATGGTATTTATTGTAGGTTGCGCGATGCTTACGCCAGCGGTCGTTTGAACGACCAGTTGATGTCATAAGCACGCGACATGTACAGGGAGGAGGTTGGTCATCCCTTCATCCTGGAACACTGGTGGAATACCGTACGTGGTCAACCGAAGTGGTGTCGAAGCTACTTCGATTCTTCGAAAAGGGCTCGCGTCGGAGAAGAAGGTACGCACACGTCATCATCGAACAACGACGATGACCCCATCGAGCTTCCACGACTGCAAGGGCGGAATGCGGCAAAACAGAATCGGAAGGGTAAGAGCAAACTGGGTGAATCATCGACAGCGTCCGAGGAGACTCTAGAGCGCATCGACAAAGCCAACGCCGAGCTTACTACTGTGGCTGATAAAGCCCTTGCTGTAGCCGATAAATTGCAGGGGATGGCCAAAAGCAAAGAGAAGGCCACATTTATAAAGTCGTTGACAAAACTGCTTATGATGGATACATCCCATTTCTCGGATGACCGTAAGGCGACACATGCAGCTGCAATAGAATACATCAACGAGCAGCTTAAGGATATGAAGAATAAATAGTAGCCCGAATAATGTACTTTTCATTTCAAAAATTGTACTCGCACTATTAATTTGAATCATTTTGGTTTTACCTGTTCGCACTGTGGCATGTGATCGATACTTTTGGATTATAGCCGTTGGAGCTGACATATGTGATCGATGTGTTTGGATTTTAGCCTTTGGAGCCGACGCACGTGATTGGTACTTTTGGATTTTAGCTGTTGGAGCTGACACATCTGCTTGATGCCTTTGGATTTTAGCCGTTGGAACTGACACATGTGATCGATGCCTTTAGAATTTAGCTATTGGAGTCGATGCATGTAATCAATTCACTTCTCCCCTATATATTTGGACCCCCCCTCATGCCCTCATCTTCACAACTCAGTAATCTCAACTTCACAGCTGAAGCCTCCGTTTTCGGCGATCTCAACTCACAACCAACCCCAAAAAAATGTCGTCGAGCTCAAGCACAAGTAGTACTGAGGACGAAGCCATCAACTGAATGGAAGAGTTCACGATAGGGTTTGCACAGACCTTTCTGACGGTCGAACCCCTTTTGCGTTAGCTCTGGTGATGTTGAAGCCAGCATTCACGCTGGTACCTCGCACCGCCACCGAGGGGGTAGCAGAAGGTACATCGAAAGAGATCGCGAAGGCGGTCATAACCGTCTAGTCGTAGACTACTTCGCTGACGTTCCGGTCTACCCTGGCTACTTATTTCGCTGAAGGTTCCGAATGAGGAGACCCCTCTTTCTTCGAATCGTTGAAGCTCTCGGGGGGTGGTCCCCGTACTTCACCGAGAGGAGAGATGCCCTCAACCGAAAGGGGCTATCTCCACTGCAGAAGTGCATTGCGGCTTTGGGCATGTTGTCGTACGGCTCCCCCGCCGATGCTGTCGACGAGTACGTGCGCATTGGAGAGTCAACGGCCATCAGGTGCCTGGAGCAATTCGTCGAAGGAATAATCGATTGGTTCGCGGAGGAATATCTCCGTAAACCTAACGTCGAAGACCTCCAACGTCTGCTCCAGGAAGGAGAGGACCGCGGTTTCCCAGGGATGTTGGGAAGCATCGATTGCATACACTGGGAATGGCGCAATTGCCCAATTGCATGGAGGGGCCAATTCACCCGTGGTGATCAAGGAGTCCCTACAATAATACTTGAAGTGGTAGCGTCCAGAGACTTGTGGATATGGCATGCCTTCTTTGGTGTCGCCGGATCCAACAACGACATCAACGTGCTTAACCAATCCCCCCTTTTCACTGATGTATTGCGCGGGCAAACTCCTACTGTTCTGTACTCTATTAATGGGATAGAATACAATATGGGATACTACCTAGCTGACGGTATTTACCCTGAGTGGGCTGTCTTCGTGAAGACCGTACCTTTGCCCCAAACGGAGAAACTCAGATTGTTTGCACAGCATCAAGAAGGGGCAAGAAAAGATGTGGAGCGAGCATTTGGGGTGTTGCAAACTCGATTTGCTATTGTTCGCGGCCCCGGTCGATTTTGGCGACGGTCAATCCTTGCCAATATTATGAAAGCATGTGTCATCCTCCATAACATGATAATCGAGGATGAGCGGCACTCTCATGACCTGATCACTCAGTTGTACGATAGTCAAGAGACATCAACAGTAACACTGTCTATTATCTATGGTAGTGCTCCGCCAACTTTCCAACAGATGCTGGATTGAAATAATGCGATCCGTGCTCGTCCAACGCATCGGCAACTGAAAAGGGATCTTATTGAGTACATTTGGCAGCGTTTCGGGGGCGACGGTACCCAGGAGTAGTTGTTTGTGCGGCCGACTGTTTCCGAATTTTAATTTAGTACGTGTCATGTTTTTTCCCGTGTGCCATTTAAATAAAAATAATTTTAAATTTTTTACATTAGTTACAATATTTATCTTTTAATTTGTTGTCTTCGAATTATCCGAATTTTATTTTAGCGATTTATTAATCTGTAATAAATATTGTATATGCGAACCCCACATGGAGCACCTCGCGAAGCGTCGATGGGTTGGAGTAGGAGGGTGCTTGAGAAGGTGCCTCGCGAAGCGCCGATGGGTTGGAGTAGGTGGTGCTTTGGATGGTGCTTCGCATACGTGGCATAGAATATGCTAAAGAATATTCTGTTGAAGCGTCTCGCGAAGCGCCGATGGGTTGGAGAAGGCCTAAAGGAATCTGGGAACATAGTTATATTAATCTAAAAGGATCCAAATAACATTTCAAGTCCAAATTTTTTTGCTCTCCATGCCTTTTCATACGCAATGTTATATCCAAATGTGTCATTAACAATATCTTTCGATGGCATTTCGAGATTTTTATGAAGGTTGGACAAAATTACACATGCAACAAATGCAAAGGACATAATTCTGTGGCGTTGTGAGACCTCTGTAACTGAACAGTTATGCTCGGTGATTCTAGAAACAAAAAAAATGCTCACTGTCCTTGTAACGTGCAACACGGACATAAAATCGACATCCTTCTACCAACCACTTGACTTCATAAAGATTTGGATTTGTTCTATCGACCTTAAAAGACCGACGAAGAGACATGGCTCACATTGCCACACCTTATTTTGCGTCTTCCTTGCTATGAAAATGTTGTTTTAATGTTAATTTGTGCCCGTTGGATGCCCAATATGATCCACCATTCTCGTGCACTCAAGAAAGTTCAAACCCACTTGAATTTAGTTATTGTCAGAGCAACCCCATCTGATGCGAAATCCAACCAAGGAAGTTGTAAAACAGCTTCAACAATTGGATTCTTTTTATGGCCCGATCTTCACAGAGTTATAATCCCTAAAATAGTTAAGATAACTTGGTTAATGACTTGATAAAAGAGGAAACCAACCCTATGTTAGACTCGCAGGACTTGCAACCAAACGATTATCCAACCACAACCTGAGACCAATCCACACAAACCAAGAACAAGTCTAGGCAGCACGAGTTGGGTGAAAGATAAATCTTTCATCTCGTTGAACACTCCAGAGAATCCACAAGAGCAAAGATTAAGAGAATTCACTCTTCTAGAACACGAGATAACTCACAAGTAGCAATGGCTATATTCAACAATGAACAAAAGTTGTTTACATCCATTCCCATAGATGGTTATTTATACTAGAAACAACCCTTCTAGCTAGGTGTGAAATCGAAAAGAGTTGCACCCTTTAGAGGTGTGAACACAAGGTGGATGCATCTTCTAGATAAGAGAACTCTTTTAAAAACAAAACTACTTATAGTGTGAACTCAAAGTAGATGCATCTCTTCAAACAAATTTTGGCCAACATCATACTCATGCAATTATGGGCCATCTCCACTTAATATAAGCTTCATTTAGGATATGTAAATTGGTCCAAATGCATGCATACTTGATTTGGATGGTTTGAGCCAGTAGTAACATGTCACGAGAGTTGTTTTAAGCTTGTTGTCGCTTATCACTTTGCAAATCCATCAATTCAGTAGCGACATACCTAAGTTCAATAAGAGAACAGGCAATGGGTAGTTCAACAAGATCACTATAATCAAACTGAATGGACATAAGTGTAGCTTTGACCTGATATTCCACAAGTTTGAACATGCTTCTAGTTGTAAGTCCTTGGTAGTTTGTATTGGAGTTACTTTTAGAAAGTGCATTATCATTTGGTGACCTTTGGATGTCCACATCACCATCCATTGTAATCTTCTTCTTCACTTGAGTAATCCCCATAGTCTAGATCAATCTCAGAATCTTTATTGTTCAAGATTTCTAGTCCCTCTTCTTCACTTTCGTCGACATATACTCCATCTCCATGGCAAAAATGACAAGTCATGAATACTACGTGTGTCTGCTCTGCAAACACTCCAGTATTTTGTGATATGGTTGCATAATATTCATATATTGCCCTCTTTCCCATGTCTTGACTAACTGTTCTATTGGTCCGGTGTTTATGTTTTTAACCAGCAGATACAATATACATTCATCCGGTGCATGATTGTCACTTTTCACCTTTCTAACATAAGAGTTCCAAGACCTATGACATCTAAGTTTGTGCAGTTTCCGACAACTTCCACTAATAGGCACCAATGCCTCTACATTAACATTGTATAAATTTTGGTCCAGATTGAAGGTATGTAGAACTCGGCTTTTAAACTCTTCAAAATTAACAGTACTCAAGTTAACTAATTCAATTTTATGTATGGTGATATGCACTAAGGTCATCTCCTTATGGTCCATTTCTAATAATTTATTCCCCGTGGAATACGTAAATTGTTCTTGTTTCAGTCATTGTCTACAATTCAACATGTCATACATATTAATATTACAAATATTTAAGTATCAGATCTCTAATATAATTAGTGAATCAACACATCAAATCTACAAATCATCAAATCTATAATCCCTAAATTTCAACTTAAAATATCTACAAATCATCATATATCAAATTTCTAATAAGAGAGATGGACGTGAAACAGGGATGGGGGACATGACTACGAAATGAAGAGAATTGGGGATGCGGAGGTGGAACGGGGGATGGAGGACATTCCTAAGAAATGGAGAGAATAGGAGACTCGGAGGCGAGATGTAAGAGACATTGGCAGAATAATCATTACTACTAGTGAAGTCCAAGTTTTATATGGAAAATTAAAATATATTGCTATTAAATATACGGATGTTATCTAAGTTTGAATTCAACTACGAAATCAATATCCCACACCAGATTCGAATTCATATACTTGAAAAATCACGAATCTGGTTTTTTCGGATTATCCGATTACATTCTAAATCGATTACAACAATAATTCGTATCTAATACAATTATTTCTTCAAATTCCTAAATTCTCAGTTCATAAATAAATAACATTAATTTACATATCATTTTCTATGACAAATCTAAATTATCTATAATAGATCTATATTTCCATAATAGCTCTAAATTTTATACATATCAAATCTATATTTCCACAACAAATCTAAATTTTTTACAATAATAACTTAAACATCAATAAACTAATCAGATCTAAACTAATTATTTATAGAAAAATAATAGAAAATTTTGAAAATATTACTTTGGTTAATTTTTTCTATTTAATCATCTTCTTCTTCCTCTCCTTTCCCTCTTCCTATTCTTCTCCCCCCTTTTCTTCCCATCCTTTCCTCTCTCCCTCTTTCTGTTTTTTTCTGCTACTATTGTTCAATCAATTATCGGAGAGGGGAGGGGGGTGGGCTGTTGGTGGCTTTATAGCCGACTTACAGTCCCCAAACAGGTTGACGACTTATGAGTTTTTCTATCAGTCGTCTGTTAGGGTGTCGATCTATGTTCTATAAGTAGTAAATTGTCATTTTGAATAATGACAGATATCATTTTTGTAATTTCATTTATTTTTATGTTATTTGTGACTTTTGTTTTTTTATATACGTTAACTATACAAAAATTTCTCAACCACATGAATATCTTGCATTTCAATGGTGCTTTTGCTTTCCATATTTCTCTCCACATTCCATAGTGTGTTACAAACACAAAAAACATCTCGCTTCGCATTTTTTTTAATGAATAATTACGTTTAGTGCACTGATGTCTGAATATGATAGGTTTAGGTAGGAGGTACTTGAGCAAGAGAGTTTATTTAATAAACGAGCCCTCTGAACTTCATAATTCCAGAAAATATAAAAAAGTTGGCTTATAAACTCAGTAAAAGTTATTTGACATGGTTTGTATCTTATAAATTGAATAGTTTGAGAAATATGTGTATGTGTTTATAAGTGTAAAATAGAAATAGATTTGAAGAGCGAAAGATTTACTATGTCTTGATAGGGAGATGCCACTATGGTGATACTTCTATTCCGACAATCCCTTTGATCAATTTTAACTGGACTCTTCTATATTGACCTTACAATAAGAATGTGTGGCAAAGGAAAAGAAGTGTAGGACGAGAGGATAAGCCACAATAAACTTCATTTGGGCAGTTATTGGCTTATTCGGGCATATAAGCCAAATTCTCAGCTAAAAAATTGGATATGTGATTAGACCTAGTTGTGTGCGTGGGCAATATAATTCAGTTAATACCGAAGCTTCACTAAACACTTCCATTGTCCTGGCTAGCCTTAATTAAGTTTGTCTAGTATATAACTCTCTAAGATTAAATTATACCAATCAATTGATCCTTTTTGTGACGCAAGGACAAAAAGACAGATCCATCAGTAGTGTGTGATGTGTGATGAACATACATGTTTCCATCCTATCAGTCTGAAAATTTTGTTGGTGGCTCTCGGATAATCATCTGTGCATCAATATTTTTCCAATGTTTGAACGCATATCTTGGTCATAACCAGAATATGTAAGCTCTTGTGTTTGCCTTGCCCAAGCACCAAGTTTCTTCAAATGTTCTTCCCATGACTTTAAGAACCTGTAAGCAAAGAACCTTAAGTTAAGTACTCAAAAAGAAAGAACCCCAATAATAAAAAATGCACTTTACACCCCAAAACTCCTTTTAATAGTGCAAAACCACATGAAAAGAAAAATGTTCAGAGAGAAGAAAAGAAAGGAAAAACCAAAAGAGAGAAAAATGAGGAACAGAAAGCTTAAAAAGAAAAAAAGATCACCAAGCAACTTAAAGAGACTTTGCAATTTTGAGTTTTTTGACACATTCCATTTCACTTTCCAGCAGAATCATACTGTCTCAAGCATCAAGAACAAACCACTCACTGATCAGTTTATAATAACCACATATTGCTTGTTGGCATTGCTTCCTATAGACCAAGGAAAGAATATTACTGCCTTCCAAGCCCTCCCATGCACCCTTCAAACCCAACTTTTGTGACACCTATAAAATGTCATGTAACACATTGATGAATTTGATCAAAACATATGCAAACATATATTAGACCTAGACATACACGACTATATAATCAGTCATGCGTACACACCGTTTTACACGGTACAATCAGCAAAGCCCGGGGATCCGATGTATAAATTTTCTATGCTCGGTGCTCCTCACCCTCATCCTCATCGCTGCTATCATCCTCTTCATCCTCTGGTTGAGTTTCCGACCTCACCGGCCGCGGTTCTATCTCACTGACTTCTCGATACCGGCTATTAATCGACAATCTGGTCTAGCCAATCTAGTCATGAATTTCAACATAGATGACCGTAACCCGAATGACAAGATTGGTGTCTACTATGATGCCGTCTTCGGGTCGGTCTACTACAATGACTACCTGGTCGGGTCCGGACCAGTCATTTCTCCGCTGTACCAGCCTCCCAGGAACGACACGGCCATGCAGGGCGCGCTCACCGCGACCGGGCCTGTACCAACGGACCCGGTATGGCCGCAGTTCTCCAGTGAGGTGGCGGCCGGGACCGTCGGCCTGCGGCTGAGGCTGAACTCCACGGTGCGGTTCAAGGTGAAGCTGTGGGACACTCGCCAGCACCATATGAAGGTGGATTGCAACTTCAAGCTGCGTGAGGATGGCAACTTACAGGATGCGTATAAGAACATGAGGTGTTCTCTCTACTTTTAGTGGATCGAACTGTTTTAAACTCAGTTTTTTTACTTAGCTCTCATTTTTTTTAATGTTTGTCTTTAAATGTTTGGATTTGGAGTGGTTTTTTTAAATATATATCTCAAAATTATTGTGTTTTGGTGGCTGTAAATTTCACTATCTATGTAATTGTTGTAATTCAATTATACCAATGTCAAGCGAAAGTAATAATTGGAAGAGTTGTGATTTGGTAGTTATTTGAATATATGAGAAATCTGGTCAGTATTCAATTTGGTTGGCTTGCAGTTTAAATTGTTTAACATTATATTTTTGACTTTTGCAATTGCACAGTTAGTGTGGAAATTCGGCGAATCCAAACGAACTGGCTCTAGTTTGGCTTTGCTCGCTGAGGCTTGACTCGGCTCCTCTATGGACATGATCTAGCACCCATGAGTGCTAACTCAGCCCACTCGGCTGTGAGCACAAGATAGCTCGGTTTAGTTTGCGAACCACTTCAAATTTTACAAAGCTCGAGCTGCCACAACTTACAAATTTACGTTGTTGGGTATTAAGATACATTTCAGGCATAGAAATGCAATCGGATATACTTCTTGAACAACCTCGATTTTTTAAAAATACATCAGATCTACTAGCAAATTAAATTCTTGACCAACTCACAAATTTCTTCAACAACCAAAAGGCAATGAGGAGGTTAAAAAAAATCATCCACCAGCATTCTATTATCACTGGTCGGACCATCACTAATTAGCAACTAAGAAGATGGATTTTGGTTTGATTGGGATGTGTATTTTTTAAGTTGATTTTAGAGTTTTATCGTTTGTTTGTAAAAATAGATACAATTGTTCTTCTTTTATAACCCTTAACAGAGGATTAATAAGAATTATAATAGAAAAAACTAATACGAATCCTAATAGGCTACTATATCCAACACTCCCCCTCAAGTTGAGCGATAGATATCAATCATCCCCAACTTGTTACAAGCTAATACACACTCTTTGGGACTAATTCATTTTGTCAAACAATTAGCAAGTTGCTCTCCAGAAAATACATATTCTAGTTTCAAGTTTTCTTCGTCTAAGCGCTCTTTAATGAAGAAGCGATCAATTTTCACATACTTGATGCGATCATGTTGCACTGGATTATTAGCAATATTGATTGTTGACTTATTGTTACACTACAGTGTCAAAACTCCACCTCGAAACAATCGTAACTCTGACAACAAACCTCTCAACCAGAGCATTTCACATAAGCTAGAAGACATAGCCCTGTACTCTGCTTCTACTGTAGATCGAGAAACAACACTATGTTTCTTACTTTGTCATGACACCAAGTTGCCTCTCACAAAAACACAATACCCTGATGTTGATCTCCTGTCATCTAAACAACTTGCCCAGTCAGCATCACAATAGTCAACCACATCAAGATTCATATTCTTCCTGAACCAGAGACCTTTTCTTAGACTACCCTTCAGATATCTTAGAATCCTATATACTGCTTCCATGTGCTCCACTCTTGGGTCATGCATATATCTACTTACCACACTCACCGCATAAGCAATATCGGGTCTTGTGTGACAAAACTAAATAAGACGTCCAACAAGTTTTTGATAATTCTCCTTGTTAGTTCGGTTTTCACCTTGACCACTTAACTTGTGGTTCTGCTCAATGGGAGTAGAGACAACACGGCATCATAACATTCCAGTTTCATTCAGCAAATCTAGAGTATATTTCCTTTCTGAGAGAACTATACCCTTTTTAGACCGTGCAATCTCTATGCCAAAAAAATATTTGACATGACCCAAATCCTTCACTTCAAATTCTTTACCTAACTTGTTCTTCAGACGGACAATCTCCTCAGCATCATCACCTGTGATGACAATATCATCAACATAAACAATAAGTATTGTAATGAATGCTCCAGAGTACCTGAAAAAGACAGTATGATCCCCATTACACTGCTTGTAACCCATACTATATACTGCACGTTTGAATCTATCAAACCAGGCTCTTGGAGATTATTTTAAGCCATACAAGGACTTCTTCAGCTTGCACACCTTTCCACTATCACTAAAACCTGGTGGGACCTCCATATATACATCTCGTAAATCACCATACAAAAAGGCATTCTTCACATCAAACTGCTGTAGGGGCCAGTTGAAGTTTACTGCACACAAGATTAAAGTTCTCACCGTACTCATTTTTTGCTACTGGTGCAAAAGTCTCATCATAGTCAATCCCGTACGTTTGACTATATCCCTTTGCCACTAATCTCGCCTTATATCTCTCAATCTTGCCTTCTGCATTTTGCTTTATGGTATACACCCATTTCCTCAATGCCTGAAGTTCCTCCTGCATAGCATGAAGCCACAAAGGATCTTGCATTGCCACTTTCCAATCTTTTGGTATGGACACAGATTGTAATAATGCAATGAAAGACTTATATGCAGGAGACAGAGAAGAATATGAGACAACATGAGAAAGATCACCCTCAAAACCATACCTAGCCGGAGACTTACCGGCATTGACTCGGGGCTCTCTACGATGAGCAATAGGAAGATCAAGAGATACATTACCACCTGTTTCAAAGGGAGACGAGGTCAAAGGTGAGAAAACTGAGGAGGGGTCAGGGACAATGACTTGCGTGGATGACTAGTCGTCAATCTCAATCACAGGAGACTGGGGCTACTACTTATCCCCTTGAACTTCAGTGCCACGAAAACGCTTAATCTTCAGAACTCCAATATCTCCACCTCCATTGGCACACACCCCCTCATCTACAACAGGACATGGAATTATACCCATAACAACATCGCCACCTCCACCATAGTCACCACTACTCACTCAATGGTCACTACTACTCACTTCATCATGTAGGATTGAGGATGCCGACTAGAGGGGGTGAATAGGAGGCTCTAAAACTTTTCAATTAAAAATAATTTTTGCAAAGAATAAGAGAAAAAACAATATAGCATAAATAAAAGAAAGAGAGAAGAAGAGAAACACAAGAATTTTTCCCGAGGTCTCGGAGACATACCTGGTCTCCACTACTCCTCGTTGAAGCACTCAAATGAATGAGTCTTGCTTCAATATCCACGAAGGATATTTCTCACTAGTGGTTGCTGTTGCATCTAGACCCTTTTAGGTTGATTTTGATTATTGATGACATTAAGTGTTTTGGATTAATCTTGTCTTTGAGCTATTTCTATGCAGAGCGATTTCTGTAAAGTCTGCAAGTGATCCGGGAAGATCTGCAGGTCACAGGTCCAAAGTCGCAAGCGCAAGGTCGCAATGTTGGCTGTGGTCGCAGTTAAAGGTTGGAAGTCAAGGTCGCAAGTGCAAGGTCACCAAAACGAAAGTTGCAAGGATTAAAGATGCAAAGGACCTGAGGTAATATTTGTTTTATTTTGACCGATCTCAGTGTTTGGAGTTTGATCGGTTTAGGAAATTATTTCTTAGTTTTAACCGTACTATAAAGAAGGGTTGCAAGTCCTCTCTACATTTCCAATATGAACCGAGAAACTTAGGTCATTGCATGGCATTCATTTCGGATGGATTTGATTTGAATTTGGTTTGAAAGATTTGGATTTTTCAGTTGAGTTTTTGACAGCAGAAGAGTTTTTGCTTTTTCTAGAAATATCTAGGCAGATATGGCTTTAGCTTCTGTTGACAAAAATGTAGCCCTTTAAATTATCTTTGAAAAAAGCTATTAAATTATCAATTTGGATTTCTGGATCAAAAGTTATGGATGTTTTTAACGAACTGTCAGTTATTTGGTTTTTCAGTTTAGTTTTTGATACCAGAAGAGTTTTTGTATTTTATGGAAAGATCTAGGCATATCTGGCTTTTTCTTCTGTTAATAAAAAGATAGTTCTTTAAAATATCTTTCAAATGAGCTATCAAACACTTCAATCGGATCTCTGGATTAAAAGTTACAGCTATTTTTATCTATACTGACTGTCAATTTGGATTGTCAGTTTTGTTAACTGACAGTTGTCCAGAGAGGTTGTTTTTTGAGCTGAAATTTTTTGAACTAAACTGACTGTCAGTTTGCATTTCGACCTCGAGCCGTTTTATTTGAGTTTTATTTGATCTAGTCGATGTTTTGGTCGAACTGACTCTCAGTTTGCATAACTGACTGTCAGTTTGGGGTTTCAATTTCCTTATACGACCACAAACGGCTAGCTATTTTTTATCCACAAATTTTGTCGGCCGTTGTGTATGTAACTGACTGTCAGTTAGGTGAACTGACTGTCATTTGATCCTTGAGACTATAAATAGAGGCTTTGAGCTCGTATTTTATACAACAAGTAGCCTCCTCTCATACACATTCTTGAGCTTTAGTTTCTTATATAAAATCTTGATCTTTTGATCAAGTCGAGTGTTTTCTGATCCACCGAGCATTCCAGTTCATTGCATTTGCATACTTGTAGTTTCTCGGTGCGTGTTTGGAGGTCTAGAAAAGACCTTGCTGTCTAGTACTCTTGGTGAGCGCCCTCACCTAGACGGTTCGGAGGCGTGGCCGTAGATCTCTCCAGATCAGAGATTGTTGGAGAGACTCGGCGCATTTGTACAAGGCATCGGTGCTCGCCTTTCCGGAGTGGACAAGGAGCAACCATTAGTGGATAATATCCTTCGTGGATATTGGAGCAAGACTCAATTTATTTGAGTGCTTCAACGAGGATTAGGGGAGACTGGGCGAGTCTCCGAGACCTCGGTAAAAATCGTTGTGTTCGTTCTCTCTTCCTCTTTCTCATATTATTATTTATTCTTGATTTGTAATTATTTGTTTAAACTTAAAAGTTTTTAAAAGCCTCCTATTCACCCCCCTCTAGTCGGTATCCTTGATCCAACACGTGGTATCAGAGTCTGGTTTCTCGATTCATTAGGCTTTACCGCCTAGAGAAAGGATGTCGTCAAGTGGAGATTTCCTTCTTGGTCATACCGGTCGTGCGCCTATCTTTGATGGGACAAACTATCCTTATTGGAAAGTGCACATGTCGGTATTCCTAGAAGCTATGGGGCTTGATGTATGGGATATTGTTAAACTCGGTTTTACTCCTCCGGATGATCCGGCAAGTCAGTCTGAGGACGACAGGAGAAAACTGCATTTAAACGTCCGCGCGAAAAATGCACTCTTTGCCGGTTTATCCTTGAATGAGTTCAACCGTGTGAGCAATCTCACGACTGCTCATAAGGTTTGGACCACCCTCGAAGAAATTTACGAGAGCACAACAAAGGTTAAAGACGCAAAGTTGCTAATAGTGAGGAAAAAATACGAGACATTCACCATGTCATCAACTGAGTCCGTGGATTCTATGTTTACTCGGTTGAATAACATTGTGAATGAACTCAAGAGTCTTGGTGTTGTTTTTACTGACCTTGAGATTGTGAGAAAGATACTTAGAGCCTTACCGGAAAGTTTCGACACCTTGGTCACGGTTCTCACAAACTCCGATTTATCGACCACAACACCAATCGATCTTTATGGGAACCTCATCACCCATGAGATGCATAAGAAGGAGAAGAAAGAAACGGTCGAACCCTTGGAGACAAAGAAGAAGGCTTTGGCTTTCAAAGCCGGCTCCAAGAACGATTCAAGCGATGATTCCTCCGACGAAGATCTAGCACTTATGGTAAAAAATACTCAAAAACTCCTTCGCAGGTTGCATAAGAAGGGTTTTAAAAACTACTCAAAATGGTTTTAAAAACTACTCAAAAATAGTAGCAAAAATCTGCTCAAAAACAGTAGCGAAAAACTGCTCAAAAGTGTTTTAAGAACTGCTCAAAAATAGTAGCAAAAATCTGCTAAAAAACGGTAGCGAAAATCTGCTCAAAAACAGTAGCGAAAAACTGTTTAAAAGTGTTTTAAGAACTGCTCAAAAACAGCTCAAAGATTCCTCAAAAGTGTATAGAAAATATAGCTCGAGATGTGTATGAGAATGTGGCTCAAGGATAATGTAAATACTGCTCAAAACACCTGTATTTATAGCCCAACCTCTCAGCTAGCCGTTGTGGTTGAAAAGGAAAGAAATCAGGCCAACTAACAGCCAGCTTCGACCTCTAACGGCTAGTAAATAGCCGTTGGAACCTCTGGTCGAATGAATAGTGTTATTGGTCATATGAATAGTAACTGATCAAATGAACAGTACATGAATAGTGTCTGGTCAAATGAACAGTACTCGTGTGACCACTAGTCGAATGAACACTACCTGGTCAAATAAACAGCACTCGGATGACCAGTTTCAGTTCCTCTTTGAGATTCTTGACCAAGATTGTGAATGAATGCGAATGCAACATATGACCTAAGAGTTTCTCAGTTTTTGTCGGAATTAAAAGAGATTTTGCAACCCCTCTTAATAGTACGGTTTAAACTAAAAAAGAATTTCTTATAAAATTTGGTCAAACTCCAAACTCCGAGACTGGTAGAATAAACAAGTACTTACCTAATGTCTTTGCTGCTTTTTTCTTGGTGACTTGTGCTTGCGATCTTGGTTCGCGATCTCGGGCGACCTTGGGCGACACTGCGACCTCGCGCTTTGCGACCTTGGCTCGCGACCTTGCGCCTTGCGACCTTTCTTCTTTTCACCTAATCTTATTGATTATACTTAAGATAAATAGATTAGTCTAAGCACTTATCGTCATTTATCATCAAAATCAAGATTAAGGGCCTAGAAACAGCAAATCATTCTCCCCCTCTCGATCAATACTAGGCAGGCGAGAAGAGATATCACCAAATAAAAGTGTCAATTTAGTTTTCTCACCCTAGAAGGGCTCAAACTCCCAAAAAGTGACATCTATACTCACAAACATCCGTTTGGCCTGAGGCCTCCAACAAATGTAGCCCTTTTATTGAGAAGAATATTCCACGAATATACACTTCAAAGCCTGAGGGTCCAGCTTTCCTGTAGAGGGTCGATAATCCCGAACAAAGCACACACATCCGAACACCTTCGGAGGGGCAACAAATGTATTCGTTCCCATAAGCAGCTCACAGGGAGTTTTCATGCCTAACACTCTTGAGGGCATGCGGTTAATTAAGTAGGCCGATGTCATAACGGCTTTACTCCACAGGATTTTTGGCACATTTATCCCATACATGAGTGAGCGGGCAGTCTCCAAAAGATATATGTTTTTTCGCTCGGCCACACCACTCTGTGCCGATGTATCCGAACAGGTTGTCTGATGCAAGATCCCTTGAACTGAAAGAAAAGTCGCAAACTCCTTGTTGACATATTCAGTTCCATTGTCAGTTCTAACAATACGAACAGGATTATTGAATTGTCTTTGCACAAGAGCACAGAAATCTTGAAAGCAACGCAAAACTTCATTCTTATTCTTCATCATATAGAGCCAAATCATACGGGAATAACAGTCAATGAAAGTAATAAAGTACTTAAAACTATGAATAGAGATAATCGGAGAAGTCCAAACATCTGAGTGAATAAGTACAAATGGTTCAATACTACAAAGCCCAATACTACCATAAGATGATCGTGTGTGCTTGTCAAACTCACAAGATCACACATGAGTTTCTTCATGGGCACGCGACTCATAACATCCGGATACATAGTTCTCAGTCGGTCAAATGATAGATGACCCAAATGATAGTGATAAAGTATCACTTCAGCCTCTTCTCCACCTACAGCAGTAGTCAAAGCAGCACTCACAGCATCCACAGTCCCTCGATCTAAATACCACAATCCATCATGCCTAGTCCCAGTCCCCAAGACCCTCCTTGTCTACCTCTCCTGAATATGACAGACATCTCAGTCAATATAAACACCACAATCAATTTGATTCACCAAAGCAATCACAGAAAGAAGATTGACCAGTAAGGATGGAACATGCAAAACAGAGGAAAGTGTAATGGTAGGTGTACACTGAACTGTACCAATTCTCTTGATGGGTTGTGCAGTCCCATCAACAGTTTGAACAGTTTCACGATGCATGGAAGAATATGGAGAATATGATGTAAACTCACTATAAGCACCAGTGACATCTCTAGATGCACCTGAATCGACTATCCAATCTGAAGGAGAAGTATGTGAGGATGCAAAAGCCTGTGCCTCAATACCTGTGCCCGCATGGACATAATTGGCAAAAGTACCAAATGTAGTGGTCATAGAGATCTCCTGGGTGGCCATGGACTTGCTGGTGGAACTCTCAACCTTTGCTTTGAACTGTCGTAGCTCCTCCAATTCAGAAAACTCCTCTTTGTTATGCGCAACTGATCCCTCATTAGACACGACAAGATTGACTTTAGGACCTTGGCGCCTATCACCACGTTCTCTACTTCGGCCTCTACCACGTCCTCCACCACCCCTGCCATGCCCAAAATCGCGTGATTGTGGGCAATTTTAGCTAATGTGGCCAGTCTTCTCGCAAGTAAAGCACTCGCGGTGATCTGCAACAGTCAATGCAGATCTAGTAGGAGGTGATAGGGTACCCGATATCATGACTCGTAACCGGGTCTCCTCCGTCACTATAGCAGAAAATGCCTCCACCATGGTGGGCAGATGCGGCTGGTGGCAAACGGCAGCTCTTCTAGGCTCAAACTCAACATTCAAAGCCTTGCAGAAAGTCAAGTACTCTCCTGCGATCCACCACTTTTTGAACATAGTCAGATGTTCAGCATGAAGAATGTCTAACGGATCATAGTGGTCCAAATATGTCCACAGTCGTTGGAGTTCATTGTAGTACTCGGATACAGTCCACTCCCCCTGAGTCATCCCTCGAAGCTTCCCATGCACCTCAGCCATCATCATGGCATTTCCAGCTCTAGAATATAGTCTAGCTAGTACAGCCCACATCTCGGCTGCGGTTGGAGTGGCTTCCACCATCCCAGCAATAGAAGGGTTCATTGAGTTAAGCAACCGCGCTTTCATCAGAGAATTATTGGTTTTTCAGTTCTGCCATTCCGAACTATCTTTAAGGGGCTCGACAGATGTCTCCTGCACACAGTTAGCAAGCCCCTTTGCCTCTAAAATCATAATCACCCTCCTAGACCAACTCAAATAGTTTTTGGTTCCCTCCAGCTTCACATCATTTGGCATGAGCTCTATCTTTTTCACCATCTGTGAATATGGCACTGCCATCACAACTTTGTCCGATGATGAGATATCATTCATCCTCATTATCATCATCTCCATCATCTTCGCCATAAACTCCTCCATGGTTGGAACCGTGGTTGTCATCTCAACAGGTCCCAAAAAGAAATTGAGCTCATGCACTCACAAACCCCTTCTCTCTCTTTTTTTTACGCCACAGAAGATCTGGTATACATAAGATCCAGATCTGCCACAGAAGATCTTGACTTGAAGTCCTCTAAATCACTGAGTAAAAAAAAATTGGCTGGCGGGCGGGCTCGGTGGGGCGTTGGCTAGGCAGGTGACGTGCGGACACGGACTCGGCGGTAGTCGCGGCGCACGGGCGCAGAGCGTTAGTTGCCGTTGCCGGGCGCAGGCGGCCGGGCGTGGGCGGCGCGCGGGTGCAGAGGCGCGGCGACGGATGACCGATGAAGTCAGGTAAGTAAACACAGCGGTGGCACTTGAGCGGCAATGATTCTGATACTAAGTTGATTTTAGAGTTTTATTGCTAGATTGTAAAAATAGATACAATTGTTTTTCTTTTATAACTCTTAACAAAGGATTAATAAGAATCCTAATAGAAAAAACTAATACGAATCCTAATAAACTAAAAATCCTAATAGACTACTATATCCAACATTTTATATACACAAACTACAGTATAAGGTGTTTTTTTTTTTTGAAATGAACTCAAATAAGTCGAGCAAAAACCTTAAGTAGAATATTTTTCTACTGGCCTCTCAAAAACGAAATAAGTCGAGTCCGATGGGGTGCGGGCGTGCGGCCCAACTCATAGAGCCGAGGTTCGCCTAAGGGCTAACTACACTGGGCCGGCCTAGGTGATCCAAACCCTTCCTTAGTACTCAGCCCATTGAACTGGGCCTGACCCGCTTCATCCCAACAGCCCGCTTCCCTCCTTATACCTACTTACCAACCGGCCAAAATGCCAAATTGCCCCTAAACCCTCTCACCTCCGCCGCCGCCGCCTGCAGCCCCCCGCCTTGCAACTTTCTTGTACTGCAAACGTGCCGCCCCGCCATGGCGCCGCCGGCAGACTCCGACGACCTCACGAGCCCCATGAGGTCGAAGAATCCCAAATCCCACGACGGGAAGAAGCACAAGAACAAGAAGAAGCATAACCATCTCACTGCCGAGGAAGTCCCTCTATCCGTAGACACCGAGCCCAAGAAGCCCAAGCACATGGACGGCCACAGCGAGAAGCGCCGTAAGAAATCCAAGAAGGCGGAAAAGATTGAGGAGGTGGTGGACGGTAAGGGGGGAGACGACGAGAAAGTGAGACGGGCAATGGAGGACGAGCGATTCTCGGCGGCCCGGCGCGACCCGCGGTTCCGGCCGATGCGGCGGAAGGAGTCGAAGGTGGCGGTGGATGAGCGGTTCAGCCGCATGATGACAGATGCGAGCTTCGCATCGTCGTCTGCACCGGTGGACAAGCGCGGCAGGCGCCGCAAGAGGGGCTCCAAGGAGAGTACCATGCTGCATTACTACCTCAACGAAGAAGAGGAGCAGGAGCAGGGAGATAAGAAGGAGAAGAAAGAGAAGGTGATCAAAGAAGAGGATGATGATGAGGAGGAGATGGAGGGGGAGGAGGAGGAAGAGAGTTCTAGCTCTGACGAGGAGGAGGAGGACGATGAGGACGATGATGAGGTGATGCTTTGCTTCTAGTATTTGATATTTTAGATTAAATTTTATTTGGTTTGATCTGTTTTACTATAAAGCTTGCATCTTTCTCATGTTTTACGTTTTGAAATCTTAGTCTGTGAAATGAAATCCATGATTTGTATGTGCCAGCTACAAGGTGTTTAATCTTCTCTCGTGGGTGGCGAAGTACAGGTTTTTTTAAACCCAAGTTGGTAGCTTTTTATTTATCGTCGTGATATAAGTGAGTGTTTATTAAATGTTATTTTCCTCATATGACATGTAGCTTAATGAAGCATGCGAGGTACAGAGACAGATGATATGCTTGTGGTGTGGTAGCTGTGCATTTCAATGTTTGTGCCTATGACATACTTTTTGAGTCACAGCTTTTGATCTGGGATGTTTGAGTAACTATTTTGTATATACTCCTTGTAAGTACTAAGTAGTAACAAGTCCAATGTTTGTTCTTACATTTAGGATTTTCTATATTATGAGTTCCAGTCTTTTAAGATATTTGTACTAGCATTGCCCACCAAGAGAGCTGATGTATGCTTCCTGCTCAAAGTTGATCGTGCTACTTTGGTTTGTTGTTCCGTATGATATTGTTGTTATTCTGATCTTCTAGGCAGTAAAATACTTAAAATTCACACAGTGACAATGTTATATGGATGTACAAGTGGATACCCACACTTTGACAAGATGTGTGTACAGCTTTTGTTTAAGGCTGATACCCACACTTCTGATCACAGGTCATAGAAATTAGTTGGATGTAACCTTCTATTTTCCATATTTTGTTTAAACACTACTTAGCACCAAGGTTCTAAAAAGCGGATATCAGATTCGTATGGTTGGCTCAATAATCGGATATATATATATATATATATATATGATCTTAGATATATATTGGGTGATATATACATTCTAGGGGTATAATCGGATCGGATTCGGTTGGGTAGTGGTCATACCAAATCTAAATCCTATTAAATTTAATCAAATTCGAATACGAATTAGAACATATTCGGATTCTGATACGAATCGGATAGTTATCGAATTCAAATTCGAATCGGATTTTTACTTCATTCGGATTGAATTTGAATGTTATTCGGACGTGGACGTGAGAGGAGGCGGCGGCGGGGAGGCAACATGGATGCGGGAGGAGGCAGCATGGATGCGGGAGGAGGCGGTGGCCGTGGGGAGGAGGAGGCCGTGGTGGGGAGGCGGCCGCGAGAAGAGGAGGCCGCAGAAGAGGAGGCCGTGGCGGGGAGGAGGCTGCGCAAGTAGGAGGAGGAGGAGGCCACGGGGAGGAGGAGAAGGCCGCGAAGGAGGAGGCCACTGCGGCGGGGACGGGGAGGAGGCGGCGGTGCCGACGGACGGGAGGGAGAGGAGGAGGTGTGGGCTAAAATGAAAACCTAAAATCTAAATGGATGCGGATATTATTCGAATTCCAATCCAATATTCCATACCAGATCCGAATCCGGGAAAATAATTTGGATATATATTCGAATCCGAATCCGATTATATAATCGGATATCCGAAAAGACATCCGAATCCGATTTTTTCGGATTCGGTATCCGGATTGTCCGATTACATCCAAATCCGATTACATTCCCATATCAGGTTTTCAAAAATCTAAATTACATTATTTTTGTGCATTATGGTCTCGAAATGCCTTGTAGCTATAACAACCAAAAATAGTACAAATTGCTAAATATTTTGGAAGAAACATAGACATATGTTTAGTATATGATATTCATATTAGTCATTTTAGTTTGAATATTGCAAATTTCGAATAAAACTAATTTAATATGAGTTTGTCAAAAATGATATTTACAAATATCAAATTCTACAACCAAGATATCAGATGGTACATGCTGTGTATCAGTCTGTACTAGTTGACTCTCTAAAACAGAATACCAGATGATATAACGGACGCTACAAATGCTATTTAGAACTATGCTTAGTACTTGTAATGCTTCTGCACTTTTATTGTCTTTAAAAGGATTAAAAGGTTGTGATCTAACAGTTTGCTTGCTTTATGTTCAATTCTTTTCCTGCAGCATTCTGTCAGTAGTGATATCGCACATTACTTGATGGGCAGGCATGAGGATACACAAATAACTGACAAGGAAACTCACAGACTTGCGGTTGTTAATATGGACTGGGATCATATTAAGGTGTGTACTAACTTGAGTTCGAGCCATCACTGCTTTTGGAATTATTTGAATGCCTTTTGTTGGAAGAAATGCATAAACTTTATTATCATCCTGATAAGTAACATCCCCTAAACAATTTTGAGCTATACCCAGCTATTTGGTTGTTTCAAGTGCTTGAGAATCACCTGATTGTGCTACTTTTCAGTTTTCACCCTTCAGAAAAAAAAAACAATGCCTATGTTTTATGTGGCTAACATGTACACTTTTCCATTTTTATAGAAGAACATTGTTTTGATTTCCTAAAATCTCTACATTTATAATTTTGAATTTAGCCTCCCAAAACTTTGAATTGGTACCTTCTGTGCAATAACTTGTCTTTTCTATTTCAATAGGCAGTTGACCTATATATGGTCATGACATCTTGCCTCCCAAAAGGTGGGCGAGTTTTATCTGTCTCAGTCTATGCATCAGAATTTGGACTGAAATGCATGGAAATTGAGTCAACTCAGGGTCCCTTTGCTCTTGTTAATGACAATGATGATGACTCTGAATATGACTCCGAAACTGACAACAATAAGCTGCGTACTTATGAGCTAAACAGACTGAGGTGAGTCAAAAGATAGATCCTTTTTCCAGATTATTGTCATTCTTTTTTGTTTCTCTGTGGTACAAAAAGAAATTGTTGGCCTTAATTTTCATACTGCCAACTTAGAAACATTTAAAATTTCAAATCCTATGTATAAATGTAAATAAGCTATACTGACTCCCACTTGGAATAATTTGTGTATACATTTTTGTCGATATGAAAGTGTTAGTTAACAAGGGCTGTTCCTTATCCCCTTGTGCACATGGTGGTCTTGTTGCAGGTATTACTATGCTGTTGTGGTGTGTGATTCTAGTGCAACTGCAAATCATCTGTACATGACTCTTGATGGTACCGAGTTCTTGAAAACAGCGAATGTGTTTGATTTGCAATTTGTTCCTGACTCGATGGAGTTCAAACATCCAGCTCGTGACATTGCTACCGAGGTTTTTTCTTTAATAGATTGCGTTCATAACTTTTTTTTCCTAATGATATTAAATTATTGGCAAAATGAATATCATTTGGAACAAAAACAGCGCCTTGTTTTTTGTCAGAAGTGACAAATCATTATGTTTCCTTTTCCATTGCTTTCTTGAGGTGCGAACTTGTTAAGTTATTGTTATGATTTATCTTTTAGTTGCGCCCAAAGAAGTGCTTTGAGTTTGGAAATACTGACATCTCCCGGAAACTTGATTGATTTTACCCAGGTACCTTTGAGTTACAGGGAGCCTAATTTTGAGACTCGTGCTTTGCAACATAGCAGAGTTAAGCTCACTTGGGATGATGATGAACCAGAACGCAAGAAGGTTCTAAGGCGGAAGTTCACTGAAGATCAGGTTAAATCTGTTCTTTTGCTTCCTATGTTAACATTTACATAATTGTAAATAGCCGGTTGTCAATCTGATGCTATAGAAGTGTGGAAGTACAGTAGTAAATATTGAGCATTCAGCATACTCTTAGAGCTTTTATGAATTATACACTACATTGCCTATTTCTGGTGTTGCCCATGATAATTTTCTTGTAAGATTGTAGAACTGAATCACAGATGATGTGCATTTTGCTACCTTTATTTTATACTGTATTTATTATTTTCATGAAGCTTTATTTAATTCTTTGCTTTTTATCCTTCGATATTTGTTAATTCTACATCTGTGCTAATTGTTCATGGTGTGCTGTTCCAGCTAGATGAGCTAGATGCGTATTTAGCATGTGATGACAATGCACCAGATGATGATGGTGTGGACAATTATGGTGAGGAGTCTTTACCAGATGGTGGAACCAAAGAAAAGCTAACAAAAGAGAAGTTATCTCTTTTACTACAAGGAGACAACTCTGATGAAGAAAAGAGTGATGACAAGGACATGGAGATTACATTCAACACACAGCTTGAGGACCTCAGCAAGCGCATTCTTGAGAGGAAGGGCAATGAGGAAAAGACTGTCTGGGAGAAGCATCAAGAAAAAATGAAAGAGAAACGGAAAGCTAGGAAGAGGTCAGAGGACTCATCAGATGATGAGGATTATGGCAGCCAAGAAGAGCGTTATGAAGATGATGAGTTCTTCGATGAGGAATGCTCAGATGATGAGAATAGGCCAGCCAAGAAGCACAAGGCAAAGGCCAAAGATAAATTTAAAATGAAAGAAAAGGACAAGTCTTCTGAGGAACAGAATGTACATGAAGCAACCACAGCTGAGTTGGAGCTCTTACTCACTGCTGATCACGATGTGGGCAATGGCGCAAAGGGTTATAACTTGAAACCCAAGAAGGGTAAAAAAGGGAAGAAGGATAAAGAGAAAAACACCGTGGACAAACTTCCTGAAGTGGATATCAGCAAAGATGAGAGGTTCTCAGCCATGTTTAACTCTCATCTGTTTGCGTTGGATCCTACTGATCCCCAGTACAAGAGGTACTTGTATTTTTTTTGCTTTATGAGATTGTGTCACCTGCTTTAGCTTGCATAGTGTTAGCTCAATCTATACCTGCGCTGAATATCTTGAATGGCTTAAACAGGAGTGCGGCCTTCATGCGAAAACAATACAAGAGAGGTGCACATGCAGACAGAGTGGAGAGAGAGCCTCCTATGGGAAGTACATTGCCACCTGATGAGGTGACTACTAAAAATGGCAACCAGCAACCTGATGGGGCGTCGATGGAGAAGATACAGATTTTGTCTGCTGTCAAGTCACTAAAAAGGAATCTTAATGCATTCAAAAATTCAAGCACAGGTGGTCAATAGAGAAGAGGGTTGTCGCAACTTGCAAATTGGTGCATTTGTATGGAACTATGGATCAGAGGCCCCTCAAACGGTTAGAATAGGTTTTTTTTTTCGTTCTTTTCCTCGTCTATTTTGTGTGGAAGATGCTTTATACTTAATACTAATAGTTGAAAGTCCATTTGTATGCTTATCCCATGGACATGAATACCATTTTAAGATTATGATAGCACAAGGAAATAGGAATCTAGTTGGACAATGTTCGTCTCCACTGGTTGTTATTGTTGTCTATTCCAATTTCGTGCTTCTAGGGCGCGGTGCCCGTTATATATTTCTCTTGAATGATCAGAATCTGCTTACTCCTTACATCTATGGTGAATGGCTATAGCCTTAAGCCCTTATGGTTAAGTTTTAGTAGGAAGCAAATTTCGTGAGGCTGTTGTCTCGGATGAGATCTCATTATTTTACTGACAGATCAGTGTAAAATATATTGGTCTCATATAATATAGTCCTCACTTAAATTTTTTCCAAATTTAGTAAATTCATTAGTTCATGATGCTGAGCAATCCCGGATGGAAAGTATGGAACTTGATCTGATTAAAAACATACTTTTTTTTTGAAGCTGATTAAAAACATACTTGATAATGTGATAAATGTGCAGAGGAACTGGAGCATTGCTGATTGCTGTGAGCTTTTCGTTGTCCATGGAGATTAGTTATGGTTAACACTAATGCAATTAATGTACGTGTTTCATGGCTTATAGACTGACAGTAGGCCAGAGCAAGGGTCGTCGGCTCTAGTACTTTTTCTCCGAGAAGTAAATATAATATTTGATTATATTAGCTTGACCTGACTGATTAAGTCATTACACGTTCTGCGTGAGTCAACCCTACTCTAGTCCAGATGTGGTTTGTTTTGTCGGGCTCCAGTCACCGGCTGGTTCGAAGTTTCCTTTTCATGACCTTATTGACTGCAAAAATCAGCTGTGAAATACTGACGGACATAATTATAATAAATTTTAAATAGGCTTTCTTTCGTTATAAAAATAATAAATTAATAAAATATTTTTAATATGTGAGATCGACACCGAGATTTAGTCTCAAATATCATCGAGATATTCGATGAAATTTTGTTAACTCTCAATTTTTGAGATGTTATAAAACTAAATCTCTCTAAGTTGTATGATTTTTCATTGGTTTGTTTGTCTGACAGCTATTATTATATTTTATTATATAGTTAAAAATCTCAAATATAACTTTTTAGAGAACCTGTTGGTTTGGTTATTTAGGTGTCATTGCAAGCATAGCTTAGAAGACCATGGAGGAGGGTCAGGATGCAGCGCCATTCGAGGCACACCAGATGATGCTCGATGGCGACTTGTTACTGGCGTTGACGTCCGGCGACATGGTACGCCTGCAAGAGATATTGAGCGGGGTTTGTAATGGCCACTGGCAAAACGATCATGTCGTGTCAATAAGCGCGCACGGGGCGGCTCCTGCCGCCGGCGCAGCGGTGCACTCAGGAACGAGCTGCCTGCTTGGCGTGACGAACAACGGAAACACAGCGTTGCACCTAGCCGCCAGCCGCGGCACGTAGAGCTTGTGAGGCTCATATGCGAGAGGGCGCCCTCGCTTGCGGCCATGCGCAACAAGTGCCTCGACACGCCGCTGCACTGCGCGGCGAAGGCTGGGCACGGGGAGGTGGCGTCCTGCCTCCTGCCGGTGATGGAGAAGGCAGTGCTGCTGGCAAGGAACCGGCTGGGCGCCACCGCGTTGTATGAAGCTGTCCGGAACGGCCGTGCCGACGTGGTGGACCTGCTTATGAGGGAGGCTCCAGAGCTGGCCTCGTTAACAAGTGGCGATGGCGTCTCGCCGCTATACTTAGCGGCGGCGACAGGCTCGGTGGACATGGTCCAGGCGCTGCTCCGTCCGTCGCCAGATGACGCGCCGTCGTCGGTGTCGTATGCTGGTCCGGAGGGACGGACTGCGTTGCATGTTGCGGCGACTAGGAGCAAAGGTATGACAGAAAAATTTCAATAGATGCTGTCTTTTTTTTTCCGCCGCTTGCTCGTGGGATAATTGAACACTCTTTTCTTCCATATCAGTCTGAACTATCTGAATTTGGTATGAATAGGTGAAATAAATTGAAGGTTCACCGTGTCTTCAGACTTAAAACAATAACCCAATTAGTTTTTGGGTTTTTTATAATTATGATTCCTTTTTAAAGTTTGTGCTCATCTTATTTCGATGGAAGAACCATATTTCTGTTCTTTTCTATCCTGATTCCAGAACCTTCTGTGCTTGGTGACAATCTTCAATTAATTAGATATCGCTCAAGAAATACTGGACTGGATGCCAGAGGGTCCAACCCTACAAACAAATGTTGATTCATCGGGGAGAACCCCTCTTCATTTTGCAGTGTTACATGGAAACCTTGATGCCGTCCAGTTGCTCCTACAAGGTGAAAGCGAGACTGCCATTGCTCATATTTCTGACGCCGACGGCTTGTTTCCTCTGCATCTTGCTGCTATGTGTGTGTGTGTGTGTGAGGGGGGGTTGCTTTGCATCATTGATGAGCTCACAAAGAAATGCCCCGACTATTATGAATTGGTCGACGACCAAGGAAGAAACTTTTTGCACTGTGCTGTTGAACACAATCGGGAAATTATTGTTCGCTACATTTGCCAAAATGACAGGTTTGCTATGCTACTGAACGCGACGGATTACGAAGGAAATACGGCCCTACATTTAGCCGTCAGGTGTGGACATACACAAATTGTCATTTTACTATTGCAAACAATGAGTGTGGAGATTGGCATTACAAATAATGATGGTCTGACTGCTAGAGATCTTGCTTACAAAAAGCTGGAACTTGTTATCTATAGATATTTTCTTGTAAGTTCAATCACATCTAGCCACTTCAGTTCATTGGGCACATTAATTTCATTTAAAGGAGCCGATTTAGGCTTTTGCACATTTAACTGGTTTTCTCTACAGAATCCTCGGTTCTTAATAATGAGATGCTTATGGTGGGTCGGAGCACCTAGCAACCCAGATGCATATCCTTTTCGACCGAGGGATGGCAACATGTCGGCCGTAGGTGAAGAAACGAAGGAACATAGTAACTTGACCGCAACCAAAACATTGGCATCAGTGCTGATCACCACCGTCACATTTGCGGCCGCTAGCGCTGTGCCTGGGGGCTACGTGGCCGACGATCACCCACATGCCGGTGCAGCGACAATGGCGAGACGGTTTGCTTTCAGAGCATTTGCCGTGTCGGACGCCATGGCGTTCCTCTGCTCCATCGTGGCCACTTGCTTCCTTACCTACGCTGGAACTACATCGGTTCCACTCGAACACCGTCGTTGGTACCACTTTATTGCGTCCAGAATTTTGCCTGCAGCCGCGCAGTTTATGATTGCTGCATTTGCATTTGGGATTCACGTCGTGCTCGGTGCATTAAATCGATGGTTCATAAATTTTGTGTACATGATCTCGTTAGTCTCGGTTCTCTTCTGCATCCCGGGCATTTGGGAACCTTTACATCTCGGAATCGGAAAAGCAATACGGCGGCGAGCAGGATGGAGAGGGCTTGTGAATATAAGCCGGCGACCGTCAAGCCTGCGAATACTATTTTATCATTTCAATAGAAGCTTTTTATTCGAATATCTTCTTACAATGACGTTGCTTCCTCTACTCATCTCTGCCACCTTCGTCGTCTCCTTTGCACTAAATATTGCCTTGCCCAACTTCTGATTAAACTCAAGAAATTTCTACGAGTGTTGTATCATGTTTGTAATGTGCATTAAACTAGTCCCTGTACTACGTACACAGCCACTGTGGATCAAATGCTAAACATATGGCAAACTTTTCAGTATTTCCGAAGTTTTATAGCCGTTCATTAGAATAGATCAGACGGATCATATAGAGCGGTACCTGAGAGCCCTGGTTGGCTAGGTACCAAAACAAGTTAGGTTAGTTCTACTAAAAAGGGTATGAATGTAATTGCATCTTCACCAGATGAAAAGACATGGATCCCATGATTCCCATCTGTGCCTGCGGGACTGCCACATCTCGGCCTCCCCCAGTCCTCCCTCTCCTGTTCTTCACCATGGACATGCAAGCATTAGTTGTGGTGACCGCGCTGCGCCGGCCACTTACATCTAACCATTCGTTCTTCACTGACTCCATCATTTTTATCTTTCCATCTTATTCTGAACGCCTTTTTCCTGTGTGCATGTTCTTACTTCATTGTGTTGTATAAGACCTTACGTGTATACATGGCACGACTAGTTGATTTTCTTTTGGATTGTTGTAATCTCTTACTGTAACTTATACTCACTTCCAACAATCAATGAATGCTTTATCATTAAAAAAAAAAAGATGTCATTACCTTCATTTGTTTTTATGCAATTCTTTCGTTTTTTCTGAATATTCTGTGTAAGGTTATTTCATAATTTAAAGTAGTTTATATAATTGTGGGACTAATTCTAATATAAATAGATCTAGTGTGATAGTTGTTAGACTCAAAGTATTAGAACAATGGGTTTAAAATTCCAGTTCTCTCCCTTTATATTAAAAGATAAATATGTGTGTGATAACGTGCTTATGTGTGAAAAAATGTGTGTGTATAAACATTCTAATGACTCCGAGAGTTGTCCTGCAATTATTAATTGACACAAGAAAAAAAAATGTCTAATGTGAATAATTATGTGAAATCATGTTTTCAAGTGAGTATAAGTACAATAAATAATATAACACTACTCTTCATTTAACATATATGTTCTTTAGTTCTCTCAATATCAAAAAGAACTTAAGAGAAAGGTTGAGAGTCGAAGAATTAATTTAGTGAAAATCAAAGCTATTAGAATAAAGCATCATAGATCAAAATACACAAATTTTAATTATTGAAGTTGAATCTTATAATACTAAATGTTTTAGAATTAAAATTTCAACTTTCACTTTGTCCCTGTCAACTATGGCCAAAGCCACTGAGAAAAAGGGTTGCAATGTTTTAATAATCTGTTGAAATTACCCTGTTGTGTAAAGGATGTATATCCAATAACAACAATCATATATAGATATATAACTTGGGAGCAAACTTGCTCCCACGAGAGACCACATCGACCAAGCGCTCCTGGCCGTTTGATCGGTTGTTTCGTCTCATCTGCAGTGTCCGTGTGCAGCTACCCGCTTCGCCCATGCTGTTGCCGCTTCTGTGGCCGTCTGATCGCAAGATTCGCTTCATCTGGGCTGGCCATGTGGATCCCACTACGGGGCTTGCGGGCTACTGTTTGAAAGTTGGGTCCACGTTGAGCCACACTGCCCCTTCGTTTGTGGCCGTTGGATCGATGCGTTTGCTTCATCTGGGTCGTTGAATGTGCGCCCAAAAGTCCAACTGTTTCCCACGTTTGACTAAAACCAAGTCTTCTGTTTCGACAGGGGAAAAAAGACCAGCCACATCATGTCGTCTTGCCGATCAATTTGTCACATTCGACCATGCACCATGCCAAATGAATCGACCAACAAACCCAAATGCGACCTCAATAAAAAAACAAAACCGAAACTTCAACTAGTCACCACATTCGGACATAGACAAGCCAACTGATTGGACCAACAAAACAAAATGCGAACAAAAAAATAATTTATTGTTTTGATTCGACTAATTTTATGTTTTGCTGAATCAGAGCCAAGATTTTGTTCCTCACACTTGACTAAGACCAAGTCTTCTTATTTGACTAAGAGAAAAAAATCGAACAGGCAAACTGTTCTGTAGCGTCAACCTCTTTGCAGCATTCGACGACACTGTTTTGTACTGTCGAGCTATTTGCCGAATTCGACAAGAAGCTATGGCAGCTGTTTCGGCAAAAAAAAACAAATGTGACAAAAATTAATTAACTCTTCAACCAAAATTAATCGATCAAAAGCAATGGACCAGATATTTTACACGCGCGACCATTGTTTTTACAACGTTGACCACATTTATGTTTTGTTGATACGATCATGTTTTTTTTGCTGGTGCGACCAATAATTATGTTGACGAGCTCAACTTTACTACTACCAATTTTCTATCACATTAGACAAAAAAAATGCTACCACCACCAAAAAAGCTAACATGACAACAAACCAAGACTTCTAATCGTAGTCACAACCAAAAAAATTGATTTACTCTATTACTGTTGCGACCAATATTTATGCTGATCAAAATTGATGACTAAAATTTTGCTGTGAAGATTACAAAATAAAATATGACCATCATAACAAAAAGTAAAACCGCTGCTTTGACCAACTATAGTTCCAGTCGACCTCTGCTTCTACCATCATTAAAAAACAAAAACTGGTTGTATCAGCACAAACTCTGCTCTAGTCGTACGTAGTCTGCTAGTTCAAAACTGATCATACCAGCACAAGAGTTGCTCTAGTCGTGGTCGTCCGGTTCAAAAGTGGTCGTAGTCGTGCAGTTCAATAATCTCAACAATCATAATTAATTTGTAAATATAATTTTTTATCATCTACAAATCTATTTTCTCAATATCTACAGCAACACACGGGGTTCCACCTAGTTTCATATATCTTCCAATATGCAACTTTGCTCCGTCGTTACTCCATCCTTGAAAAAAAAACCGAAAAAAATGTACCGATTTTACTCTTCCTAAATGATAGCTGGATTGAACTATTACCTAGTTATAGACTAGTACTTAGACTGTTTCCAATGAAGAATTGTTTGAAGAGATTATTTGTGAGGTCTACGCGTGAAGAGTCTATTCAAAAATCAAGCACTCCAATGATTTAACTTTTCGGAAGGCTCTTCGATGAATCCTGCATATTAAATATCAAAATGCGTTTTTTGCATCATATTATTGATTAAATAATTTTAAAAAATTAATAAAAAATTATACAGAGATAATTCTAACAAATAAAATTTTAACTCGTGGATGGAAAATTCGACATAACAAAAATAAATATTTTTATTAAATTCAGATAGTTAAATATAAAATTAAACATACGACATTGGATATATTCGGACATTAAAACTTAAAATTTTAGAAATGTGACAAAATAACAACTAATAACTGCCCAATGCGCTCAATCAAATCCCTTTTAAGTTAGGTATGCATTTGTTGTACACGAATGTCAGAATTTTTTATGATTACATCAATGAAAGTAACTGGAGCACCATGTTGAATATGAGACGGTGTTACATTAGAAGTCCCTACCGTCATCGAAATCATAACGTATGCCATTAAAGTCTCGCTCATCCTCAATAATTATATTATGCAATGTGAAACATGCCTTCATGATTTTTGCAAGAATTGAGTGTTGTCAACAGCGGGTGAGGCTACGGAGGATGGTAAATCGAGATTATAGAATTCCAAATACTTCTCCATGCCCTTCTTTGCTCTTTTTGATGTTGTGCAAACAATCTGAATCTGTCTGTCTGAGGTAAGGGTATCATCTTCATAAATGTAGCCTATTCTAAATATATACCATCTGTTGATAGTATCTCATGTTGTACTACTTTCCATTGACGAAGTATTGAACTTGAGGATCTTGTCCTTGCGAAACGTCAGTGAATAAGGGTGATTGGTTCATTATTGGTTCAACACATTAATGTCATTGTTGGATCTAACAACATCAAAGAAAGTATGACATATCCAAAGATCCTAGCAGACGACTGCTTCTAGTGTAATAGTCGGGACTCCATAATCGTTACGAGTAAATTGTCTTTTCTATGCTATTGAATGTATGCACGGGAAACGAAGCGCTTCTGGCGTGGGGCCCACTGTCCTCACCTCATGAACCATAGAAAACATCCAACCTAGTCAATGACATGCGGGGCAGCGCGATTTAAGCCCCAACTGTTAGTTATTGCATATAGTTGTAAAATGTCACAATCAACGAAATTTTACGAGCTCTACAAAACACGTTCAAGTGTGCCTGAGTCTTGCTCCAACGTAGCCACTTCACACGGCATGCGCTTGGTGGGGCCCGCAAAACAGAGATGGTGTGGCCACCCGCATGCCCACACATCGCTTCCTGGTTTGCGGGATTGAGTGAGCAACTCCAATGACTTATGTGGCCGGGCGCCGCTTCAAACTGCGTCGTTGGAGACAATCTTATGGTACTTCGTGGAAGTATTATAAATTTTTTTTTAAAAAAGAATCTCTAAAGTACTATTATTACTGTACCCACTGCAGTAACAACTTGATCCATCCATTTATTTCTTTGTCCATCCATCCAAAGGTCCTCAGTTTCTCCTCCTTCCATGTTCACTCCGTCACCATCAACTCTTATGCCTCTCTCCCGGGAATAAGAACACCAATACTCAGAAAGATCAAAGAATAAGAAGTCATCTCACCAGATGTACTCCAAGATCACGTCCCTGTCTACACGGAGGGCCGGTGGAGCCCAGGTGCAACGGAGCGAGTGAGGCTGCTAGTTCCATGAACTCCACGTCGGCGTCCATGGCGACATATATGACTTTTATGTAAAGGAAATTAAAAAAAAATTACAATCTCTTTGTCTACATATATGACTTTTATGTAAAATTAATAGCACTACTAGTACAATATACAGACGATAGATACTGATATATTTAACATATCAGATTTTTTGTGCTCTGCAGTGAACATCGTCTGTCTTTGTGCCGTTAGTCTTTAGGACTTTGTACTCGTACAATAATATTGGATTTGAACATTCTTACCCAAAAAAAAAAGAATTTCAAGAAGAGACAGAGTTCGTTCTTTTCGTTGTGAACATGTACATAGAAACGTCGTCAACAATGTACACGTCACACACTTTTTTGCTGAGATTAATTCAGACGGATCAGACCTCATATGCTTGATGTTTCTGTCCATAAATATCGAACCAAGAAATTGTCTCACCCTAAACACCATCAAGAACGAACCATGGCAGCTACCACTACTGCACTAGGTATTCTTCTCGTTTCCGTGCTTCTCCTTGCCGTCCCCATGGCTGCCGGCATGCAAAGCGACAGCTTCCGAGCTTCTCTAGTCCGCAAGAACACAACCCTCGACCTCGCCGTCGCCGCTGAGAGCTCCCGCAAGCGCCTATCCATGTTCATGTCCAAGCTGGCCGCCGTTAACCCTGTGAACACAAAAACCGTGCTTGCCAGGGACGGAGCGGACTATGTCATGGAGCTCGCCATCGGCACGCCGCCGCTCGCCGTCCGGGCCGAGGTCGACACCGGCAGCGACCTCATCTGGATGAAGTGCAGCCCGTGCAACGGGTGCCAAACCCGGCCAAATCCGCTTTATGATCCGGCCAAGTCCTCCACCTACAAGAAGCTACCATGCGGGAGTCCCCAGTGCATGGCCGTGCCGGCGAGAGAGCGCATAAAGTGCACCGCCACCGAGTGCGGCTACCGCTACGGCTACGGCGCGAGCAGGAAGGGCTACCACTACACCCAAGGCACCCTCGCCACGGAAACCTTGACGTTTGGGGAGGACGCCGTGGAGGGTGTCGGCTTCGGGTGCAGTGACACCATCTATGGCAGCGACTTCCATGGGTAGCTACATGGTTACATATCTGACTTTTTTAAATCTTTTTAAAAGAATTATGGGTGTGGTTAGTTTGCTTCCATACCTTTTCTTAACAAATTTCAGTCATATCTTTAACATTTAGCTGTTGTTTAGATTATAGTCAAAATTTAACTATCTTTCTGTTGTGGTATAAAAAAATACCTCGGTAGGTTTGATGATGTGCGCAACATGTGTTCCACAACGCGAGCTGACCGTGCGACGGGTCACCCCGCGTTGGACAATCCCAGAGATTGACACAGGGGTTTATACAGGTTCGGGCCTCAGTGGAGGCCTTAGTCCTGTCGACGTGCTCCCGACGAGCGTCGGCTAGGGGGCTCTCTCCCGGAGAGAGGGCTCCAGAACACGCCTTTTTGTTTTTTGGATTGAGTACAAATGAATGTCTTAGGTTACAAAAAAGGGTTCCAAGGGTATATATAGACCCCAAAAGAAGCAAATTACTGAACTACCCCTGCTGTCACAATAGGATCAGGGGCAAAACGGTCTTTTGACGAGGTCCAGGGCACCGATTTCTGACACGTGGCGGCCCTCGAAATCAGTGCCCACCTGAGGAGCGCCGGAGGAAACCTCTCCCGAGCCCGGAAAAGGGGCTCCGGGAGAGGGGCTCTCCCTAGCCCGGAGAAGGTGCGCCGGGGGAAGTCTCTCCCGAGCTCGGGGGAGGGCTCCGGGAGACGTCTTCCCCGGCCTGGAGAAGGGGCTCCGGGAGAGCGGCTCTCCCTAACCCGGAGAAGGTGCGCCGGGGGAAGTCTCTCCCTAGCCCGGGGGAGGGCTCCGGGAGATGTCTTCCCCGGCCCGGAGAAGGGGCTCCGGGAGAGGGGCTCTCCCTAGCCCGGAGAAGGTGCGCCGGGGGAAGTCTCTCCCGAGCCCGGGGGAGGGCTCTGGGAGACGTCTTCCCCGGCCCGGAGAAGGGGCTCCGGGAGAGGGGCTCTCCCTACTCGGAGAAGGTGCGCCGGGGGAAGTCTCTCCCGAGCCCGGGGGAGGGCTCCGGGAGACGTCTTCCCCGGCCCGGAGAAGGAGGGCTCCGGGAGAGGGGCTCTCCCTGACCCGGAGAAGGTGCGCCGGGGGAAGTCTCTCCCGAGCCCGGGGGAGGGCTTCGGGAGACGTCTTCTCCGGCCCGGAGAAGAAGGGCTCCGGGAGAGGGGGCTCTCCCTAACCCGGAGGAGGTGCGCCGGGGGAAGTTTCTCTCGACCCCGGAGACAGGACTCCCATGGTGACGTTTCTGGCGTTGGCTAGTATTTTCCCCCAACAGGAGCCCCCCGCACCCCCGGGGACATTTTGATGTCGCCGGGGGGTGCGATTCGTTAGCTTAGGGGAAACAAGGCCCTCTCCCGGAGAGCGAATATAACGTCCATAACTCGCCCTCATCCGGGAGAGGAGCACTATTTAAGTTAGCGATGTATTGCCTCGATATTTGTGCGACCTTTCGTATTCACGGTGTAGATCCCTCGAGCTGACACGTGGCAGTCATCGGGGGCACCTTAGTTGCCTATATAAGGAGGGGCCCACCTCAAGGGAGGCACGCTTTCCTTCTCCTTAATCCTCATAATCCACCAAATTCTTCGGGAGTAGCCTCTTCCCCGGTCGCTCCCCGGAAGTATTCTCCCTCGGTTTCACAAAACCTTCTGCGGGAGACGAAATGGCATCGAAGGGACGCGGGAAGGCTTCGAGTGTCCCGGAGGACGCAACCTCCGATTACCTCGGGACAACCGAGTTCTCCGCGGGGGACCGGGATACCCTCATCTCCCGGAGGATATTCGCGGAGAGGGACATTCGCGTCCCAGCTGCGGGGGAGACGATCCCAAACCCTCGGGAAGGAGAAGTGGTGGCCTTCATGGCCTTCATCCAGGCGGGCCTGCGGCTCCCGATCCATCCTCTACTCCGGGACTTCCTCCGGGAGCACGGGATAGCCTTAAACCACTTAACACCCAACGTTCTTGTGAGAATGGGGTTGTTTTTGTGGTTATGCGAGACCGCCGCCGGAGTGGAGGGGACCCTCCGCCTCTTCCAGTACTTCTACCGGGTGGCAGCGAAGAGCTCCCCGGTGGTGAAGCACGGGCCCAAGTCCACTTGCGGCTCCGTGATGCTGAAGCTCGCTCCTTCCCGGGCGGAAGAATACCCGGTGGCCGCCTCCCAAGAGCACTGGGAGGGATGGAGCCGAAGGTGGTTCTATCTCCGGGCGGGGGACCCGGAGATGATTTATTCCCCGAGGCCGGCGAGCCTCGGTCGCTCCTCCAGTTCTCCGACCCTGACGATGGAGGAGTTAACCTCCGTCGCGAAGATGACGGAGGCTCGCTCCCGGAGGAGCATGCGGGACCTAGCCGAGGAGTTGCTTCTCCTCCGGCTTAGTCCCTTCAGCCGGAGTAGGAGGGGTCCGGGACTCGGCCTGGAGCTTCGACCTCCGAGGTTTCCCGTGTCGCAACGTAAGTCCCCAATTCTAGGAATCTTGTACTTCGTAGGAAAACGTTGCTGATAGTTTGCCTCCTGCAGTTAGGTCCTATAAGTCCACCCGGGAGAAGGTGGAGCACATGCTCGGGAGATACTACGAAGATGAGCACTCCTGGTGCCTGGCCGTCATCGGGGAGGGTCCTCCCCGGAATATTGTTGCCGAGGCTTTCGGGATGACCCTCCCGGAGAGAGTTCCTCTCCCGACCCCTGGCTCCCATAGGCGGCGGGAGACGGGGGTGCTGCCGGCGGCGAAGCTTACAAAGACTTCGCAGGCTCCGGGCGAGGGCTCCAATCAAGCCCCCGCTCAATCACCGACGCCGATGAGGAAGCCAACGGGGGCATCTAATGCCCCGGGAGGGACGAAGCCTACTCCGGGGCAAGCGAGGTCCCCCAAGGCCAAGGCGACCTCGGGGACGCCCTGGACGCCGGGGGGAGTGAGGGCATCATCGGCCCACTCTCCCAGGGTGGCACCCCGGGTGCCGGGGGAGGCGGTACCCCCGGCGCGAGTGACTCCAGCGGGGGGATCACAGCCCCCGGAGCAAGGGTGCGAGGAGAGCCCCACGGACACGGCCACGTTGGTCGCCCAACTTGATGCCTTGGGGGCATCGGGCGTGTATGACCACGTGGTCGTGGAAGATGAGACCACCTCTGGAGACTACGGCGCCACTCCTTCTCCGGAGCAAGCCCTCCGGGAGGATCCCCCGGGGGTATACTTCCGGGGTAACGGCGCTTTTGCGCGCTTGGACGCGTTATTCGCTCCCGGCGCCGTGCCTTCTCCGGCGTCACCCCCCGGGGGAGCGAGTCACCCCATCGCCACCGGGGGTGACACCCTGGCGACGCCGCGCCCAGGACGGGGAACCCTCCAGCCACTACAGCGCTCGCCTCGCGCGGGAGACGGGTTGTCCCCCGCCCCCTCTCCGGGAGACGTTCTTCGATGCTCCGGGAGCGGGGTTGGTGACGGGGGCTTACCAATGGGAGGTGACCCCCGTTCCCCGGCGAGAGGGGCATCCCTCTTTTCCTCGGAGGAGGCGCGCAAGCTCTCCTTGGGCCTCGTTACCCCGAAGGTACGGGCTCACGTCCGGGAAGGAGGCATCGACGAGCGTTACGGGGAGGTCGTCTCCCTGGCTTTACAGGTAAAGACTTGAAAAACTTCTTTTGCTTTCATTTGCATTCGCTGACTCCCTTCTCCTTTTCTTCTTTCTTAGACCACCGCCGTAGCCCGCGCTGTCCAGACTCGCCTCGCCCGGGAGAGCGAGGACATGAGGGCGGCCTTAGCCTCCGCGGAAGCGGAGCGCGACGCCGCCGTTCGGGAGAGGGACGCAGCCGTCCAAGCCCGGGAGAGGTTCGTCCGGGAGAGGGACGAAACCACCCAGGAGTTGGAGCGCGTCCGGGCGGAGTTGGCCCCCGTGGAGGCCGCCCGGGACACTGCCATCCGGGAGCTGGAGGGCGTGCGGGAGCAACTGGCATCCTCCGAGGAGGCTCACTCCCGGGCACTTCAAGAAGTGGAGTCGACGGGAGCTCGAGCCCTCGTCTCGGCGGGGAATAGACTCCGGGCCACGCTGATTGGGCTCGGGGTCGAGTTCCGGGAAGAGGAGAATCCCCGCAACCCGTTGACTTCCTTGGCGGAGGCTCGCCGGTTCCTCACTCGGCATATCGCGGCGATCCCGGCGGCCGCGGATGCCCGAGCCCGAGCCCTTGCAACTACCACCACCGCGCTCGCGGCCTCTTTGGTGGAGTATCAGGGGGTCGGGGCCCAAGCCATCGGGCACCTCGTCCCCCGGAGCTTCCGGGGGTTCTATGAGCCCCGCCGAGCGGCACTGGAGGGATTGGCGGGGGCTCTCTACGATCGAGTGATCGCGCCCCCGCGAGCGAGGCGTCCCCAAGCAGCGGAAGGGGAAGTTCCGGGCGACGCCTCCTCCGGGGGGGACGACGCCGGGCAAGTATGAGTCTCTTGTCCCCCCTGGGTAGATTAGGGGATTTCTTTTTTTGTGCATAGGATTTTTGCTCCCGGTAGTTCCGTAAGGGGAAGCCCGGATGTGTAAATCATTTATCAATGAAATGAAAATTTTTACTAAGTCGCGTCTTGTCATGGTCAGGTGTCCGGGGCGGGAGTCCCGGAGAAGGACGTGGAATTCACTCCCATCTCCGGGAGTCTCGCCCCCGGTGTCCCCCGGGGGGGACAAGCTTTGCTCCGGTGGTTGCCCGATTGGCACTTGGCGAATTTTGACAATCACCGCGCGGAGTTGCCAGAACCTCCCCCGGGAGTGTGGGAGGCAATCCCCTTGCGCATCGAACCTCCCGAAGGGTATGAATACTGGCCGGAGGACATGTTCAACGCAGCGAGGCGACGAGTCCAGAGCTTGTACCGGGACATGGCGCGAGCTCGACAACAGGCTTAGGGGGTGCTAGTTCACGTTAGATGTAGGTAGTCCCCCGTAAGTCCTCCGGGAGTACTCAACTCCCGGTTGTACTCTGTAAGCCTACCGGGAGAGGCTGTCTCCCGGCTTTTTTCCATGGAATAAAAAAGATCGCACTTTTCGTTTATTTTGTGCTTCTAAATCACCGGGGGAGAGTATTTGGGGGATAAACTCCGGGGGAGCGAGGCTCCAGCGAGGCTCCACTTCCGGAGACGATGTTCCGGGGGAGGCTCCTCCTTCGTAGACAACGACTCCGGGGGACGGAGGTCCGGGCAGCAAGGCTCCACCTCCGGACAAAGGTCCGGGGGAGAGGCTCCTCCTCCGGAGAAAACTCCTTCGGGGGACAAAAATCCGGGGAGTAAGGCTCCATCTCTGGAGGACGTCTTCCGGGGGACGAAAGTCCGGGGAGCAAGGGCTCCATCTCCGGAGGATTCTAGATGCCTTAGATGCCCCCCGAAGGGAATTTAGCAAGGTATTTCATCTCCTCCCCCCGCAGCGGGGGGTGACCTGAACAGGCGGCCCGCACTGAAATCATAAGAAAATATCGCGGTTGTTCCCATGAGGGGTGGCACCCTCGAAGGGTTATCCTCGTGCAGGCAAGTGTTGGATAAAAGATCTATCGGTCGCGCGACCTAGATCGCTCCCGGAGGAGGAAGAGCATAAAAGCAAGCTCTAGAGTGTATGGGGGGGGACTAGTCCCCCAAAGTGACTCGTTACCTCGGTTCCTTGGGAACCAGGTTGCCGCTTACGCCCTCAGTCCACGAGGGGATATTGTAAGCCGCCCAAGGGGGAACGGGGCTCTCGCCGTCGGGACTTAAGGCTGAGCTGGAGCCTGTAGCTTCCTCGCGATGAGGGCATCCTCAGGGGGCATCCTCACGGGGAGGGCATCCTCGAGATGAGGGTATTGCCTCAGGGGCGATTAAAGAAGTCTACACAAAAACACATGGAGAAAAAACCATTTGCATTGATTAAAACAAGCTGTTACAATGCCTCCACCCTTTGCGGGATCGCAGACAAAGGGGCGGAGGGCAAAAGGGCCTTTGAGGCCATTGTTACAACTCACCGCGCCTTCCCCTTGTGATGTCCAAATAAGGGGAAGGGGGGAGGCTCGGAGACTAAGTGTAAAATTTGCGGAGCAGGTCCGCGTTCCATGTGTGCTTCAGCTCTTGGTCTTCGAGAGTAGAGAGCTTGTAAGCCCCCGAGCCAAGGATTGTGGAAATCCTGTATGGCCCTTCCCACTTTGGGCTGAGCTTCCCTTAGGCTTGAGGGTCGGTGACGCGCTTGAGGACAAGGTCCCCCAAACGGAAGGCCCTCCCCCGAACACGCTTGTTGTAGGCGCGCGCCATCTCGCGTTCATAAATGGCGTTGCGGAGGAGGGCTCTGTCCCGCTCTTCTTCGACGAGGTCCACCTCCATCCTCTGGTTGTCTTCGTTGGCTTGAAACGCGGCTGCCGAGACTCCCTCGAGGAGTTCGACTCGCAGCGATCAGAAATTGATTTCCGAGGGTAGCACTGCCTCAGCCCCGTACACGAGCGAGAAGGGGGCACGCCCTGTTGCTCGGCTTGGGGTCGTTCGCATGGAGCAGAGAATGCTCGGGAGCTCGTCCGCCCATGCCCCACGCCTGGAGGCGCTTTGCTCCAGGCGGCGACGGAGCCCTTGGAGGATAACTCCATTGACGCGCTCGACCGCCCCATTGCTCTTGGGGTGAGCCACCGAGGCGAAGTGGAGGGTCGTACCCAAGTTCTGGCAGAACTCGCGAAAGATCGCTGAGTCGAACTGGGTTCCATTATCCACGGTAATCTCGCGGGGGACCCTGAATCGGCATACTATGTTCTTCCAAAAGAACCTTTGCACCGCACGAGACGTGATGGCGGCGAGGGGCTCGGCCTCCACCCATTTGGAGAAGTAATCCACGGCTACAACCGCATACTTGTATCCCCCCGACGCCGGGGGGAACGGGCCTAGGAGGTCCATTCCCCACCGCGCGAAGGGCCAAGTGAGGGGGATTGCCTGCAGAGTTGCAGAGGGTAGGTTGGAGCCCTTTGCCATTTTTTGGCAAGCCCCGCAAGCAGAGACGAGGTCTCTTGCGTCGCGGGCGACCGTTGGCCAGTAGAAACCCTGGCGGATGGCTTTAGACGCGACGGCCCGGGGGCCGAGGTGAGAACCACAACACCCCAGGTGAATATCTTCAAGGAGCTGAACTCCCTCCTCCCGCGGGAGGCAGCGAAGCAGCGCCGAGGCTCCTCGCTTGTACAACGTCCCTTCTATCAGCACGTACGCTCGCGCCTTAGCGCGAAGGCGTTTGGCTTCGGCTTCATCGGAGGGCTCCCCCTCTCCCTTGATTGAAGAGATAAGGGGGGCCATCCAGGATGTGGCCCGGACGATTTCCGTGACGACGGGGTCGCGGGACTCAGAGTCCGGGTCGGGAGCCGTCGCGGAAGGTTTTGAGATGACCTCCAAGAAGGCCCCTTCGGGGAGAGGCCCCCGGGCACTTGCTGCCCTGGCGAGGGTGTCGGCTCGATCGTTGTCCCTACGCGGGATACGACGCGCCTCGAGGCCGTCGAAGTAGTTTTCCATCTTCCGGACCTCGTCAAGGTAGAGGCTCAAATTCGGGTCATGGCACAAGTAGGACTTGTCCATTTGACATACCACGAGTTGAGAATCCCCTTGACGAGAAGGCGTCGGATACCCAAAGAGCGGGCGAGGCGTAGCCCTAGGAGAAGGGCCTCATACTCCGCGACATTGTTCGTCGCGGGGAACTCGAGCCTGGCTGCATATTCGAGGGTTCTCCCCTCGGGGCTTCGCAGGACTACTCCCGCGCCGGCTCCCGCCAGGCATAGGGAGCCGTCGAAGAAGAGGGTCAGTGGTCATCAAGCGGCGGGGCGGCACGCGCTTCTTCTTCCGGCCCAGGGACTGGAGCCCACTCGGCCACAAAGTCCGCCAGGACCTGCGATTTGATCGCGGTTCGTCCGGTAAGGGATAGCGAGAAGGGGGCTAGCTCGGCCCCCCATTTCCCTATCTGTCCGGTCGCTTCCTTGTTCCAAAGCACCTCTCCCAAAGGGAGAGAGGAAGGCACCGTGATAGGGTGGCCTAGGAAGTAGTGGCGGAGCTTCCTGGAGGCCATTAGGAGGGCGTAACAAACCTTCTCCATCTTCGTGTATCTCGTTTTAGCGCCTTGGAGAGCCTCGCTCACATAGTAAACGGGGCGTTGGTGCCCATCTTCTTCCTTGACGAGAACCGCGCTGACGGCAACCGGAGTGGCCGCGAGGTAGAGGAGCAAGGCCTCCCCCTGACGCGGGCTCACGAGCATTGGAGGGCTCGTGAGGTATTTCTTCAGGTCCTCGAACGCAACTTGTGCCTCGGGGGTCCAATGGAACCCCTCAAGGCCGCGGAGGATCTTGAAAAATTGGAGACCGCGCTCTCCTGAGAGCGAGACGAAGCGACTTAGCGTGGCCAAGCGGCCGGTAAGTCGTTGTACATCCTTGACAGAACGCGGTGGAGGCATGTCGAGGAGGGCCCGAATTTTTTCGGGGTTGGTTTCGATGCCCCTTTGGGACACAAGGAAGCCAAGGAGTTTTCCTCCGCGAACGCCGAATGCGCATTTTTCCGGGTTAAGCCTTAACCCGTAGTTACGGAGATTGCGGAAGGTTTCTCCTAAGTCTTCGATATGAGTGGCCGAGCGCGCGCTTTTGACGACTGCATCGTCAACATACACTTCCACGTTGCGGCCAATCTGATCCCTCAGGACCAAGCTCATCAGGCGCTGGAAAGTTTCCCCGGCGTTTTCAACCCGAAAGGCATGTGGACATAACAGAAGGTGCCGAGGGGAGTTATAAAACTCGTCTTTTTCTCGTCCTCCTCTGCCATTCGGACTTGATGATAGCCCGAGTAGGCGTCCAAGAAGCTCATCAGCTCGCATCCCGCGGTGGAATCCACCAGTTGGTCGATCCGCGGGAGCGGGAAGTCATCTTTGGGGCAAGCTTTGTTGAGGTCGGTGAAATCGACGCACATTCTCCACTTGCCGCTTGCCTTCTTTACGAGGACGGGGTTTGCTAGCCATTCGGGGTGTAGGACCTCCCGAACGAACCCCGCCTCCTGGAGTTTAGCGATCTCCAGCTTGATGGCCTCCTGCCTCTCCAGGGAGAGCTTTCTCATCTTTTGTTTTACCGGGGGGCGACTGGGTATAACTGCGAGCTTGTGCTCGATAACATCCCTGGGCACACCCCCCATGTCCGCGGGCTTCCATGCGAAGACGTCCGCGTTTTGGCGAAGAAAGTCGATGAGTCGCGTCGCCTGTTGCTCGGGGAGATCAGCCCCGATCTTGATGGTCTTCCCCTCGTCTTGGAAGAGAGAGATTTCCCGGAGGTCTCCCTCAGGGCGAGGCTTTGGGAGGAACTTCCCGGGGAGCGTGATTGGCATGTTTGGAATTCAGGGGGAGCTCCCTCCCCCCGGGGCCTTGACCAGGTTAACGTCCCCGATCACTGCGGAGGCTCGCTCGTAGAGAGAGCGGGCCACACCCTGGTCACCATGCACAGAGATCACCCCGCTCGGCCCGGGGATCTTCATGCAAAGATAGTTGTGGTAGACTGCTGCTCCCAAGCGGTTGATGATGGTTCTCCCCATTATGGCGTTGTAGGAGGAGGGGAGATCCACCACGTCGAACCGAACCATTTCGGTCCGGTAATTGTCTGGGGTGCCGAATGTCATCGGGAGGTCGACCTTCCCCACGGGATGTATAGTTTTCCCCGGGACAAATCCTTGTAGGGGCCCCGCCGCGGGTTGTAGGAGTTTCTCGTCCACCTGCATTTCTTTGAACGCCTTTAGGTAGAGGACGTCTGCGGCACTCCAGCCGTCCACCAAGATTCGGGCAAGGCGATAGTTGAACACGGTGGCTGAGACGATCAGCGCGTCATTGTGGGGGAAGCGCACCTCACGGTCGGCGCCAACTGTCGTGGTATAAAAAATACCTCGGCAGGTTTGATGACGTGCGCAACACGTGTTCCACAACGTGAGCTGACCGTGCGACGGGTCACCCCGCGTTGGACAATCCCTGAGATTGACACAGGGGTTTATACAGGTTCGGGCCTCAGTGGAGGCCCTAGTCCTGTCGACGTGCTCCCGACGAGCGTCGGCTAGGGGGGCTCTCTCCCGGAGAGAGGGCTCCAGAACACGCCTTTTTGTTTTTTGGATTGAGTACAAATGAATGTCTTAGGTTACAAAAGAGGGTTACAAGGGTATATATAGACTCCAAAAGACGCAAATTACTGAACTACCCCTGCTGCCACCGTAGGATCGGGGGCAAAACGGTCTTTTGACGAGGTCCAGGGCATCAATTTCTGACACGTGGTGGCCCTCGAAATCAGTGCCCACCTGAGGAGCGCCGGGGGAAACCTCTCCCGAGCCCGGAAAAGGGGCTTCGGGAGAGGGGCTCTCCCTAGCTCGGAGAAGGTGCGCCGGGGGAAGTCTCTCCCGAGCCCGGGGGAGGGCTCCGGGAGACGTCTTCCCCTGCCCGGAGAAGGGGCTCTGGGAGAGGGGCTCTCCCTAACCCGGAGAAGGTGCGCCGGGGGAAGTCTCTCCCGAGCCCGGGGGAGGGCTCCGGGAGACGTCTTCCCCGGCCCGGAGAAGGGGCTCCGGGAGAGGGGCTCTCCTTAACCCGGAGAAGGTGCGCCGGGGGAAGTCTCTCCCGAGCCCGGGGGAGGGCTCCGGGAGACGTCTTCCCCGGCCCGGAGAAGGAGGGCTCCGGGAGAGGGGCTCTCCCTAACCCGGAGAAGGTGCGCGGGGGGAAGTCTCTCCCGAGCCCGGGGGAGGGCTCCGGGAGACGTCTTCCCCGGCCCGGAGAAGGAGGGCTCCGGGAGAGGGGGCTCTCCCTAACCCGGAGGAGGTGCGCCGGGGGAAGTTTCTCTCGACCCCGGAGACAGGACTCCCATGGTGACGTTTCTGGCGTTGGCTAGTATTTTCCCCCAACACTTTCATTATTTTATTAATATGTGTTGATTTTTTTTGTCTATTGAACTATTTTACATGCTAATTCTAATATCACTTTTGTCATTTACATCACTTTTATTCTATCATATTTGACAACAAACCAAACATCCACCAAAATTGTTATCAAATTTTGACCATTTTATTTGGCACTCATCCAAACATTAACCATTTATATTTATACCAAAGTTTCGTTAACATTGACTACAAACCAAACATCTTTATTTTTATCAAAATTGGTCATGCCATGATTTGGTCATAATCAAATTTTGACAAGATTATTAAAAATAGAAAGCCAAACAAGTCCTATAGATTTTTATTTTTATTTGAGTTTTGTCAATAGATATATATCTATTTTTTTATAATCTTGCATGCATATTTTGTTATCACTAGACTAAAACCCAAATTCTTGAATCTAATTTCTCTAGATAGAGGTTGAATCTAGATTTTTAGTAGATGGTGTAGGATTTTTTTTAAAAAAATACACATGCCACTGATCCTGCCCTTCTGATTTTTACAATCTTAAGATCCAACCTTGATCAAACTTTATCTATGGTCACATAATTCCACAATAATTACTAGTATCAGTTTAGAACGGAGTACTTTTTTGCAACAGGTACTCGGGTCTGGTTGGGCTTGGCAGAAAGGACCTGTCACTGGTGCGTCAGCTCAGCTCCGGCCGCTTCTCGTATTGCCTCTCTCCCGACCCCGGCGTCTCCAGCCCAATCCTGTTCGGCTCCATGGCCACCATCACCGGAAGTGGCGTCACCTCAACGCCACTGGTCAACACCGGCTCTTACTACGTCAACCTACAGGGCATCTCAGTGGGCGGGAGCCGCGTTCCTATCCCAGACGGTACCTTCGCCATCAACTCTGCCACCGGGGAAGGAGGCGTCGTCTTCGACTCCGGCTCGCCTTTGACTCTGCTGGTTGAGCCAGCCTATTCGCTGGTCGCGAAGGCCTTCTCGTCGCAGATGTCGCCCACGTACAAACAGGTCAACAGTGCCGGCAATCTTCTTTGCTTTCAAGTAGACCCCAACCAGCAAGTGACTGTGCCGGCGATGGTGATGCACTTCCAAGGACTGGACATGGCGTTGGAATCTTACAACTACTTCCAATTTGCTGATCAGGAGAAAACCACGCTTTGCTTGCTCATGTCCAACTCGGAGACGATCTCACTCGTCGGCAACCACATGCAGATGGGCTTCCATCTGCTGTTTGACCTGAACAACTCAGTGTTGTCGATGCAGGCCGCAGACTGCAGCAAGATCTGATATTTAAGTACGGCCAGGTATGCATTGTATTTCACCTATTCGGTGGTCTTGAACTCTTCATCTCAAAATATCCATTGCATACTTTAATAAATTTTTTTATATGGTGCTTTCAGAGGAGAGAGTAAGAGAATTCAAAGAGGAGTAATGCAATATGTTATTTTTTTTTATTTAAGGAGAGGTACTTGTCGTGGTATTAAAAATAACCTGACAAATTTTAGGACGTGCGTAGCACGTGTACGGCAACGCGAGTTGATCGTGCGATGGATCACCTCCCGTTGGGCAATCGTAGAGATTGACACGAGAATTTATACAGGTTCAGATCCCAGTGGGGACCCTAATCCTATTGGCACCCCCTCGGACGTAAGTCCGCTGAGGAGGTTCTCTCACAGGGAGAGGTTTCCAAGAAATGCCTATTACTTTGATTGTATTGAGTGAGAATGAAACGAATCCCCTTACAAGAAGGGGGGTACAGGGGTATATATAAATCTCAAAAGATGCAAATAACTAAATCGTCATAGCCTCGACAATCGGATCGAGGGGCACCGCCGTCTTTTCCAAAGGCGAGGGGCGTGGATGCTTGACATGTGTCCTCGCTAGTTCCTGAGGGAAACCTACCCTCGGGACACCTGTCCCCGGGGTGCCCATCGCCGGGACCATTGTCATCGGGTGACGACGCTCGGGACGAGGGACACCTGGTGGCGGTGCTCGGGACTCGGGTCACCTGTCCCCGGTGCACCTTTCACTGGGGCCGTTGCCACCGAGTGGCACCGCCCGGGACAGGTTTCCCTGGGTGGTGGCGCCCAGGTCAGGTGTCCCCGGGTCCTGTCCCCAGGGCGCCCATCACCGGGACCATTGTCACTGGGTGTCACCGGGTGGCGGCGACCTGGTCGGGCGTCCTTGGGTGACGGCGCCTGGGACGGGGGTCCTCGGGTGGCGGCGCCCGGGTCGGGTGTCACCAGGCGGTGGCACCCGAGACGGGGGACGCCTGTGCCCGGGGCGGATCACCCCGGGCACATATAGATCCCAAAAGATACAAATGACTAAATCGTCATAGCCTCGACAATCGGATCGAGGGGCACAGCCGTCTTTTCCAAAGGCGAGGGGCGTGAATGCTTGACATGTGTCATCGCTAGTTCCCGAGAGAAACCTACCCTCGGGACGCCTGTCCTCGGGGTGCCCATCACCGGGACCATTGTCATCGGGTGACGACGCTTGGGACGAGGGACACCTGGTGGCGGCGCTCGGGACTCGGGCCACCTGTCCCCGGAGCACCTTTCACCGGGGCCGTTGCCACCGGGTAGCGCCGCCCAGGATAGGTGTCCCTGGATGGCGGCGCCTGGGTCAGGTGTCCCCGGGTGACAGCGTCCGAGACGGGGGACGCCAGTCCCCGGGGCGCCCATCAACGGTACCATTGTCACTAGGTGTCACCGGGTGGCAGCGCACTGGTCGGGCGTCCCCGGGTGACAGCGCCTGGGACGGGGGTCCTCGGGTGGCGGCGCCCGAGTCGGGTGTCACCGGGCGGCGGCGCCTGAGACGGGGGACGCCTGTGCCCGGGGCGCTGATCACCGGGATTGTTGTCACCGGGTGGTGGCGCCCGAGATGCGAGAGGCCTCCCGCCTAGGAATGACGTTCGGGTCGGATTAGGTCCCCCGTGGTAAGACAGAGATTTCCCCGAGCAGTACTTCTCTTTTATATACATCATCATAAGTATTGAATTGTTGTTGTTATTTTATCTGGAGTTCTTGCTTGTAATCTTTGTAGAAATACAAAATTTTTTGGTTTATGTGTTCTCGAATGGGATAAAGGCTTGTTCCTAATTGTAATTTATCTCCTGTCGCTCTAATAAAGTAGAATGCAATTACTCTTTCGTTTTCCTTTGAAAATATAAAAAATAAAGCTGGAGACGGAGCACGGGAAACACCCTTTAAACCGCACATGTACTTCGAGTTTTTTTTTATAATTAATCCACTTAAAAAAAGAATTCCAAACTAACCCACAGTTGTAAAATATCACAAAAATGGACTGCCACGTAAGCCTGTCGAATACTCAGGACACGACAAGATGGTTGTCGAGTTTGAATAACGTGTCGAATCCCCAGAATGCAACCACTGCTAATCTCGACCACGATCGCAACTTGTCGAGTGTCCAGCACTCAACAAGTGCTAATCGGCAACGACCGCGGCTGTGCGCGACTACGAATTTAATCGCAGGAGTGGGGGACCGAGGAATCGAATTCAGGCCTTACACGTTGCACGCTCTAACCAACTGGGCTACGGTCTTTTGCTGCTCTAATGGTACTGAGTTTTTTAATATAGAGTAACTTGTCGAAGGCCTAGAACTCGACAAGAAAGCAAAAATTAAACACAGCAGCGGGGATTCTAACTCGGGCAAACGAGGTGGGAAGGGAACGAGTTAACCAGCAGGGCTATGTCTTGTTACTTCTTTAAAGACACTGATGTTTGTAAACTTGACAAGTTGCTACTTGTGGTCGCTACGCCTTGTCGAGTTCTTAGAACTCGACATGTAGCCTGGTCATGGTCGAAGTGCTCTTGTCGAGCAGTGGGAACTCGACAAACTGTATACAAGTGACAACTAGTTTGTCGAGTTTCCACTGCTCGACAGGTTTACGTGGCAGTCTATTTCTGTGATTTTTTGTAACTATGAGTTAGTTTTAGAAATCTTTTTTTTAAGTGGATTAATTATAAAAAAAAACTCCTTTTTGTGTGGAAAAAACCATTTTTTTACACTATGCAAGTGACTTTCCAAATACGACAGAACATAATTGGGTTAGCTTCCTCACTTTGCAATTACAAAACCACTAGGCATGGGACAGAATTGTCTTTTAGCTCACATTTATTTAGCTTTACATGAGTTAGCATCCTAATCATCACAAAGCTGGTAGTCCACGATGAAAATAGAGGGCCTTGCCATTTACCCTATTAGAAATTCATGGACCATTCTATGTTATGAATTAATTAGGAGTGTAAAGTAAATACGGATTATTCGAATTATCTAATTATCGAATTCGATAACATGCATATTTTTCTCTATCGAATCCGATAAAATTCGACAAAATCTGATAAAATGATATGTTTGTATATTTGAATTCAAATTTAAAGTTTATTTATATATGACATAATTGTCTAAATTTGTAGTATGTCAATTTTCTAATCAAATTCTTTTATGGATAATACAAATGTAGTATAAATTCATTCAAAGTGTGTTATTTATGGATTTAAAATGAGTGATTTTTAAATTTTGCTCTAAGATAATAACAAAATAAAGAATATTAAAAATATCTGATAGAATATGATATATGATCCAAATTAAAAATAATTCGAGCCCAATCCATATATGATATTTATCCGATTTGAATCCTGTTGGAGGAAATCTTCGGTGCTTCCGAGAGGGGTATGGGGGAGGTCCCGAGTGCCCGGGCTAGTTCTCGGAGAGTCCCCCGGTTGCCCGATTGCATGTCCCCAGAAACCCCCTAGTGTCCGAGCTTTGGTCCCCATGGTAGTCCCCGGCGAGGGCCCCGGGCCTCCTGGCCCCGGTTCCTCGGGGACACTCTGAACGTCCGGATCGCTAGTGCCTGGGCAGTTTCCCGGAGAGTCCCCCGGCCCCCCAACCGTGGGTTCCCGAGAAACTCCTTAGTGTCTATGTTTCGATCCCCTTTGTAGTCCCCGGAGAGGGCCCTGGGCCTCCTGATCCCGAGTCCTCGGGGACACCCCAAGTGTCTAGGTCGTTAGCGCCTGAGCGGTTTCTTGAAGAGTTCCCCGGCCACCTCCTTAGTGTCTATGTCTCGGCCTCCCCGGGTAGTCCCCGACGAGGGCCTTGGGCCTCTGGGCCCCGAGTCCCCGGGGATACTCCGAGCGTCCGAGTCGTTAGCGCCTCGGTGGTTTCCAGGAGAGTCCCCTAGCCCACCGGCCATGGGTTCCCTAGAAACTCTTTAGTGTCTATGTTCCAGTCCCCTCAGTAGTCCCAGCGAGGGCCCTGTGCCTCCTGATCCTGGGTTCCCGGGGACACCCCGAGTGTTTGGGTCGTTGGCGCTTGGGCGGTTTCCCGGAGAGTCCCCAGGCCTCCCGGTCGTGGAACCCTGGCAACCTCCTTAGTGTCTGCGTCCCGATCTCCCCGGGTAGTCCCCGGCGAGGGCCCTAGGCCTCCGGGTCCTAGGTCTCCAGGGACGCTCTGAGTGTCCAGGTCATTAGCACCTGGGTGGTTTCCCGGAGAGTCCCTTGGCTCCCTGGTCGCAAGACCTCAGCAACCTCCTTAGTGTTTGCATCCCGATCCCGTTGGTGGTCCCTGGCGAGGGTCCCGGGCCTCTGGGTCATTAGAGCCTGGGGGGCCTCCTAGCTTCCCGACCGCGGGTCCCCAGGAGCTTCCTAGCCTCAGGCTCCTAGAGACGACTTGAGCGTCTGGGTCCAGCGATCCGGGTCTTGCTGTCCAGGGAACATCCAGACACCCTGGAGTTGGCAATTCTATAGGTGCCTCGGGAATTGGAAGGGACATATGTCAGGCATCCAAGCCCCCTGCCCTCCGGAAGGACGACTACGCCCCCCGATCCAACGGGCGCAGTTAGGGTAGGTTAGTAATTTTGCGCTTTTTGGGGTATATATACCCCTTGTAACACTTGACCTCAATTCATTTTACATATCACACAAGACAATAGGCATGTATTGGAGCCCTCTCTCCGTGAGAGAGCCTCCTCAGTTGACTTACGTTAGGGGCGTGTCAACAGGACTACAGTTCCCACCGGGACCTGAACCTATATAAATCTATTGTGCCAATATCTGTGATTGCTCAACACAGGGTGACTTGTTGCACGATCAGCTCACGTTGTTGTACTCATGTTCCACGTCCTAAAAATATACTGTGGGATTCATAATATCATGACAAATTCGATCATATCCGAATTCAAATCAAAATTCGACTTAAAAATATGGATGCAGGTGTGATTTGATCAATATCTGATCTGAATCGATCTGTTTGCACCCCTAGAATTAATGGACTAGAGGCAATAAGGTAAATTTTCACATCCCTTGTCTAAGACATGAGATGTGGCTAGGGGTGGAACAAAAACATCATCGATCCGACGGTCGCAGTTAGAGTAGTTTAGTAATTTATGTCTTTTGAGGTCTATATACGCTCTTGTACCCTCACTCTTAAAAAAATAACTCATATTTTTCATTCAATACACTCAAAACAATAGACATGTCTAGAAACTCTCTTTTCGCGAGAAAGTCTCCCAAGCCGACTTACGCTGAAGGCGTGTCGACAGGACTAGGGTTTCCACTGGAAACCAAATCTATATAAATTCTTCGTATCACTCTCCGTGATTGTCCAATGTAAGGTGACCCGTCGCACAATTAACTCACATTGTCGTACGCGTGTTCCACATCATCAAACCTGTCGTGGGATTCGTAACAGAATTGTTGTTGTTACTTTGTTTGGAGAGTTCATGCAAGTACGTTTCGAGAAATACCGAGGTTCTTATTTGATGATATATGTATTCTCGGACGGGAGTAAAGTACTTATCGCTCCTTGTGCATTATTTACAAAAAAAAGAAAAATAAAATCACAACCGAAGACTGATCAAACACCCTCAAAACCCCAAATGTAATATATATACAATGTAGAAATTTTTATGTAAAAACTTTTGTACACTGTATAGCAAGCAACTTTCTGAATGTGAAGAAACATAATAGGGTCGGCTTACTCTCTTTACAAGTTATAAAACCACTAAAATATGTGGGCAGAATTCTGTTTTAACTCACACTAATTGAGCTCATGTTACTCTTATGATTCAGCATTGAATTCATCACAAAAGTGGTAAGCCACAATGAAAGCAGAGAACGATATGCGCTTTACCCTATCATAAATTAATGGGTTCTTCCTGTGGTGAATTAGTGGACAAGAGGTGGTGCTACTGAACTCTGTTTATGAGAAAGAACTATTTTTAATTATAGTTCTAATTGCCCATGATATCAATCTAAAAAAATTCATTACATCATTGTGATTTCTAGGTCTGGTATTAGGTTATCTCTAATCGTGTTTGACTCTTGAGAATGCCATATAAATATAAAGTCAAGTAAAAGTCAAACAAAAACCAAACTTTTAAGGTAAAATCCAACACAGGCGCCTGAGCCTGTGCACATGATAAAATATTAATTTATTTTTTGTTAATCGGAGACAGAAGATCCCTCCAGAGTAGTAGGCGCTTGGATTTTTTTTTATTTTTTTCCTCGATTTTCATATGACCAAATTGTATACAATTTTTATTTCTTGATTTATGTATTAATCTAGTTCAAATTAGATCTTGATTATATTTAAAAAGTTGTAGATCTTTGAATTTCTTCATATAGAGACAAAACATTATCTATATTGTAGAATTAAAAATTATTTATGTTTTACTAAAATCACCTAAATTCTAATAAATATCTAATTTACTCATAGTCTCGTGCGAGAAGTCTCCTCAGGCGCCTTTGCATTAGAGTGGTGGGTGTTTCGGGTAGCACTTCGCATCCGCAACACATAATATGCTAAGAATATTCCTTTGGAGCACCCGCCTAAACGCCTTTGCATTGGACTCAGCCTAATACATCCGTTTTAGAGCAAAGATAGTGTACCACATCATCAAAAACAAATACTCTCTTTTATTTAAATTATAGCTAATTTACAAAAACAAAAAAATAGTGGTTGACTGGTGGGCCAACGTAGCCACTGGGTACACCTATCAATGGCAGGTCAAAAACTGGCGTTACTGAAATTTTAAACCACTTTTCAATTTAACCAATGTCTAATTACTTTACTACCATTGACAAGCGAGACCGAGTATTAGATGGACCTACATGTCATTGACTACAATTAAAACCGACCATGTGCACGCTGGAAACAAGAAGGGCGTACTACTCATTGCAGTGGAGCCCACATGCCTCGTTCGGCGTGGGACAACTTTTCACCTCCTTTCTCACTGACATGTGGGATGTAGTATGGGACCCACTTGTCAATAATTGTCGGGCATTGTTGGTGGGTGCGTGTGTCAAATGAGGCGCTGTGCGTTAGCTTTTTTCATGTGCTTGTGGGGCCCACTGGTTTTGTTTTGTGCGACGCATTTGCTACGCACTCAAGTCATTGACGTGTGGCTCCTTTTTTTTTCTGATCCCACTTGTCAGCGAATATTTTCAGTGAGTAATATTATTGCGGACAACTGTGTTGTGGGGCCTGCAAAACGTATCCCAACACGTCTCCTTCGTCTCCAGCAACGATGTTTTCTCACCGCACACTCACCGTCCACCAGTCATCCTCCCGCGCGTTGTGGTAGTCACATCGTGTAGTGCAAGCAACGAGCAGGTGTCTGTTGCCATCAATGTGCACCGCCGTTGGAGACCGCCTTAAAGCCCTGCATCTTGTGGGCCCATATAAATAGAAATAAGATAATATTTGACACCCCTTTTGCTGTGACGCGGGCGGTCTGATCTTTCGATGAGAATAACAACTATCGATTTGTGAAGACGACTCTCACGATCCGGCTACCAACCGTACACGACTGATACGCCCTGGCAATCACTGAACCAACTTCGGATTGTTATCAACCGAACTAAAAGCACGATCGACTTGATCACGAAGATCTATTCCTGCAAGCAATTGAAGAACAAGCAAGAACAAGATAAACAAGCAATTTGAAATTGCAAATATAGATTGGATCACGAAAAAGAGTTGGGGTTCAGAATACAGATATTGATGTTGATCTAGCTGATCAAGAAGAATATCTTAATAGCTTCACGAAAGAAAGACTATGACTAAACAAAACCCGCAGAACCCTAATGGTTTAGTCAGATTATATAGACGAGGTAAAAGAGATCGGTGGCCAGGTAAGGAAACCTGAAACCGACATAGACTCTTTCCCTACTCGGACTCGAACTCAATATATGGGCCTTGACCCAACCAAAAAGGTTATGCAGCACCGACTCAGTCTAATCAGAATCTGGTCGAAATTGTTTTGTTAATTGCCGGCGATCCAGAAGGAATTTGGACATCAGGCTAGATCCATTAGAAATATCTCATCATGGGCTTCTCTGTGGACTATAAGAACATTCCAATCGGACTTCGTATGAGGGAGTTATGGTCATTTGAAGGTAGGCTGCTCTTGGATGGCTGAACCGGACTCCCACTCGAATCCATCCCGGACTCCAACTCGACTTGGGCTCCTTGCTGGTCCTCTCCATGGTTTATAAGCACAATATTATCACTATTAGATAGTAAACCATTCCCAAAACTATATATATAAACTTAGGAACGAGTTCACCTGGCAATGCAATAATCGGATTTTGCTGCGTGTTATTGGTCCTTGTGTAACAAGTGGAGGATTATGGTTGGTGCGTGTATCCGAAGAAGTGATGTCCTCATCATCCTCCCTTGCTTGCATCTGAGTCGTCCTCGACTCAAGCTCATCTTCCTCACCCAAATATAACTTCAAATCTGCAATGTTAAAGGTGAGACTAACCCCGAAATCTGCAGGCAAGTCAAGCTTGTATGCCTTATTGTTAATCCTCTCTAACACTCAAAAAGGTCCATCAGCTCTAGGCAGCAACTTTGATTTTCTTAAGTCTGGAAACCTTTCTTTTCGCAAGTGTAACCAAACAAGATCGCCCGGTTCAAAAATTATTTCTTTTCTACCGTGATTAGCAGCAATCTTGTACTTTTCATTCATACGTTCTATATTCTCCTTAGTTATTTCATGCAGTTTAAGAATCAATTCAGCACGTCGTTTAGCATCAATGTTTACCCTTTCCAAAGATGGTAAAGGTAATAAATCAATAGGAGTGCGGGGAACAAACCCATATATTACCTGAAAGAGACATATATTTGTGGTTGAATGCAGCGATCGATTGTAAGCAAACTCCACGTAAGGCAAGCATTCTTCCCACATCTTCAAGTTCTTCTTCAAAACAGCCCGCAACATGGTGGATAATGTGCGGTTGACAACTTCGGTTTGGCCATCGGTTTGGGGATGACATGTAGTAGAAAACAGCAACTTGGTCCCCAATTTCATCCATAGAGATCTCCAAAAATGACTTAAGAACTTCGCATCACGATCTGAAACAATCATATTCGGCACTCCATGTAGTCGAACGATTTCCCTGAAAAACAAATCAGCAACATTTGTAGCATCATCGCTCTTTTGACAAGGTATAACATGTGCCATTTTAGAAAATCTATCCACGACAACAAAGATACTATCCCTCCCCTTCTTTGTTCTAGGCAGTCCTAAAAAAAAGTCCATAGAAATATCCTCCCAAGGTGTGCTAGGAACAGGTAGAGGCATATATAAACCATGTGGATTAAGTCGTGACTTAGCTTTTTGACATGTAGGTGCAGCGTGCAATGTAGCGCTCGACGTCACGCCTCATCTTCGGCCAATAGAAGTGAATGGCCAAGATGTCTTCCGTCTTCTTAACACCAAAGTGTCCCATTAGACCTCCTCCATGCGCCTCCTGTAACAACAAAAGACGAACAGAGCTAGCAGGAATGCATAGCTTGTTAGCTCGATAAACAAAGCCATCATTTATCACAAATTTATTCCAGTTTCTTCCTTCTTTACAATTCAGCAATACATCTTTAAAATCAGCATCATGCGCATATTGCTGTTTGATGGTTTCTAATCCGAAAATCTTCAAGTCAAGTTGAGATAACATAGTGTGACGTCTAGACAAATCATCAGCAATAACATTCTCCTTCCCTTTCTTGTGTTTAATAACATAAGGAAAAGATTCAATGAATTCTACTCATTTTGCATGTCTACGATTCAATTTGCTTTGGCTTCTAATATGCTTCAAAGATTCATGATCAGAATGGATAACAAACTCTTTCGGCCAAAGGTAATGTTGCCATGTCTCCAAAGTCCGAACTAAAGCATATAACTCTTTATCATAAGTTGAATAATTCAGACTAGGTCTACTTAACTTTTCACTGAAATAAGCAACATGTTTACCTTCTTGAATTAACACACCTTCAAGTCTAATTCCACTGGCATCACATTCAAGTTCAAAAGTCTTTCCAAAATCAGGAAGTTGGAGCAATGGTGCGTTCGTAAGCTTCTCATTCAAGATGTTGAATGATTGTTCTTGTGCATGACCCCAAACAAACGGAACTCCTTTCTTTGTGAGCTTATGCAACGGTGCAGCAATGATACTAAAATCCTTGACAAATCATCTATAGAACCCAACAAGTCCAAGAAAACTTCGCACTTGGGTGACCGTTGTTGGAATTGGCCAACTTTGAATAGCTTCGATCTTGGCTTCATCAACTTCAATGCCCTGTGAAGTAACAACATAACCAAGAAGCGAAACTCGATCGGTGCAAAAAGTGCACTTCTCAAGGTTACCGAACAAATGTGCATCACGTAAAACCTTAAAAACAGCATGCAAATGTTCAAGATGTTCATCCAAGGATTTGCTATAGATCAAAATATCATCAAAGTATACTACCACAAATTTGTTGATGAAAGGACACAAAACCTCATTCATTAATCTCATGAAAGTGCTTGGTGCATTAGTTAAACCGAAAGGCATCACTAACCACTTATATAATCTGAATTTAGTTTTAAACACTGTTTTCCATTCATCTCCTAATTTCATGCAAATTTGGTGATATCTATTATGCAAATCAATTTTAGAGAACACAACAGAGCCACTTAATTCATCAAGCATATCATCTAACCTAGGAATATGATGACGATATCGAATTGTTATGTTATTGATAGCTCTACAATCAACATACATACGCCATGATCCATCTTTCTTTGGAACCAAAAGAACAGGAACAACACATGGACTAAGGCTTTCACATACACATACCCTTTGTCAATTAAGTTTTGCACTTGACATTGAATCTCTTCAGTCTCTTGTGGATTGGTTCGATATGGCGCACGGTTGGGCAACGAGGCTTCTGGAATTAGATCGATTTGATGCTCAATCCCTTGAATTGGAGGCAGCCCCGGTGGTACGTCCTTCGAAAATACATCAGCAAACTCCTGTAAAACGTTAGCAACAGCAGGAGGCAAAGAAGAAGGCATGTCCTCAAGTGAAAACAAAACTTCTTTGCAAACTAAAGCATAGCAATCAGATGCATTAGGGTCTATCTCAGTTATTTCAGATTTGGTAGCAAGCAAAACAGAACCTTTCAACTTAATTTCAGCATGGTTAGAAGTAGGTTCGTTCTTTTTCGGTTGAACAAGTGATTTAGCTATGATCTGATTTTCACCTTTGTTATTCTCCTTTTCTCTATTAGCTCTCTCCAATTCATCCTTTAAAATTGCTTCAGGAGACATGGGTAGCAAAGTGATCTTTTTTTGTTTAAACATGAGAGTATATTGATTAGTTCTACCATGATGCAAAACATCTCTATCATATTGCCATGGTCTACTTAATAATAAGGAACATGCTTGCATAGGTACGACATCGCAATCAGCATAATCATGATAGGAACCAATAGAAAAGTGTATTCTCACAATGCAAGTTACCTTCAGCTTACCATAGTTGTTGAACCATTGAATGTAGTAAGGGCGAGGGTGCTGATTCGTGGTCAAGCCAAGCTTCTTGACCATGTCCATGCTCGCTAAGTTATTGCAACTTCCTCCATCGATGATCGTACGGCATGATCAGTCCTTGACAACGAACTTTGTTTGGAACAAGTTGTGACGTTGATTCTGTTCAGCACGCTCCATTTGTGCACTAAGCACACGCTTCACAATGATGCTCAAATATCGATCATTAATTTCAGCACCATATTGTTCATGTTCAGCTTGTTGCCCTTCACCTGCATGGTCAGTTGCAAGCATAGTATATTCCTCTTCAATATCACTAGCTGAAGTGTACTCACCGTCATCCTTTATGAGTAGGGCTCGCTGGCTAGGACAGTCACGCATGATATGACCGAATCCCTTACAACGGTGGCATTGTGTTTATTGTGCTCTACCGGTAGAAGCAACCGATGATGAACGTTGTGCGGGGGCTTGGACTGTACTCTTACTCGTCTCGGTCACTCGTGAGGGTATTGTGGAAGCACTAGGACGTCGGTTGTTACTGGGGAAACTCAGTGCAGGTGCTCGGCTCGATGTGTTGTATGGAGCTTTCGGTTGGACACCTCCGAAACTCCCTCTCGGCCGCAACTTCTGTCTCTGTACTTCTCTCTTTGCCTTACAAGCAAGATGGAACAAACGAGTGATAGAGTTGTATTCTTTATAGTCAAGAATGTCCTGAATGTCTCGATTTAAACCTCCCAAAAATCTAGCCATTTTATCTTCATCGGTTTCTTCTAAACCACAACGTAACATAGCAGTTTGCAGCTCTTGATAATACTCCTCTACAGAATTACTATCTTGGTTCATACGTTGCAATTTATTCAGCAAATCACGAGCATAATATGAAGGCACAAATCTATGTCTCATGACTCTCTTCAAAGTATCCCAAGTTCTAGGTATGTTCTGGTTATTGCGACAATATTCACTCCACCAAACAGATGCAAATTCAGTAAACTCGCTAGTAGCAGTCCTAACTTTCTTATCTTCAGAAACTTCATAGCAAGCAAATTTTTGTTCTATAGCTAATCCCCAAGTGAGATAGGCATCAGGGTTATACTTTCCAGTGAATGAAGGTATAGTCAATTTAAGCTTACCGAATGAGTCATCATGACCACGTACCTTTTGTGGTGGAATTCTTCTCATACCGTTGCGATTGAAACGAAAACGCCGATGGTCACGATCATTGTTGATATTGAATCCTCCATCGGACTCCGTATCAGCAGCATATTGATTTCCTTCGGCATTGAAATCATCTTCGACCTCATCAGCCCATGCTTGGCGTCGAGGTACATTATTGGTAGTAGTAGCAACAGGGGCAGCAGCAGGGGCAACCGGTGCTTCTTTCTGCTCCAATTGCTCCACTCGAGTGGCGAGTGCAGCAAGCGCTTCGTTATTGCGGTCTAGAATCCCTTCGATATGTTCAGTGTGCGTATTCAGCAAGCGGTTGAAGTGTTGTATGATGCCCTTCGTACGAGGTGTAAGTGGGCCGTCATCCTCCTCGCTTTGATGACCCGAACTTGACATAGTTAGTAGCAAACAAGGAAACAAAATCACAGTGATATATATATACCTATCAACTACTAGGTGTAGGTGGCTCAAACTCTCTCATAGTCAAGCTTCTTATCAAGCTCTTACCGATTCTTACCAAGCAGCAGGTAGTGATCGGCTGCTAGTAACAGTCTCAAACGCACCAAAGATTGGTTAAAGCGATTGCAAGCGATCGGTAGCTGTACGTTGGTAGAAAGTGTAGTTTGGACAGGCTCAAATATGTAGCGAAGGTTAGCAATGATCAGTTCAGAGAATGCAAAGTTGAAAAGTTGCCCAAAGTACTAGTCACTAGTATGCTGGCCTAGACTAAACCAAACTAGAGACGCGAGTGAGAGCACAAAGGTAAAAAAACTTATATTTTCCTTTTTTTTTTTGACGTCAGCAACCACAAGTTAGCAAAGTTCACAAATGGCTGTGGGGAGGCTGTGGCGACGATATGGCACAATGGTCAAAAAAGTAGAAAATTGCAGGGGTAAATCGGTAATTAAAAGTTCAGTCACAATTGCAAAATTTGATCCTTCTCGTATTTTTTTTATTTTGATTCTTTTCTTTTTTAAAATATATATATATTTTCCGAGTCAACAACTTTTTTTTTTTGAACCCGACAAGAAAACGGTGATCGATTTTCCGAGACAGATACGAGATTGACTACCTTCCTTTTACCAATCCGAAACCACTAGGAGTCGGATTCCCCTTTCGTTTCTAACACACACAGATGCAAGGTAGATGGATGCAGCGGCAGGTAGGTGTGGCAGTGGCGTAAGCAGAAGCGTGATCTCAACTCGAAACGCTAAAGGTTACGCGCTAAGACCAGCAACTCGACACACGACGATGCAGCAAAGATTCAACCAAGCAAAAACCAAAAAGATATTGCAGGCGCAAATTGGTTTGGACAAGGATGATCTAACCCTAATTTTTTTTGTAGACTTTTCGGTATAAGAAAACACTGAAAAAAAGGTAGGATATTCTCACCGATCAACCGTGCTCTGATACCAACTGATGTGATGCGGGCGGTCCGATCTTTCGATGAGAACAACAACTATCGATTTGTGAAGACGACTCTCACGATCCGGCTACCAACCGTACACGACTGATACACCCTGGCAATCGCTGAGCCAACTTCGGATTGTTATCGACCGAACTAGAAGCACTGATCCGGGAGGATCTCCAAGTCCTGATCGCATGCGGCTTCGCGATCAAATCCTGATCGCATACGGCTTCGCGACCTTAACCGTGTTCGGAAAGGATTCGCGACCATGGATTGGTCCGCGACCAGGAAAAGGAATTTGTTCCCTGTTCGGAATTGTAATCAGATCCGAATGTGTATAACTAAGCTTATCTGTTTAGGATTAGTTATATGAGTCTAATACGTTTAGGTCTCTAAGTCTGATACGTACTCATACGATTGGACTATAAATACCTTGTAATAGCTCTAGTTTAGATCATCGAATTCAATCGAAGAGTCATAGAACTTATTTGAGTTTTAGACACTTATAGTTCCTTCGACGTAGGCAAGTGTGCCTAACGTTCGACGTGTAAAGCCCTCTTTGAAATAAGAGTTGTGCAATTATTTTGGGTTTCAGTATTTCCGAGTAAGATCCCGTTATTCCGTATATTAGAATCTGGGCGAGTCTAGTGCGAAAACCAAGACTAGGTCTCAAACGGATCAAGTTGGTATCAGAGCAACTTTCCTATCCTGTGGATGGTGAAGACTCGCCAGGGTTACAAAACTTCCGGCGAAATTCCAGGCGATCAATTGACGGTTCCTACAGCCACGTCTCCGACAATGTCTGACGATACCTCCGTTCAAGCTAACCTAGTCGAACCAGTGGCTAAGCTCTCCACCGACATGGAAACCGTGCTTGCTTGGATTAAGCAGCAGGCCATGATTGTACCTCCTGAAGTAGGGAAGGTTATGGGTGAGAAGACTGGTGAAGACTTGCGCAGGGCAGACGAAGATGAAGACGAAGGCAACCACAAGACCGACGACCTCGCCAACACCTCCTTAGCTGTCGGATCTTTTAAAGTCAGCGCTAAGATTGATATACCCATATATGATGGGGTGATCGATGCCGAGAAGCTAGATTCTTGGATTGACCAACTTGAGACCTACTTTGACCTGAAAGGGTTTAGTAGCGCTCAAAAGGTCAAATTTGCACCTTTGAAGATGAAGGACCACGCCAAGACATGGTGGAAGGCCCTTGTCACCAGTGGTGAAGCTGACGACCTTGCGTGGGGTCAATTCAAACGACTTATGCGACAAGAATTTTATCCAATGGGTTACCTTGAGGAGAGATGGGAACGTTGGCACAGATTGTATCAACGGCGCGACCAGACTGTCCAAGACTATACGACGGAGTTTCGGCGACAAGCAATGGTCATCGGCATCTCACTGTCTGATCCTCAGGTATTTCGGAAGTACACATCTGGACTTCAGAAATCGATCAGTACTGAGCTAAGTCTGTTCAGAGTTCAAGACATCTCGACCGCGAGTACGACTGCTTTGGCGATTGAGAAGAAGAATAAGACCCGCAATGATAAGAACTTGAGGGAGATTTCAACCACGACAAACTCCGGAAAGGGTACCCACGATACGGGTAACACTTGTGAGCATTGTCATGTTGATGGGCACACAAAAGAGAAGTGTTATAAACTTCATCCTGAACTGCGACCAGAAAGAAAATGGAGGGATGAACCAAGCACACGAACAGCTATGGTTACTTCTATTCCGCTCGCAGAGGAAATTATCCAGTTGGATTCGGTTGAAAAGGCGGACACGACCTTATCTCTAATGGCAATGCCGAAGGAGAAAGGTTCGGGTTCATCAATTGACCACAACCCGACAGAGGAATTGTTCACTGTTAACATACAAGTGAAGCACGAGGTGGTCGCAGCCATCTTCGACCCCGGAAGCCAAAATAATTTGGTCTCCTCCGGGCTGGTTCGACGACTTGGTTTGCAGACGACTCAACATCCTCGACCGTATCCTCTGGGATGGTTCACTTCTGACGTGAATCAGCAGATCAAGAGTCAATGTACTCTAAAGTTTGCAATATCTGCTCGTTACATCGACGAGGTTCAATGCGATGTCATCCCCATCGATATTTGCCAAGTGATTTTTGGAAGTCCGTTCTTGTACGATCGTGACGCCCATTACCACCGAAGAGCTCAAGACTACGACCTTACAAAGGATGGGACGAAATTTATCATCAGCAAAAACGACCACGTCGACACCAAGGACTTGTTGACAACAAATCAGGCAAAACGGATTGTCAATGCATGCTCAAAGTGTGTGCTGAGCGTGATGCGTCCAGTTAGCCAAGGGGATTGTGATACATCGAGTATGGAAAATGATGGTTGTTTGGCGAGCTTGCCTGCAGAAAACAACGTGCTGTTCGCAGAGGTATATCGTCGATCACCACAACGACTAGTTGAAAACGACATGCAACTTGTCTCTACGGCGCCACTATTCAAAATTCGCAATCCTAGCTTTGGGATCGGTGATAGTATTAACCTCGATAAGGGGAAGGCTATCCGCGAGTGGCCAAGGCCACAATCCATGACGGAGGTGCTAAGCTCCATGAGCGCCTATCCATACATTTGATCCGACGATTGTAGCATTGCTCATCGTGTGTTCGTTCCAAAACTCCCAGTCGTTCTCTACGTCATCACGGTTGGTCACCAACGGGTGTTGGCTCCTTCTCAACAGGGGAGTCATGATCCGGGAGGATCTCAGGTCGCGTTCGCAACGGATTTGCGACCACGAAAAGGTTTGCGACATTGGAAAGGTTTGTGACCTTGGGAAGGATTCAAAGTCTTCGAGCCTTCAATGCTGGATGATGAGCCAGATACTATAGTACCATCTGTTGAAGACTTGGTCTATCAACGAGACAAACCTCTACGTGAAGATGTGATTCTGGAAAAGAAGGTGACTACCACCCGCAGTGGCACCAAGGAGACTTTTCGAATCGGTCGGAAAGATCAACGAGCACGTGCGGCAAAGTGGTACACCAAAGAAGATGGACAAGCCCAATTTCCACATCTCCAGTTTGATCGTGAGGTCGCAACAGGGGTTGGCTCCTTCTCAACAAGGGAGTCATGATCCGGGAGGATCTCCAAGTCCTGATCGCATGTGGCTTCGCGACCAAGTCCTGATCGCATGCGGCTTCGCGATCAAATCCTGATCGCATACGGCTTCGCGACCTTAACCGTGTTCGGAAAGGATTCGCGACCATGGATTGGTCCGCGACCAGGAAAAGGAATTTGTTCCCTGTTCGGAATTGTAATCAGATCCGAATGTGTATAACTAAGCTTATCTGTTTAGGATTAGTTATATGAGTCTAATACATTTAGGTCTCTAAGTCTGATACGTACTCATGCGATTGGACTATAAATACCTTGTAATAGTTCTAGTTTAGATCATCGAATTCAATCAAAGAGTCATAGAACTTATTTGAGTTTTAGACACTTATAGTTCCTTCGACATAGGCAAGTGTGCCTAACGTTCGACGTGTAAAGCCCTCTTTGAAATAAAGAGTTGTGCAATTACTTTGGGTTTCGATATTTCCGAGTAAGATCCCGTTATTCCGCATATTAGAATCTGGGTGAGCCTAGTGTGAAAACCAAGACTAGGTCTCAAACGGATCAAGCACGATCGACCTGATTACGAAGATCTATTCCTGCAAGCAATCGAAGAACAAGCAAAAACAAGATAAACAAGCAATCTGAAATTGCAAATATAGATTGGATTACGAAAAAGAGTTGGGGTTCTGAATACAGATATTGATGTTGACCTAGCCGATCAAGAAAAATATCTCAATAGCTTCACGAAGGAAAGACTATGACTAAACAAAACCCGCAGAACTCTAATGGTTCAGTCAGATTATATAGTGAAGGTAAAAGAGATCGGTGGCCAGGTAAGGAAACCTGAAACCGACATGGACTCTTTCCCTACTCGGACTCGAACTCAATACATGGGCCTTGACCCAACCAAAAAGGTGATGCAACACATGACTCGGTCCAATCAGAATCTGGTCGAAAATTGTTTTGTCAATTTTCGGCGATCCAGAAGAAATTGGACGTTGGGCTAGATCCATTGGAAAGATCTCGTCGTGGGCTTCTCCGTGGACTATAAGAACATCCCAATCGGACTTTGTATGAGGGAGTTATGGTCGTTTGAAGGTAGGCTGCTCCTGAATGACCGAACCGGACTCCAACTCGAATCCATCCCGGACTCCAACTCGACTTGGGCTCCTTGCTGGTCCTCTCCATGGTTCTTAAGTACAATATTATCACTATTAGATAGTAAACCATTCTCAAAACCATATATATATAAACTTAGGAACGAGTTCACCTGACAATGCAACAATCGGACTTTGCTGCGTGTTATTGGTCCTTGTGTAACAAGCGGAGGATTATGGTTGATGCGTGTATCTGAAGAAGACACCTTTCTGACACATGGCATTAGGCCATTGTTTGTGGTCTACAAATAAGATAAACCGGGAATATTTGTCATTCCATTCAGACAACGCAAGAGAATGTAATTCAAATATCTTTTATTTTTTTTTTTTGAAATTTGACACATGGTTAAGATGAAGAGAAATGAGAAATTTAGGCGTAAAATTTTGCATGAGATATTGTGGATTTTTAATTTCTTTAAAAAACCCAAGTGTACACATCTAATCTAACACTATTTTTGAGATATAATTATATATGCATCTAAATGATTAGAATATATGTCTACACAAAAAAAAACATGAATTCGACTCGTGAACACTTCTATTGAAAGTGTCGTGGTATTACGAATCCCACAACAGGTTTTAGGATGTGGAACATGCATACGACAACGTGAGCTGACCGTGTGACGGGTCGTCCCGCATTGGGTTATCACAGAGATTGACTCGAAGGATTTATACAGGTTCAGGTCTCAGTGGAGACCCTAGTCCTGTCGACGTGCCCCTAATGTAAGTTGTCTGGGGAGGCTCTCTCATGGGATAGGGCTCCTAAGCACGCCTATTCCTTTGAGTGTATTGGATGTATATGAGAGTCTTAGCTTACAAGTGAGGGGTACGTACAAGGGCATATATAGACTTCAAAAGATGCAAATTACTAAATTACTCTAACTGCGACGGTCGGATCAAGAGTGTAACGGTCTTTTTACAGGACATGAAGCCCAGATTTCCGACATGTGTCCACTTCAATTCCTGAGAGACGCCCGGGACGGGAGGGGGGGCACCCTGTCCCAGAGGGATGAATCGGACAAGGTGGAGTTACCCGGGGCGGGGAGTCCCTGCCTCCCTTTCATGGGCTCCCGGGGTTGCTCGGGACGGGGAAGCCCCTGTCCCGGAGCAGTGAACAGGACTGGGAGGTCCCTTTCCTAGGGTCGCCCTGGATGGGGAGGCCCCTGTCCCGGGGTGGTGAACGGGACGAGGAGGTCCCTTTCTCGGGGTCACCCAGGACGGGGAGGCCCCTGTCCCGGGGCGGTGAACGGGACGGGGAGGTCTCTTTCCCAGGGTCGCCCGGGACGGGGAGGTCCCTGTTTGGGAGCGGCGAACGAGGTGAGGAGGTCCCTTTCCCGGAGTCGCCCGAGATGGGGAGGCCCCTGTCCTTGAGCGTTGAACGGGACTGGGACATCCCCTTCCCGGAAACCTTTTTGTCGCTACGGTTTCTCCCCAACAAAAGGGAAAAACTTTGTGCAGTTGGGATAAGGGATTCTACCTCAATGCCCAGTCAAGCAGGTACTAGTGGCTCCAAGGGATCCTATCTAAAATTGTTTTAGAAAAAAAATATACAGAAACTCGGATATTTACCACATGCTAGAAAATTTCATATTTACGAAAAGCTTTCACTTTACTCCAGAAATTTTTACACTATGTTTCAAGTTATTCTACATCAGTTACCTTTTCGTTAATTTTGATAGTTTCATCACATTAGTGATTCATAGAAATTTAGCATGAATAATTATGACTTTCTATTTTTTATGTATAATTGTTAACTATTAATAAAATGGTGAGCTAAAAAACTTCCACGAAAATGACATATACAAATCCCCGTATTCTAGAAATTAAGGAAAACTAGTAGACCTTGACTACGGTGAATTATTCCAAGACTAAGTTGCCTCGACATATTAATGGAAGCTTCATATGGTCATTACGTTCAAATTAGGATGTAGAAATTTGCCTCAGTGATGGTGAACTCTCCCATCTGTTAAATGAGTAATGAAAGCTAGGTACGTCTATTCCCAAAAAAAAAAAAAAAAAAAAGAAAGAAAGAAAAGAAAGAAAAGGTGAGTCACTAAAGACGAGGAGATATTCTACATATCCAATTTAATTCATATGAAGATATTTTTTACAATTCTGTCATTTGACTTGAAATTAATTCGACAATTGAAATTAAGATGAACGAGAAGTTTGCATTTTAGCAGAAAAGTTTTTGTTTTTTTAGTTCGAGTAAATGGTGAGTTTTAGTTTCTGTGCTCTGAAACTTTGTAACTGTGTCTTAAGTTGTATTTATTGTATATATGAAATTTGGATTCTGTATCAGATATTTTCTAAGCAACATATTGCTATCAACTGTACATATTGGTTTGATTTCCTCTACTAGTTCGAGTCAGCTTTTCGGAGCACATCAACATATGTGTAGTAACTGGTTAAGTTGTGGAATTTTATTAGCTAAATACGAAGTCAAGTCAAGTCACTAATAAATCAGTTTTCGGAGGAGATAGTCAATTCCACGGCCAAGTCAAGTTCCTTGTATAGACGATAGCAATCTATACAATTTGTCAGTTCCGTTCATGTGAATTTATTCTCTTTCAGATGGTGAGCTCATGTTGTATACTATTTAGGAACAAAGGAGCTTGATAGTAACTGCTAGCTCTGTTTGTCGTTTTTTTTTTATTTTTTTCGCTAGACATCGAATTCTAATTTAGCTAATGAGAAATCAGCGATCGCTTGGTTCAACAGTTCAATCAAACGTTTGAAATAGTTTTGGAAAATTGTAATACATTAATTAGAGTTTCATACAGTTGAGCTCAAAATTTGACAATAAAATCTGATATTAGATAATTCTAAGTTATTTTTTTCCTACAACTTGCATATGTTTTATAAAGGAAAAATAATATTACAGTCCTCTCTATTATTAGTTTTTGACGTTCATTTAATAATTAGTATCCTCTATTTCAAACTGGAGCACATAAACTCCTCTACTTTCAAATGGAAGCAATTTGGATATTTGATCAAATTCTCTGTTAATTATGTTAAAATATTAGTTGCTGAGACGTAGGTCTCACATGTTGGTACTTATAGACTAATCCCACTTATCAATTGCTCGGCATATTAATTGAATTAATAGATAATTGGATAAGGAGACTAATTGCTATCATTTGTTTAGTAAAGCGAGTTTATCTACTCCAATTTGAAGTATATGAGCTTGATTTTCCAAAATATGATAGTACAGGTGTCTCTAGTGCTATTTTTTTCACAAAAAGATTTAGTATTTTATTTTTATATTGCAACATTTTTCTAAATTCACTAAAATATTTTTCTTAAATTAGTACTCTCGGAGGATCTGCTCTTTGCATCCGCGACTGGCTCCCGGAGACGCTTGGCCTGGTGATGAAAACTCCAGACACGATGAATCGCCCGGGTGTACTTTGTTTGTTTGCTGAAGCAAGTTCCCGGAGCCTCCGGGAGAGTTTCGGTGACAATCTTTTCTTGCATAAAGCGTCCAGACTACTAGTTTCGCGGGTCTGAGTGAAGTTCGAATGTAACCTTACCTGTAGTCCTTCTCTCGGACCACCAAGCTCTGAGACCCGAGAAAGGCCCGGATTACTATCATCTGGGCCATCTTCTCTCGGTTCTCCAAGAGGATCCCGGTCCTTGTTGGTCTGGGAGTATTCTTAAGGACCTTTATGCCTAGGATCTCCAGGAGGGACCTAGGACACTGTACACCTATTGTGGGCCCAAGTCACTGTGCCTTAGGACTCCTAGAGCGGTCCCAGTACAAAAAAGAGTCTTTGCTTTACCTTCACTATTTCTGAGATTTCATGAACTACAATAGTAGTCGTATGTTGTGGAAGTATAAGAGTATACCAAATATTGTTGTCTATGATGTTGTGGAAGTACAAATAAATATTGCATCTATTCAATCTAGAAATTTATACGTTAATTTTCAACTAAAAACGTAAGGTCAACTCATTTGGAATATTACACGTACTTCTTAGGTGTGTTTCTATTTTAAAATAATATTTCATTTTCATGCTACAACATTTTTATAAAAATATGGCAATATTTCTATTGAACTGTTGCGATAAGCATAAGTATAGCAATTAACTAACGTTGGGTTCTTATAAATTCCAAAAATCTATATGAAGACCTGCTCTCCGCAAACCGTTCTCAGTAAAGCGGTTTTCTTAATAAGAGGTGATCTCATATAAACGTATCGAGCTCACGTGATCTCATAAAAAAAAAAAAGATTGTTGGTTTATTTATTAGAGTTACAATTTGGATCATCATTTTTTACTCTAATATATCAAAAAAATAATAATATTATGAAATTATTTTTTACAATAAATATATCTGTATAATTATTTTAAGATTAATTAAAATATTTGTAAATATATTAGTAACTAAAAATTTTAAATATTTGACTATGAATACAAAAAAAATGGTAATCTTTTAAGACGGGAGTAATCGTTAACACTTAACACTTTAAGTTTTTGGAACCTTCAAGATCTTTATCTCTAAAGCAAATAATTATGCATGAATATTGAGTTATCGACCAATCGTCGCTGATTCTTTCTTCCTTGCTCTGTCTGTAAATATAGCCAACACAAACATTTACAAGACAACCAGACTTAACCATCTCGTATTGTGTTCTTACAAGATTGTCAACAACTAGGCAATGGCCTTTAGGCTAGCCCTTCTCTTCTTCCTTCTTTCCATCGATTCTTTAGCCACCTCCGTCAACAGCCATGGCTTCCGAGCCTCCTTGATCCGCACCAAGCGAAGCACAAGTTATTCGCATGGCGGCGTGCGCTCACGTCACTGGCTGTCCATGTTCATGTCCAGGTCTGACGCTGCAAGCAGCCCTGTGAGCACCGAGACAGCCATCAGGCTGCACGACTGGGTGTACCTCATGGAGTTCTCCGTCGGCACGCCAGAGGTCTCCGTCTGGGCGCAGGCCGACACCGGCAGCGACCTCATCTGGCTCAAGTGCAGCCCTTGCACCGGCTGCAAGGATCCACCCCGTCCTCTGTACGACCCCAATAGCTCCTCCACCTTCTCCAACCTGTCCTGCGGGAGCAAGTTTTGCGGGGCCTTGCCGAGGGAGGCAGTCACCGTGTGCACCGCGACGCAGTGCCGCTACCACTACCGCTACGGCCTGAGCGACAACACCTCGAGTGACACCCGGGGCACCCTTGGCACGGAAACAATCACGGTCGGCGGCGCTGGCGTGCCAGGCGTCGGCTTCGGGTGCAGCGACGCTGTCAACGGCAGCGACTTCGGCGGGTCTTCCTCTGCCGGCCTTGTCGGGCTTGGTAAAGGGTCCCTCTCCATGGTGACTCAGCTGGGCTCAGGGCGCTTCTCCTATTGCCTCTCTTCTGACTCTAATGTATCTAGCCCTCTCCTCTTTGGAGCCATGGCAAAACTAACCGGGAGCAACATCCTTTCGACTCGACTGATCACAAACCCTACCATACCATCTGCACAACTTTACTACGTTAATCTGACAGGTATCTCGGTGGGCGGGAGGCGCCTCCCGATCCCGGGAAACACCTTCGATATAGATGCAAACACCGGGAAGGGAGGCGTCGTCGTCGACTCAGGCTCGGTTCAGACATGGCTGGTGGAGCCGGGCTACGGCATGGTCAAACAGGCCGTGCTGTCGCAGATGACCAGCTACAAGCAGATCGACGGCGGGCCGCTCTACTTTGACCTGTGCTTCCAAGTAGAGGCCGGCCAGGACGTGATATTGCCCTCCATGGTGATGCATTTCGACGGCGCCGACATGCACGTCCAGCCGGATAACTACTTCAGGTACATGGATTTGCAGGGGACGGTGCTCTGCATGACCATCTTGCCGTCGCCGAGCTTGTCGCTCGTCGGCAATATCATGCAGATGAACCATCACATACTGTTCGACGTCACCAACTCGATGATGTCGTTTCAGGCCGCAGACTGTAGCAAGCTTTGAGCATGCATGCAACACGTACGATCCAGAAAAGTAATACTCACTTTTATATGGACGGTTAGATTGCATATATAAATTATTAATGAGATATAGTTATAATTTATATTGAATAATTGTGTCGTGGTATTACGAATCCTACAACAAGTTTGATGACGTGGAACACGCGTATGACAACGTGAGCTAACCGTGTGACGAGTCTCCCGCATTGAACAATAACAGAAAATGAAAAGGTTTATACAGGTTCAAGTCTCAGTGGGAACTCTAGTCCTGTCGACACGTCCATGACGTAAGTCAAATGGGGAGACTCTCTTGCGGGGAGAGGGCTCCAAGACGTGCCTACTGCCTTTGAGTGTGATGAATGTAAAGTGAAGTGTTATGTTACAAGAGAGGGATACAAGAGGTATATATAGACCCTAAAAGACGTAAATTACTAAACTATCCCTTGCAGCGACCGTTGGATCAGGGGCGTGGTGGTCATTTCACAGGGTAGGAGGCTTGAATGCTTGACATGTGTCCCTCCTAATTCCCGAGGTGTATACAGAACCACCAACTACCGGATGCACGAGCGTTCTCCAGATAGTTGGGCCCGGACCGCTGGACCTGGACGCCTCGGTCGTCCCCGGGAGCCTGAGGCTAAGGTTCCCGGGGACCTCTGGCTGGGAGGCCGAGGGGCTCTCTAGGTAACCACCCAGACGCTAACGACCCGAACACTTGGGGTGTTCTTGGGGACGTGGGGCCAAAAGGCCTAGGGCCCTCGTTGGGGATTGCCTGGGGTACCAGGACGCAAACACTATGGGGGTTCCAAGAGACCTGTGGCCGGGAGGCTGGGGGACAATCTGGGAAACCACCCAGGCGCTAGTGACCTGGACACTTGGGGTGTCCTCAGGGACCCAGGGCCAGAAGGCTTGGGGCCCTCGCCAGGGATTGCCTGGGGCACCGAGACGCAGACACTAATGGGTTCCCGAGGACCCATGGCCGGGAGGCTGGTGGATTCTCTGGGAAACCACCCAGGCGCTAATGACTCGAACGGTTGAGGTGTTCCCGGGGACCCGGAGCCCTCGCTGGGAACTACCTGGGGCACCAGGAAGCGGACACTAAGGGGGTTCCGGAGGACCCGCAGTTGGGAGGCCGGGGGATTCTCTAAGAAATGCCGAGGCGCTAGCGACTTGGACGCTTGGGGTGTCCTCGGGGACCCAGGGCCAAGAGTGATAAAGATATGCTCTAGAGGCAACCATGGAGATGGTTGTATCATGTCATATTTATGAATTCTTATTGTATTTCCTGAATAAAGTATCATTTTGATCAATCAATAAGTATATAACTTGTTCGTAGAACTCTTTATAATGATATGTGAATTGTCTCAATTTACTTATGGAATTATCAGTGACACTTATTCTAAACATTCCTGACTTTCGGCATTACATGGAATAATAATACAAGATAAGTCAGCACGATCATTAATTGATAGTCAAGTTTCGCGGATCATAGATATGAGATATCAAGTCAATATGGTGGACACATGTTGGTCGGATTGACCTAACTTGAGACACTATTAAGATTTTATGTGTCATCAGTTTGTTTCTAACAGTTATTTTGGTTTATCTTTAGACTTGAGATCACACAGTTTCATACATGCCTAGTAGCATATCTTGGTGTCATTAATCGCTGTTTTTAACCGAGTAGTTATAAAGGTGATATATAGATATGTTATGAATCATATGGTTGAAAGTGAATAGTCGAGATGGAATTTGACCCTCTCATATCTTGAGAGAGATATCTCTGGGCCCCTTGATGTAATTGGACTAAGAAAGTGCATGGCCATGACGAATATAGTTGAGAGTCAACTATGGATAAAAGTTAGTCTGTCGTGGTATTAAAAATACCCCGGTAGGTTTGATGATGTGTATGACTTGTATACAGCGACCCGAGCTGATTGTATGACCGGTCACCTCCCGTCGGGCAATCACAGAAATTGACATAAGGGTTTATACAGGTTTGGGTTTTAGTGGAGACCCTAGTCCTGTCGACGTGCTCTCGACACAAGTCGACTAGGGGGTGCTCTCTCCCGAGGAGAGGCTCCTAAGCACGCCTTTTGCTTTGAGTGAATTGGATACAAATGAGAGTCTTAGGTTACAAGAGATGGGTATAAGAGTATATTTATAGGCCCCAAACGACGCAAAATGACTAAAAAGCCCTAGCTGTCACCATCGAATCGAGGGCGTTGCTGTCTTTTTGCAGGATGTGAAGCACGGATCTTAAACACGTGGCTGCATCAACTTCAGTGCCCACTGTCCCGGGCTTGGGGATGGGAGGCCCCTGTCCCGAGGAGCCATCTGGACAAGGTGAGGCTCTTCTCCCGGCGGACCGCCCGGGGACGTGGGGGGTCCTTTTCCCGGACCTTGGGACGGGAGCCCTGTCCCGGACCCGGGGACGGGAGGGATCCTATCCAGGACCCGGGGATGGGGGCCTGTTAGGGACCCCTGAACGGTACTCGGGGACGGGACCCATGGACAGGGCCCAGGGATGGGACTCGTGGACGGGTCTGAGACCCGGGAACGGGAGGCCCCTATGTCGGATCCAGAGGAGAGAGGCCTTTGTCCGAGACTGAAGAAGAGACTTGGGACCCAGGGATGGGAGTCCCTTGTCCGGGACCCGGGTATGGGAAACCCTCATCTTGTCCGAGACCGGAGATGAGACCTAGGACCTGGGGACAGGAGTCCCTTGTTCGGGACTCAAGGACGAGGTCCGGGACCCGGGGATGGGGGCCCTATCCTAGATCCGAAAAAGGCGATCAGAGAAAGGACCCGGGACCTGGGGACGAGAGGCCCTTCTCCGGGACCCAAGGACGGGGTCCGGGACCCAGGGACTGGGGACCCGATCCCAGATCCTGAGAAAACCCTTGTCTAGGACCCAGGGATAGGGGCCCTATCTCGGATAGGGCCAAGGCCTTTGTCCGGGACCGGAGATGAGACCCGGGACCCAGTGACGGGAGTCCCTTGTTTGGGACCCGAGGATAGGGGTCCTATCCTGGATCCAAAGAAGGCCCTTGTTCGAGACCGGAGATGGGACCCAGGACCTAGGGATGGGAGGCTCTTCTCTGGGGCCAAGGACGGGTTTTGGGGGACGGGAGACCCTGGGACCCGGGGACGAGAGGCCCCTATCCCAGGTCCAAAGGAGCAAGGTCCTTGTCTGAGACCGAAGACGAGACCCGGGACCTGGGGACAAGAGTCCCTTGTTCAGGACCCGAGAACGGGTCTGGAACCCGGGGACGGGCCCTATTCCGAATCCGGAGAAGGCCCCTTATCTGAGACCAGAGACGGGACCTGGGACCCAGATCTGGAGGAGTGAGGCCCTTGTCTGGGACAGGAGATGGGACCCAGGACCCGAGGATAAGAGCCCCTTCTCCGGGACCCAAGGACGGGATCCGAGACCCAGGGATGGGAGCCCTTGTCTGGGGCCGGAGATGGGACTCGGGGATGGGAGGCCCTTCTCTGGGACCCAAGGATGGGGTTCGGGACCCGGGGACGGAGGCGCTTCCCGGATCCAGAGTAGACCCTTGTCCGGGACCGGAGACGGGACCCAGGACCCGAGGAGGGGAGGCCCTTGTCTGGGACTCAAGAATGGGGCCCGGGACCCAGTGACGAGAGGCCTTGTTTGAGACCCGGAGACGAGGTCAGGGACCCGGGGACAGGAGGCCCTTGTCCGGGACCTGGTGATGGGAGGCTTCTATCTTGAGACCTTCACTGGGACCTTCATGGTGGACCATTCGGATCCTTGGGACCCAGAGGCCAGAGACCTTCCCGGGGATCTGGGGCCTTAAGCCCTTGGGCTCTCATTGGGAGTTCGTGACCCGGAGGAGCGGGATATTTCCCCCAACATAGTCTATTACAAGATCGAGAAAGGACCGAGCTATTCAAGGATGACACGTTTCTCACCTTGAGTTTGATTTGATATCATGAGGCAAAAAGATAATCCATGATAAGTGGTATAGATTCATCGGATATAATCTTCGTGTATATGCTGATAGTCATAATGTCTTGCTAGGGACCGCTTATGACTTGTGATTTGAGAAATTGTTTTCGGTTACGGCTAAATAGACATGGACCTACAAGGTCACACACTTAACAGGTTGGAGCATTAATTCGGATGGGATCCGAAACAGGTCCACTATTGGTAATGAGTTTACCATTGGGATTAGGGTTCGCATTTGAGCAGGACTTATTTGCAAGGCCTTATAAAAGGAGACAAGGTGAATATGAAAAATAGATCTGATCTATTCTGGCCGCCACCACCATCAACGAGATAGATTTTGTAAAACCCTAGCCGCATATGCTGGTGCTAGCACACGAACACGCGCGCGGTGCTCCTTCCCCGGACGTGTAAAGTTCCGTAGAAGTGCGGCTACTACTATTGCATTGCTGGTCACGATTCAGTTGCAACATCGACTCTCTTTTCGTTGTTGCGTTGTCTCATCTACGCGTTTAGTGGTAAACTTCTGATCTATGATTTTATGCTTGCATGGTTCTTGAGTTTTTGGGTTAAATTTTTAAAATTAAGACTAGAGTAGCAACCCATTCTTCAAGAAGGAGGCCCAAGGCCCTCGCCGGGGATTACCTGGGGCATCGGGATGCAGACACTAAGGGGGTTCCTGGGGACCCATGGCCGGGGGGGGGGGGACTTTTTGGGAAACCGCCCAGGGGTTAGTGACTTGGATGCTTGGGGTGTCCCTAGGAACCCGAGGCTAGGAGGCATGTGGGGACTACCTGGGGCACTGGGACGGGGTTCTGGGGGGGGGGGGTTTGGGGGGTTCTCCGGGAAACTACCCAGGTGTTAGCGACCTGGATGCTTAGGGTGTCTCCGGGGACCCGGGGTCAGGAGGCCCAGGGATCTTGTCGGGGACTACCTGGGGCATCGGGACGCAGACACTAAAGAGGTTCTCAAAGACCCACAGCCAGGGAGCTGGGGACTCTCCGAGAAACCGCCCAGGCGTTAGTAACCCAGACGCTTGGAGTGTCCTAAGGAACCCGGGGCCAAGAGGCCTGAGAACCTCACTGGGGACTACCTGGGGCACCAGGGACCGAGTACTAGGGGACGGCTCCCAAGGACCCGTGACTGGACGATCAGTGGGGGGCTCTCTGGGAAACCGGCCTGATGCCAATGGTTCGGGCGCTTGGGATCTCCCCCAAACATCTCCCAGAGGCACCAGAGATTTCCCCCAACAAATTATTTACTCTATATCTAATACTTATGTTGAGATCATAACCACATATCATACCATTTAATTATTAAAAAAATAGAGCTCATACAGTTTTAGCATACAGGACTTGACATATGAAGCCAACCAATGTTCTGGTGCGACTTGTTACAGATGATTGTTTCCTCAAATTACGAGTGTAATTGCTTGTGTTTTGAATTAGTACTAGCTCTTGTCATTTTCCATGGAATTTTCTTTGTTCTTCTGTACCTATCAATAGACCTATTCCAAAGAACAATTTCAGTGTTGAATATGTCAGTAACGCGTGTTCACATCAGAAATTGCTCAGCAAAACATTCCAAGGCAGTAATATTTTTTCGTGTTGTCACACCATTTATACTTTGCTGAAGCAATAAGTTGTGTAAGTAAACACGCGGCCAGCTGTTAAACAGGGGTAGAGAATATTGGGAATATCCTGAATTTTCATGCATCTCTCATTTTTCGACATTCTATAAGATACTATGTAATAATAATAAAAATTTTGAACAAAACTTTGAGAATAGGTATAAAATAAATCTATCATGTCATAAAATTTCAAATCATAATTTCATCCACATAAAAAGTACCAAAAGGACAAATTCATTTGAAATATAAAAATAAAGATCGAGGTTACTATTTTATAAAACTTGTTATTTTCACCGCTTCTATTTTAAGTTTAAAGTTAAAATTTTGTAGCATATTTTTTTTAAGAGCCGTCAAGAAAAAAAAACTTTATTAGGTCTTGTTTGGGTGACCAGGATTATTTTCCATGTCAACAAAAATCTCGACCGGGATTTTTTAAATCCCATGAGATGTCAAAAAATCCCGGTGGGATAAAATTCCCGGTGGGAAAATTTCCCACCGGCTGTTTCGGTGACCGGGAGAAAATTCCTACCCATTAATAAAAGATATTAAAAAAATTGTATCTTCAAGAATTGAGGTAATATATCAGTACATAATCCAATACATAATTGAGATAATACTACCCATTAATAATCAAGCACATAATACCTCAATACATAATATATCAGTACTACGAATTACATCCAATACATAATACTTCCAGTATATAATATTCCAGTACATAATCAAGAATTGTCCTAATTAAGTACAAAATTGAAGTAATACAACAAGATGCATAACAAACAATAGCCGCAGAACACAAATCTGATCACACAGTGAGAGGTGGCAAAACCATCACCTCAGTACTCTTATCACAGTTGCAAGAATTGTTTCTTTGCAGTACTGCATGTGCACCTACAACTGCACATTACAAAATACATATATACCAATCACATTATAAATAGAACAAATAAGGTAGGCAACATCTGTAAGATAGGCTAGACACCGAGCAATATCTTTCCATGTAAAGTGGGGACTGATGCTGGATCAGAGTTCATTTCTCTAGCAAATGTCTATCTTGTCTACTGATTAAATTCAATACAAACACGATAAAGGGTTTACCTGCAGGTAGCAAGCAAGTTCATCCTTTGATTCAAATACTGACTATATAAAGACTGATTGTATAACAAGTAAGAACGGTATGTATGGACCAATCCATTGCTTCTTTCACTATAGCACAAACAATAGCACACAAAAGTATGGTGAACGACTAAGATGTAACTGAAAGGTTAATTATCCGGCTACTGTTCAGATAAACTTCTTGCTATAAACAATAGCCAATCTTCTGTACCAGATTTATCACAAAAGGGGCATGAGAGAAAATAAAGAATTTCTTTGCCGCTTCAGAGTATTGTGAATGATAGAGTATTGTGAATGATAGACGTGTGCAGTCACAGTAATTATACGATTAGATCACACAAGAGGTCATGTGTTTATGTTTAAACAGTTGTTTCAAAATAAAACCAGGTAATGTTGCCGAACTTTCTTTTTTTTTAGTTTTTTTTACCCGAAAAGAAATGGAAACCAGTTTTCGGGCTGGGTGGCATTTGAGGGAGGCAACAAGTAGGGAAGTTTCCAACTATATTCAGTACAAACTGAGTATGTTTCCAACTATACTCAGTGTTAGACAGCAAACCAGATTGATTCACATCTCATATATAGACAGCAAACCAGATTGTTCAAACTATATTCAGTTCAAATTGATCCCCACCAGTAAGCAACATTGAAAAAAAAAACATTAGAGAAAAAGTGACATTTGCATCACTCGCATGAACTAACCTGGTTTGTCAGGTCGAGATATTGATAGAACGCAGAGTTCTTCTAGTTTGGCTTGATGAAGCACCAGATAGGGAATTCCCTTGGCCCTGGCTGTTCACACCATAGGCAATGGAAGAAAAAATGCATCAGATTTAGAAATGCCCAAAAAAAACTATAACTAATCATCTCATATAAATATGAAGGCATTATACAGATAGAACTTACACCAGCACTGAAGCAAAAAAAAAAATGAAGGCATCCTCCAACACTAGCACTGAAGCACATACAAAACAGAAAGAAAATAAAACTGTCATGTAGTTTGATACAGAGTAGCAAAACAAATAAATAAAACTGTTAGCGTACCTGTTAATCATTATTCTTGTGTGGTAATCTCAACCAAATGAGACGAGTAGATGGTAGTGCACTGAGAAAAATCTCTTTATTCAGTGGATTTTGAAGAGATGATAAGATTTTGCTTTTTCTTCATCCGACATCTCCTCAATTGAATCCAAAACAGCAATACACCTCTTGATTGAGAATTCACCCTCATTTGTGTCCTTCGCTATCTCATTAACTCGTTCCTTCCTAAACTCCAAGTAGTTCTCAAACAAAACACTACAGTCACCACTTTGCTTCCGTTTTTTCTCTCTTTTCTCTTTGTTTCCAGAAGAAATTTCAGTCTTGTTTCCAGAAGAAGTTGCAAATACAAGGTCACAATGATTTGCAGCATACTCCACATCAGCATCTTGATCTTCTAAGAGGGTGTTTACATTGACTTTTGAGGCAGTATTATTGTCAGTGTTGACTTGATCAGATGAAATTTCGGTGTGCTCAATTGATGTGAAATTCATACTACCCTCAGCTATGCTCCCTATTTGACAAACTTAAATTAATATTAGTGAAACAAACAAAAATGCAACTAATGATTAATATCAGTAAGACTTACCCTCATATAGAGCTCCTAACGAATCAAACAAGGGGAAAGCTTTGGAACGAAACTTTTTTGCCTTAGGATGCGACTATTGAATAACAGAAAAATCAATGTTAGTAATCTTACTTAGAAGTACGAATGAGACTTATGATCAAGTAGTGCTACCTGAATAATGTTACTCCAAATGGGTGGTTCAGTTAAGATCATGCAACGGACGCTATCCCATCCAACACCACTTTGTTTTCTTGCCTCTTTTAGTACCATATAACTACTCTTCAGCTCCCTATCATGTTCTTGAATCTGCATTTTTGAGAATTGAGCTTCCGGAAACTTCTCATTGAACTCCTTTACAATTTTATTCCATGCTTCTGTTGACCACCCATTTTGTCCCTTAAATCTCGGGATATTGTATTCATGGAGCAAATCAACAAGCCCTCTTTCATACCCAGGGTTCCAAGAAGCATTCCAAGTTGGTAGCAGAACAAAGTCACTCCACATCTGCTGTGCAATTTGATCCCTAAATATATTTCCATCATTTCCTTGAATATTCAAAGACTCTACATCAAATTGCACAGCAGATGAGGAGTGACTTTGTTCGTAGCAGAACAAGACTAACAAACCATGTTTGATGTATTTTTATTCTAGTATACAATTTGTTGTTTTCACTGTTTGGAATATTCAAGGAAATGATGGAAATATATTTAGGGATCAAATTGCACAGCAGATAGTTGTCGTCTCCTTCGGGAAGATCAACAAACTGGGATGACGAGATGAGATCAAGCTGGCGATCTAACCACTCTTCTTGGCCTTTTTGCTTCCTAATGATATTGTGAAACACAGCAGCTGCCGCTGGAATCTTGACTTGGGAATCTATGGGGTGAAATGTGCCCACTTTCAAAATTGGAAAGCGCTTCTTCAAAACACCGATCACTCTTTCTATGTGATTTCGTAGTAGTGCATGACGGTGGTTAAATAATTCTTTGTAATCTTTATATTCTCTTGATCGAGACATACAGCGTCCAAAATCATTGAGATGATACCGAACACCACGATAAGGGGCAATGAATGCTGGAGTGTTCGCGTATCCACCATCAACCAGATAGAATTTACCTACTGGCACATGAAAACCATTGTCAATAGCAGACCGAAGGACTCCAGCATCTGATGCTGACCCTTCCCAACCACAAGAAATATAAACATAATTCAAATCAAAGTCGCAGGCCAGCATAACATTCTGCGAGAGAGTGCCCTTTCTATTCCTATATGGAGCAGCTCTATCTTCTGAGATAGTGATGGGTACGTGAGTCCCATCAATTGCTCCAATACAATTCTGCAAAGGAACACATTGTGTTAGCTAAGAAACGGTTGATGGTAGCTAGACTAGCTAAGAGTGTAGTTTGTATTGTTCACCTGAAAATAGGGCCAAAATCGTGGGTCTGAAGATATCTTCCATTGAGTTTGACTTGAATGTGAAAGTTTGACAAATCTGTAAGTCAAACTTGGAATGACAGTGAAAAAAGACCTGATATGTCTATGAATAGTTTCCCCACTATGTTGGAATGCTTCTTGTAGATCTCGATTACTTGCATTATGTGAGATCATATACATAAACATTCCAAGTTGTTCCTCAACTGTGACGCCCCTGGTATCGTATAACAAGTTCGCTCTCCTAAGGAAACTTGAAATAGCTCTAAATATCTCCGGCTCCATACGAAACTCTATCTGACACCGACTTTCGTGCCCTTCAAGAATTTCCTCAACACGTTTGGCGCCAGTCAAAATTGATGTATGAATTGGTCTTTTTTCCCTATTAACAAGTGAGTGTAAATAGGGCAAGACAACAAGAAACATCTCATCGTCCTCATCTTCCTCCATCCTCAACAATCTCATAAGTCGTTCTCTTCTGGAACCCATCTACACTACTCAATACAAATACAACACTAATTAGCCCAAATATTAGTTACTCTTAGCAAAGAATAATCTTATAAACAAGGGGAAAGTTTGAAGTAAGTTTGAAGTAAGGTTATTATGAGCACACTTACAGATGACTATGACTATAGGATTAGAGAAAAGAGATGGTGCATATTTTTAAAAATATTTTGCATCAATTGCTCCCAGCGAGCATTGAGGCGAGCCAAATAGCTGTTGAGAAGCATCAGAGAACCTGACATAGAGCAGAATTCAAAGAAAGAGAAGAACACCTAGATGCAGATTAAAGTCCCTAGATTGGTAGCCAGATGAGAAAGAGAAGAAGTAATCTGATACTGGCAGAGAAACCAGATACTTGTATACATATACATAAACATAAACATATCTATTATCTATATATCATATACAACTATCTGATACTTGTATCAGAGAACAACAAAATGAAAAAAAAAAATCATAGAAGGCATAGAAACATCATAGAAACATGAACTTTGCTGTTCTACTGACATTTTTGGATGGTGATCACATCATTCCCTTTTGAAATCAGGATTATTGTGGCAAAGTTCAGCTCTAACTTAAATCAAGTTCTATTGCTACTAGTGACAGAGCAAAATAACATGCAAAGATGATCTAATTGAAGAATAGAATCATTAGAGTGAAGAAATTGACCAGTTAACAAGTACTATTGCATCTATAAACCAAACCCAGTAAAAAAAATAATCATCCTCTAACTTGCAATAAACAATAGCAACAAAGAGGCAACAAAACAATAGCAGCAAAGAACCAAAACCTACATACTAGTAATTCAAGGTTGTTGTTCATATGTTTCATATAGATTAGCTTTCAGTTCAAATAGAACCAAGTGTTCCAATTTAAGTACTGCATGTGAAGCAAAAGACTTAACTATGACATAGTACATTACTACTAATCAAACATCCCAACAGCAACTTTGCTGGTTCTTATAATGTGCTGAAAATAACAGATGAACACTTGGACACAAGCAAATAGATCTGCTGAAAAGAAGAGATGGGGAGAAGAATTGAAGATTGATATGTACCTGGATGAAAGATTTCCAAGCGCTTGTGTTCTTGCTCTGATCTGCTCTGATATGTGAAGATCTGTGAAGATATGTGAAGATATGTGAAGATCTGAACAGAAGAAAATAACACTAAGCATAGAGATCTATTGAAAAGAAGAGATGGAGAGAAGAGTTGGAGATTTCCATGTACCTGGATCAAAGATTTCCAGGCGCTTGTGTTCTTGCTCTGATCTGCTCTGATTTGAGAGAGAAAACACCCCGTCACAGATCTCAGGCGGCACTGGCGCGACGCTACTCTCAGGCGGTCCTCCTCCCCGGTGTCGGCTAGATCTGCACGTTCAGTGCATACAAATCAAAAAATTGCCTAGATTTGAGAAACCCTAGATATGAGAACCCTAGATCTGCGAAACCCTAGATGGGGAGGGGATGATCTCACCGGAGAGGGGTTGACGGCGTCGTGCGGGGAGGGGTAGGCGACGGAGTCGAGGCGCTGCGAGGGGAGGAGTAGGCGGCGGCGAGAGAGATCGCGAGAGAGATCGTGGGGAGGCGCTGTCGCAAGAAGGAGCAGCCACGAGAGAGAGTGGGAAAAAAAATTGCCTCGACAGGCCATTATTTTTTTCCCAGCCGATCCAGTGGGTTTGGGCCGGAATTTTTCCGTTCCCAGTCCGACCCAAACGCGATTTTTAACTGGGCCGAATTTAATTCCGAGTGGGATTTTTTTGCCGCCGGACTGGGCCGGATCCGGCCCAATCCGGGACTATCCAAACAGGCCCTTAATATGTATTATCTCTGTCTGAGGTGATCACAACCGGCATTTAAGGCCATGTGTATGCATGGATTCTTCTCCATGTAAAAAAAGCCTCCTTAGGCCTACACAACATTAGACTAGGATAATACTCGGGGCTTGACGGTCCAATTTAGTTTGAGTTCATGCGCTTATATATTGTTCATGGATATTTTACAAATAAATAAAAATTGCAATAATAAATAAAATAAGTAAATATCAATCCCTTGAGTTAAGTAGACCTGATGTATTATGAAAGAGGATGCACAAGTGTTTTTTAAAATCCTACTAACTATTTGGATAAGAGATACCTTTATTGAATCCCATCTATCATGAGAAAAGAGGTGGCTCACCCTCAGATAATAGAGGAATTATCTCTTAGAAAAGGAAGAGATATTGAGCTCTATACAAAGACACCCACTGCAAGACATTCATTCATAACACACAACAAAAAGGGACAAGAATCCCAAAGGCCACAATGATCCTGATGGCTCCACTTCTCCGAGATGAGCATTAAATATTACATGTGAGATCACAGCACTCCAATCTCGGGAGTGAGGCTCACTTCCTCCCCCATGATCCATCCACAAGGCAGAGGGATAGTCACTCTCGGCTTGATTTTCATAAAGATTTGGAGTTGTGTTGTACCTCACTAAACCATTGTGGAGGATCTCTTTGACTGGCTTGTGCACATGCCTTGGGCTGATCTAACCGGGCACAACTAAACGCGTTGCATCTTGCACCAAACTGCTCACACTTGACTTGAGAGTGTATTGCATGCCCTTTTTTCATGATTCATCTGCAAGTTAGAAGGAAAATAACCCTTCACTTGATCTTCATAAAAATTCGGAGTTGCGTTGTGCCTCACTTAAGCCTTTATAGATGATCTCTCCGACTGGATCGCAATAAGCGTCTCAAGCTGATCTGACCAGCATGACTAAATGTGCTACATCTTGTACTGAGCTGTTTACGCCCCAACTTGGGAGTGCAGCTTGTGCCCCGTCTCTACGATCCATTAGCAAGGCAGAGGGACGACAATCCTCCACAGGATCTTTATAAGACCTAGGAATTGTGTTGTGCCTCACTAAAGCCCTTAGGTGGATCTCTCTGACTGGATCATGACAAGCATTCGTACACCCTAGGCTGATCTGATCGAGTTGAACTAAATGCATCGCACGTTCCATTAAGTTGTTCGCACCCAATCTCTAAGCGAGCACATCTTTGTCAACAAGCACCGTTTCTGCTCATCATATGCATCGCATCACACAAGGTCATCACAGTCTTGTTGCTCCCTACAATTTATGCATCATGTCTGTGACCAACGAGCTAGACATTCATTCGATCAAGTACCGATGAAACGAAAGTCGACACTACATTATGTCAATCTATCTCCATCAACAAACTAGATGTTGGGTACTGATGAACCGAAGGATGTGTTTCCATCTGCGACTGATGAGGCCGTACAGTTGATCCGGGAGGATCTTCAAGTCCTGATCGCATACGGATTCGCAACCAAGTCCTGATCGCATACGGATTTGCGACCAAATCCTGATCGCATACGGCTTCGCGACCTTAACCGTGTTCGGAAAGGTTTCACGACCATGGATTGGTTCGCGACCATGAAAAGGAATTTGTTCTCTGTTCGAAATTGTAATCCGATCCTAATATATATAACTAAGCTTATCTGTTTAGTATTAGTTAGTTAGTTGTATGAGTCTAATACGTTTAGGTTATTAAGTCTGATACGTATTCATACGATTGGACTATAAATATCTTGTAATAGGTCTAGTTTAGATCATCGAAAAGTCATAGAACTTATTTGAGTTTTAGATATTTATAGTTCATTCGACGTAGTCAAGTGTGCCTAACGTTCGACGTGTAAAGCCCTCTTTGAAATAAAGAGTTGTGCAATTATTTTGGGTTTTGTTTTCGATCAACCTTTGGGTTTCGGTATTTTCGAGTAAGATCCCGTTATTCCGCATATTAGAATCTGGGCGAGCCTAGTGAGAAAACCAAGGCTAAGTCTCAAACAGATCAAGTTGGTATCAGAGTAACTTTCCTATCTTGTGGATGGTGAAGACTCGCTAGGGTTACAAAACCTTCGGCGAAAATCCAGGCGATCAATCGACGATTCCTACAGCTGCGTCTCCAACAATGTCTGACGATACCTCCTTTCAAGCTAACCTAGCCGAACAAGTGGTTAAGCTCTCCACCGACATGGAAATCGTGCTTGCTTGGATTAAGCAGCAGGCCATGATTATGCCTCCTGAAGTAGGGAAGGTTATGGGTGTGACTGGTGAAGACTTGCGCAGGACAGACGAAAATGAAGACGAAGGCGATCACAAGACCGACGACCTCGCCAACACCTCCTTAGCTGTCGGATCTTTTAAGGTCGACGCTAAGATTGATATACCCATATATGATGGGGTGATCGATGCCGAGAAGCTGGATTCTTGGATCGACCAGCTTGAGACCTACTTTGAGCTGAAAGGGTTCAGTAGCGCTTAAAAGGTCAAATTTGCACCTTTGAAGATGAAGGACCACGCCAAGACATGGTGGAAGGCCCTTGTCTCTAGTGGTGAAGCTGACGACCTTGCGTGGGGTCAATTCAAATGACTTCTGCGACAAGAATTCTATCCGATGGGTTACCTTGAGGAGAGATGGGAGCGTTGGCACAGATTGTACCAACGGCGCGACCAGACCGTCCAAGACTATACGACAGAGTTTCGGTGACAAGCAATGCTCATCGGTATCTCACTATCCGATTCTCAGGTATTTCGGAAGTACACATTTGGACTTTAGAAATCGATCAGTACTGAGCTAAGTCTGTTCAGAGTTCAAGACATCTCGACGGCGAGCACGACTACTTTGGCGATTGAGAAGAAGAATAAGACCCGCAACGACAAGAACTTGAGGGAGATTTCAACCACGACGAGCTCCGGAGAGGGTACCAACGATACGGGTAACACTTGTGAGCATTGTCATATTGCTGGGCACACAAAAGAGAAGTGTTATAAACTTCATCCTGAACTGCGACCAGAAAGAAAAAGGAGGGATGAATCAAGCACACGAATAGCTATGGTTATTTCTATTCCGCTCGCAGAGGAACTTATCTAGTTGGATTCGGTTGAAAAGGCGGACACGACCTTGTCTCTAATGGTAATGCCGAAGGAGAAAGGTTCGGGTTCATCAATTGACCACAACCCGACAGAGGAATTGTTCACTGTTAACATACAGGTGAAGCACGAGGTGGTCGTAGCCATCTTCGACCCCGGAAGCCAAAAGAATTTGGTCTCCGCCGGGCTGGTTCGACGACTTGGTTTGCAGACGACTCATCATCCTCGACCATATCCTCTCGGATGGTTCACTTCCGACGTGAATCAACAAATCAAGAGTCAGTGTACTCTAAAGTTTGCAATATCTGCTCGTTATATCGACGAGGTTCAATGCGATGTCATCCCCATCGATATTTACCAAGTGATTTTTGGAAGTCCGTTCTTGTACGATCGTGATGCCCATTACCACCGAAGAGCTCAAGAATACGATCTCACAAAGGATGGGACGAAATTCATCATCAGCAAAAATGACCACATCGACACCAAGAACTTGTTGATAGCAAATCAGGCGAAACGGATTGTCAATGCATACTCAGAGTGTGTGCTGAGCGTGATGTGTCCAATTAGCCAAGAGGATTGTGCTGCATCGAGTATGGAAAGTGGTGGTTGTTTAGCAAGCTTGCCGGAAGAAAACAACGCGCTATTCGCAGAGGTATATAGTCGATCACCACAACGACTAGTCGAAAACGACATGCAACTTGTCTCTACGGCGCCACTATTCAAACTTCGCAATCCTAGCTTTGGGATCGGTGATGGTATCAACCTCGACAAGGGGAAGGCTATCCACAAGTGGCCAAGGCCACAATCCATGACAGAGGTGCCAAGCTCCATGAGCGCCTATCCATATATTCGATCCGACGATTGTAGCATTGCTCATCGTGTGTTCGTTCCAAAACTCCCAATCGTTCTCTACATATTCACAGTTGGTCACCAACGGGTGTTGGCTCCTTCTCAACAGGGGAGTCATGATCCGGGAGGATCTCAGGTCGAGTTCGCAACGGATTTGCGACCACGAAAAGGTTTGCGACTTTGGAAAGGTTTGCGACCTTGGGAAGGATTCAAACTCTTCGAGCCTTCAATGTTGGATGATGAGCCAGATACTATAGTACCATCTATTGAAGACTTGGTCTATCAACGAGACGAACCTCTACGTGAAGATGTGATTCTGGAGAAGGTGACTACCACCCGCAGTGGCACCAAGGAGACTTTTCGAATCGGTCGGAAAGATCAACGAGCACGTGCGGCAAAGTGGTACACTAAAGAACATGGACAAGCCCAATTTCCACATCTCCAGTTTGATCGAGAAGTCGCAACAGGGGTTGGGTCCTTCTCAACAAGGGAGTCATGATCCGGGAAGATCTTCAAGTCCTGATCGCATATGGATTAGCGACCAAGTCCTGATCGCATACGGCTTCACGACCTTAACCATGTTCGGAAAGGTTTCGCGACCATAGATTGGTTCGCGACCATGAAAAGGAATTTGTTCTCTGTTCGGAATTGTAATCCGATCCGAATATATATAACTAAGCTTATTGTTTAGAATTAGTTAGTTAGTTATATGAGTCTAATATATTTAGGTTATTAAGTCTGATACGTACTCATACGATTGGACTATAAATACCTTGTAATAGGTCTAGTTTAGATCATCGAAAAGTCATAGAATTTATTTGAGTTTTAGATACTTATAGTTCCTTCGACGTAGGCAAGTGTGCCTAACGTTCGACGTGTAAAGCCCTCTTTGAAATAAAGAGTTGTGCAATTACTTTGGGTTTTGTTTTCGATCAACCTTTGGGTTTCGGTATTTCCAAGTAAGATCCCGTTATTCCGCATATTAGAATCTGGGCGAGCCTAGTGCGAAAACCAAGGTTATGTCTCAAACGGATCAACAGTCGTATAGGCAGGTATTGACAAAGCTGGCTATATGTTCCCATAGCTGTCCACAACTGATGAGGTTGGATAGTTAGACAACCAAGTACCTAAGATGTTGGCTATATGACCCCATACCTGTCTGTAATCGACGAGACCAAACATCTTTTTTGCTAGGTATTGACGAGGTGAAGACAATCCACATCAGCTAGAACTAATGAAGTGAATGCCACATTATTTGTATTTTCATTTGCATCCATCTGCATCCATGAAAAGCAGAGATGAAGTTTAAAGATGCGACCTTGAGTGTAGACTAATCAAATGTGTTCTACTAAGTCTCACTTTATAGATGTAATTAACTGAGAGTTTTATAAAGTCCTAGAAGCTAGTGACCGACACAATCTCTTGCAATCAGATCCTCTCATAACGTAGAAGATGAAGAAATACAAAAAAGACACGAAATACTTGTATTTTATAATTTGGTTAAGAATTAATAACGTACAAGTTCATTTGTGAAACTTTCTATCTTCCTTTCTGTATTTTTGTTATTTTATGTGAAAACAAAATAGCAAGCCAACAACTAAAAAAGAGATTCGCCCAGAACAAATTTCTTGGCCAAACATATATAAACTAGAGTTAGGCTTAATTGGGACTTAAGTTTGGAGTTTATTCTATAAACCTAAAGTGTTTTGAATTATTGGGGTTATAAACTATAAGCCCACTAGTTTATTTTTTGAAAAGCAAACAAGAGAGCTGCTTCAATAAAACTTGCTTGGTTTCATTGAAAAGTAGTATTTGTTTTACTGTGCAAGATTACAGTCTGCAATAGTGACAAGAAAATGGGCCTAATCAAGATAGACAAGTAGATAGGGAAAAAAATATATGTAGAGGTGTGGTACCACAGCTATATAAGTAGCAAACTTTTCGGTTCAATTTAGCAAGAATTGGAGCTCTTTTGCACCCGACAAAAAAACTCAAGACATTAATAGATAGGGCTCTTTGATGATCGAGAAAAGGATCGAAGTTGTGCATGCATCACCTTTGAAGATTCTTCTATTACGCTTCTTTCATGAGTGCCAAAGGACAAGGGTTGTTAATGTCTTGAGTTTTTTGTCGCTCTTGTACTTCCTGATACTATATTATGCCACTGGTTCACCATACTCGGCCCCCACAGTCCCAGTAACTTAAACCTCAGTCCACAGGCCCAAAAGTGTAAGTACTTGGGCACAAGGCCCACAATGGAAGGATGGATGCATAATAAGGCTCCATCCCTATTTAGCTAAAATGCATAATGTTCCCAAGAAAAAGCTAAAATGCATAATGCATTAGTTAAAAAATTAATAGAAAATTTTATAAACACCCTCAGAAATTACTCCCATTTTAAAAAAATACTCCAACTAGAAATTTTACAATATTTTACCCCAACAAATATTTTGATTTGAAAACACACCTATCGTTAACTGGTAGTTAGATTTAACAGGATGGTATTAAAAACAATAAATTTGCAATCATTGGTATGTGGCCCCCCACATGTCAATGTCTAAAATTTTAAAAAATTTTCTTTCCCTCCCATTCTCTATCCCTACTACCCCCTCCCCCAAAACCCAAATGGTAGCGATGGTAGCAAAATAAGTCAGTAATGGCAATGGTGGAGGGCATTAGTGGCAACAATGTTGCAAGTGATGTCGATGGCAGACTGTGGTTGTGGTGTTGACAGCAGAGGGCATCATGATAGCGCAACAAAGAGGCAACGACCGCATCATGCCACATCTGATACCACTAACTTTGCTCCACATATTGCTACACTTTGCTGTCGCACCCCGTGTTTGATAATCTCTACTGCCAGCCTATTCTTTGTTGTCAATACTGCAGTCATCCACCACTGCTGATGCTAGTTAGAGGAGGTGTAAGAGATAAAGGAGTAGAGGAGAGAGAAGGAAAGTTTCTAAAAACTAGCATATGAGGCTTATAAATCAGTGGTTGTAAATTTATTTTCTTAGTGCTGTCCATTAAATATAACTGCAACTAACAGAAGGTGGGTTTTTAAACCAAAAAATATTTGTAAGGATAAAGTCTTGCAAAATTTTTAGTGGGAGGGTTTTTGAAAATTAGAGTGACTTCTAAAAGTATTTATAAAATTTCTGAAAAAATAAATATTGCATAACCAGATGCCTTCGTTCAATTTTGGACTAGTATGCTGTGTGTCCTAATGTATATTTCCATGTATACTAGGATTTGTATAGTTGTATAAATCTAATGGTACCTTTGATTGTTTTGTCGGACTATTCCTAGGCTTATATAAATCCCTGTATACATAAAAATATATCCTAATACGTCTAAGATCATGAAGCTATTTTGTGGAGTCTCTTTAGAATTCCGACAGAAATCATGAATAATCTGTTATGTATATATATATGTATAGCAGTCTGTGCATATAGCCCACGAGACCCATTTAGTCTGTACTCTATATATGTTTGGGGCCAACCCTGATATAATTCATTGGTTAAGTTCCTAATATGATTTCAGAGCCAAGGACAAAACTCTAGCCGTCTTTCACAACTCTCAATCTCAGAGCTAGCCAATTCTGGCCACCCAAAATCTACCAAATCTACTCACCAACTCAGATTTGCTTCCCGTCGAATCCCAATGAGTCGCCTCCTCCTGCCGATCCATCCATCTACGCCGTGTAGATCATCCCGCCATTGCCTCCTGCCATCAAGTCACCACATCTCACCAACTCGTGCCGGTGCTTGTTCTTCTGCGCACCACCGCCTCATGCCGCGCCCCTACTCATCCCGTGCCACCGCATCTCCTCATGCCACGTCGCCACCTTGTCCCGCGCTGCCGCCTCGACTGCGTTGTCTCCTCCCGTTTTGTGCCACACGCGTCGCCTCCTCCCGCGCCTCTCTGTGCTGTTTTGCACAGATCGGGTTAACGTTCTAGTTTCCTTTTATATTAAAAAAAAGACAGTGACTATTTAGGACTATACACGTGCATATTTGACTTCCGTGTGTTGTTTCTGTATTGTCATGGCCTCTAATGTTATTCTTGGTGGCACCCGTTCTACATTCTGATATCAAGCTAAATGATTAGAATTATCGGGAGTGACCTCTTTTAGTTTGCATGCTTCTCAGGTCCATCAGTTTTATATCATTCCTCACTACAGATTCTCCTAAGGAGTAGACTAAGGCAGTTGTTTCCAAGACCTAGCATGCTAGTGATGATCGTGTTATGAGTATATTGTATCACACTGCTGAGATATCCATTTGGATGAGTTTCATTGATCTTCCCTCATCTAGACTAATGTGGGAGTATCTTCAGCACTGTTACTAGCAGAGCAATGAGGCACTTCGCTTCTCTCTTCGACAGAGTCTTCAGGCTATGCAGCAGCTGGATCAACCCATCAGGGAGTTCTATAGTGTCTTCACGTGTATCTCTCGTCAATTGGACTCTATGGTGCCCTTTGCTTGCTCTGGTTGTAATGGGTGTGCATCTAAGGAGCGATATGTGAGGACCACGAAGCTGGTCGACTAGTCGGAGGCCACATGGCTGGTCAATAGAGAAGTCACGATGCTGACACCTAAATCTACGTGCTGGATTTTGCTTTGGAAAGATGGGTATCAGACTGTGCAGTATCTATCAGGAGTTTCTTACAGCCACCTCTCAGTCTGAGAGAGTGCCGCTGCTCACCCCTATATTTTCTTGTCATCATCCAGCTTTCAAATTCGAGTTATTTCAGGTCGTTTCCGGTCATTCCGAGACAATTCTGAACCTCAGGAGGTATAAAATAAGATAATAATAATAAAAAAAAAGAGGGGGAGTTTTTATTTTAGAAATCAACCCAAACACCAGGCCTGGGCCCAAAGGCCCAAAGAAATTCTCAGCCTTGCAATTTAGCCCCTGAGACTTTTCATATTTCAGCCACATTGTAAATCTTGCACAAAACCCCCTAGAGTTCGTTGATTTTGCAAATCAGTCCAATTTACACCCATCCAGCTTAAAGCAACGACACCTATTTGCCGCAACGACACCTATTTGCCGGAACACTAAACACAGCCACCTCATCCCACAGTAAGTCGATGCATGCTCAGTACACAGATAAGTAGGAGTCACAGCACAATTCACACACACAAATAGTAGATGTTAAAGTAAACCAACAAGGCTCAGGGTAAGCCAGTAAACCCTTAGAGCAGAGAAAGGATAGCAAGCAATTCAAACATCTATTCATCTCTTCTCCACTCTGTGATTCACAGGAGTAACAGCAAGAGCAAACCAGGAGCTAGGAGAAGGAGCCCAAGACCAACAACAAGGTTATAACTGAACCCAACTTCAAGTTTTTAGCATGTCCTAGCCACTGAATTCTCATAATTCTTTAGCTCTTAGTTGTTCAACTAGAGATCAAGTGTAACTCATAGCAGTGCACTAGAACTACCCCAAAACACCTGGAACCTACAGATCCTTGCTGCCACATGAGATACATACATCCAGCAAGATCACACAGATAGCAGCAGTAGGACACTTCACAACCTTTCATCTAGCACCTCCAGCCATCACAGATCACACATGCATGGACACAACATCACAACACACAAGAGCAGAACAGCCTAGACCCAAACCAGAAACCAAAACACCACAATCCAAAACCCTAGTGCCTCGGCCAGAACCTAAGAGTAGAAGAAACTTACCTGAGGCACTTGCGACGAGGACCAGGCAGCCAGCGAGCCGGCCGGCGGCGCGTCCACGCGCACGGCGGGCTACTAGCGCGGCCACGCCGCTAAGGCGCGGCCAGGCGTGGCCGCGAGCCACGAGAGGGGAGGCGAGGCGGCGCGGCCGGGGCTGCGACTGACCACGGTGCTAGCGCCGTTGAGATCACGAGCCGCCAGTGGGGTTTAGCGGCGGCAGAATTGGGGAGAGTAAGGGTTAGGGTTCGGCTACGGGTTCTATCGGGCGCGAGGAAAGAGGGAACGACGACAAGGCTAGAGGAGGAGAAGCTCACTCGAGGAGCTGCGGCGGCCGGCGCCGGAGCTGGGAACGGCGACAAGACGATTAGGGTTGGGGCGGCCGTGTTGCGTGTATGTGGTATGTGTGCTGCGTGTGTGTGCGGCCGCGTGAGCTTAGGAGAGAGAGAGGGAAAGGTTGGGCCTGGGCCGGCCCAACCTGAGCCGAGGGAAGTTAGGCCGATTTAGGCCCAACCAAAACTTCTGTTTTGTTTTTTTTTATTTATTCTTTTCCATTTTGTAGGTTCTTTCTTTTGATTTCAAATGTCAAATCAATTACTGAATTGTTTCAAATTAAAATCTAGTTAGTATAGAACTTAATATTATTAAACTATACCTAGTTTAATAAGAGTGTAATCAAATTAGATTTATGTATGAGCACACAAATATATCTTTACTGTTTTAATAAATAAATTTAAAGTATTTTCATTATTTTCATGTAATCCTCAATCCAGATAAAAGAATTTTAAAGTTATAAATTATTTTTATTTCCAAATAGTAAATCAACTAGATTATCAACTTAAATAGCCTTAGCACTAAATCAATATCTTGACTTAATTATTTTAAGTTTTATAAAACAAATGTCAATAATATTATTCTTTTTGGAGCTACCCAACTCAAAAGTGGTCATGCAATTCTATTATGCAGTTCAATTAAATTAAATTTGATTTCTTATTTTGCCTGGGAGAGTGATCATTACGATAGAGACGAGAACAATTAGCACCTAAGTTCTGCATCTCTGTATAATATCCACCAATATTCTTCTAGAGATTTATATACGCAATTATTTTAATTCTAGGAGCGGAGCTGAGCGAAGAATCCCAGGGCAACATTCATATTCTGGATTCTGAATTTGCTACTTCAGGCAAGTTTTGTTCTTGATCATATAGATCGTGTTTTATTGATTTTATTTGGCTGTCTTTTATTTAATAATCAATGTAGTTTTACCATCTTGCATCAAAAGAATATTTTATATTATGATAAAAGTTGGTCTTGATGAATGTGTCATGGATAGAAATTAAATATCTTGATGATAAGAAATGATTAATCTTGGGGAGAGTCGAAGGAAGGCTTGAATCTTGTATTAAAGTATGTTTATAAAATTAAGGACATAACCAACTGTCATTTCTACCCAGCGCCGTAATACCTGTATCGACCACAGACCTGGTATGGGATGGGTCTAGTCAAGTATCTTATCCAGATGCTAGTACACCTTCACAATGTGAACGTATATGTGTATGTATTATGATGAAAGAATGACCCGAGGCGGGTTTGGAGCTATAGGCTCAATTGGTGGTCGTAGCGGATGCGTCCGACTACGAAGGTATGGGAGTATCATACCAGTGGAGGGAACTAGTGGAAGGGTTGGAAAAAGACTTTGTTCTCTTGATGATGTCATGTATTATCAGAAATGCGGAGTACTGTTAACAAACACCGACATAGTAATCAAGAGATTCTGTGGGTAAAGTGATACCCCTCTGCAGAGTAAAACGTGGATATTAATTCACTCCTTGTTCTCAGGTCGAGAAATGTGTCACGGCAGGAAAGGAGGCCTACAGGTGGTCTCACCCTGTGGTAGAAATGTTCAGTAGAGTTTACTTAATAACTGGAGTCTTTTACAATTACAAATGAATTTATGAATCAAAACTCATCCTTGCTATTGTAATTCCTTGTTAGACTTTGAATACTCCTTGGGTGATGCAATGCCGATCAGTACACCAGAAGAAGACGTTTATCCAGGAGAGGACAACTGCGAGTTTGACCCAACTTACTTCAACACCGGCAATGAAGACTGACCACTATGATCATACCTAAACTATCTCCTTTTGCTGTAATAAAAATACTTATGCTTGTGTATGTACATAAGCTCTTGCTATGTTAAGCCATGTTTAATTAAGCCATGTTTCTGTTTCGCTACTCTGTAACAAACATTTGTCGGATAAAATGATTTTATTTGGGAAATGTTCACAGACCGGACGTGCTACCACGTGGGTGGTATGTCAGGTCGCCGCACGATATGATGAGCAGAACCTCATGTTTGACTTCGTCATGCACCTTCGCACTGAGTTTGAACCCATTCAGGCTCAACTCCTTGGGCGTATCGCACTCCCCACCATGGCTGAGGCTTTAGCTACATTGATTGTTGAGGAGACTCGACTTTGCCCCCTTGCTGGTTCTTCTGTGGTATCGTAGCGTACTATTCTAGTGGCTTCCCATCAGATGGATTCATCCCAAGTTGTTCTGGCATCTTCTTCCACCCAGGTTATCTACTCTCATTGCAAGAAACCTGGTCATTGTGTACAACGGTGTTTCAAATTACATCCTGAGTTGAAGCCACCGCATACATTGTATTGTTGTGGTACTTCTGCTGCATCTTCCCCAGTTTCTGTTAGTACTTTGGAGCCACTTTCTACTCAGCTCAATCATATTCAGACTCAAGATGAGTGCTCTTCAGGTTCTCATTCAACAGCGTACCTCCCCTGAGACCCCTTCTCGTTGGTTTGCTAGTCTTGCTGCTGCATTTACTTCAGCGTCAAGTACTGATTCTACTTGGGTTTTGGATACTGGAGCTTCCTTTCATATGACATCAGATGACTCTCAGCTACTATCATGTCGGCCTGTTACAGATGGAACTTGTGTTCATACAGCAATGGCACCTCATGCACAATTACCCATCAGGGTTCTCTTGTCACTCCTCACTTTATTGTTTCGAATGTGTCTCTTGTGCCCCAGCATTCTATAAATTTTATGTCTCTTGGACAAACTGCTTTGTCGGGTTTGATGATTCTACTTGTTTTGTAAAGGATCATCCGACAAGAGCTCTCATTGGTATTGGCCATTGCTGTAGAGACTGTAAGAGACTCTACACTCTTGATCGCTTGTGTCTTCCGTCAGTCTCTACTACTGTCGACTCCACCACCTCATCTTCACTGTCAACTTCCACATCTTCTGCCAGTTTTCCTCAGGGTCTAGGTCATTTATGTGGCACTTGTCTTTCTACATTAGTTCATCAGGGTGTTTTAGGTCGTGTATCTGTTGACACCACTTTTCATTGTATGGGTTGTAAGCTTGAAAAATAGCTAAAACTCTCGTATCTTTCTAGTACCTCTAGGTCTAGTCGTCCTTTTGCTTTAATTCACTCTGATGTTTAGAGTCCTGCTCCTTTTGTTTCAAAAAGTGGACACAAGTATTATGTTATTTTTATTGATGATTATTCTCGTTATACTTGGGTCTACTTTATGAAACATCGTTCTCAGGTATTATCAACTTATCAGTCTTTTGCTCACATGGTTCATACACAATTTTCCACTACTCTTTAGGTTTTTCGTTCTGATGCTGGGGTGATTTTTTGTCTACTGCTTTTCATCAGTTTCTTTCTGTTGAGGGGACCATTCCTCAGCTCTCCTGTTCCGGTACTCATGCTCAGAATGGTGTTGCTGAACACAAACACCGTCATAATATTGAGATTACTCGTACTCTTTTGATTGCATCTCATGTTCCTCATCATTTTTGGGCTGAGTCCATTTCTTCAGTTGTTTATCTCACAAATATACAACTGTCTTCTCGCCTTCATGGCAACTGTCCTGGCGAGGTCTTATTTTCAGCTTCTTCGGGCTATGTTCATCTTCTAGTTTTTGTGTGTACGTGTTATGTTCTACTTACACCACGTGAGCGTACCAAGTTAACTGCTCAGTCTGTTGAGTGTGTTTTTATTGGATATAGTCTTGAGCATAAGAGCTATCATTGCTATTGTCGTGGTATTGAAAATACCCTGGTAGGTTTGATGACATGTGCAACATGTGTTCCTTAACACGAGCTGACCGTGTGACGGGTCACCCCGTGTTGGACAATCTTAGAGATTGACACAAGGGTTTATACAGTTTCGGGCCTCAGTGGAGGCCCTAGTCCTGTCGGCGTGCTCCCGACACGTGTCGACTAGGGGGGCTCTCTCCCGGGGAGAGGGCTCCTAAGCACGCCTATTCGTTTTCGTGTATTGAGTACAAATGAATGTCTTAGGTTACAAGAGGGGGTACAAAGGTATATATAGGGCATCATGGTCTTTTGGCAAGGCCCGGGGCACCGATCTTGGACACGTGGTCACCATTGAATTCAGTGCCCCCTTCTCCGGGACGAGATCCCTGGAGAGGGAGACGCCTACTCCGGAGGACGGAGGCCGGAGGTAGGCACCCCCAACTCCGTGGGACGGAGTCCGAAGGTAGGACACCTCCTAGCCTGGGGGACGGAGTCCGGAGGTGGGCACCTCCGACTTTGGGGGACGAGGTTCAGAGGTTGGCACCTCCAGCCCCGGGGGACGCAGCCCGGAGGACGGGGTCCGGAGGTGGGCACCTCCGACTCCGGGGGACGGCGCCCGGTGGGCATCTCCTAGCCCGGAGGACGGCGCTCTTGACATGGCTAATATTTCTCCCAACAGCAACCCCCCGCACCCCGAAGGACATGTGATGTCGTCAGGGGATGCGACGAGTTAGAAGGAAAGCCCCTCTCCCGGAGAGCTTTGTGGGACACGAGGCGTTCTACTCCGGGAGAGGAGGATGTTATTTATATCAATCGCACATCACCTCAATTCTCGTGTGACTCCTCGTATTCACAGCCAAGATCTCTTGGGCTGACACGTGGCGGCCATCGGGGACACCTTATCCCTCTATATAAAGAGGGGCCCGCCCCTGGTGAGGGCAAGCCTTCTTCTCCTCTACTTTCATTTTCCAACAAATTTGTCAGGAGTGACTCCTCTCCCGGCCTTAGAATCTCTCCAGGAGAGACACACGAGATGGCATCAAAGGCGCGCGAGAAGGCGGCGGACGTTCCTCCAAAGAACGTGACCTCCGATTACCTCGGGGTCACAGAGTTCACCCCGGGGGACCGGGACACCCTCGTCTCCCGAAGGGTTTTTGCGGAGGGAGACATCCGTGTCCCAGAGGCAGGGGAGGTTACTCTGAGCCCCTAGGACGGGGAGGTGGCCTGCGACTCCCGAACCACCCCATGCTCCGAGACTTCCTCTGTGAGCACGGGATAGCGTTGAATCATCTGACGCCCAACGTCCTCGTCCGGATGGGGTTATTTTTATGGCTGTGTGAGACCGCCGCCGGTGCGGAGGGGACCCTCCGCCTCTTCCACTACTACTACCGGGTGATGGCAAAGAGTTCCCGGTGGTGAAGCACGGACCGAAGTCGACATGCGGGTCGGTCATATTGAAGCATGCCCCATCCCGGGCGGAGGAGTACCCAGTTGTGGCCTCCCAAGACCACTGGGAGGGTGGACCCGGAGGTGGTTCTACCTCCGAGCACGGGACCCGGAGGTGACCTACTCCTCGCGGCCTGCAACCCTCGGCCGTCCCTCTGGTTTCCCGACCTTGACGGTGGACGAAATGACCTCCATCGCCAAAATGGTGGAGGCCTACTCCTGGAGGAGCATGCGGGACTTAGCGGAGGAGTTGTTTCTCCTCTGGCTCAGCCCCTTCAGCCGGGGTAGGAGGGGTCTGGGACTTGGCCCAGAGCACAGACCCCTGAGATTCCCGGTGTCGCGGCGTAAGTCCCTCCTCCAGGAGTTCTTTTGGGGGGCTCCTTGAGGTGAAGTTTGTTTCACTAACCATGCATTTTTGTCTTGCAGTCAGGTCCTACGAGTCGACCCGGGAGAAGGCGAAGCACCTTCTCAGGAGGTACTATGAGGACGAGCACGCCCAGTGCCTCACCGTCATCGAGGAAGGCTCTCCTCAGAACTTAGTGGCTGAGGCCTTCGGGATGACTCTCCCGGCCCAGGTGCCTCTCCCAACCCCGAGCTCTCATAGGCGGAGGGAGACGTGGGCACTCCTAGCGGCGAAGCGCGCCAAGACCGTGCTAACCCCGGGCGAGAGCTCCAGTCAGGCCCACGCCCAATCCCCGGTGCCAACGCAGAGGGCAGTGGAAATGCACCGGGCCCCGGGGAGAGCGAGGCCTATTCCGACACGGAGCACCGCGGGGGCTCCCCAATCTCCAGTACGGGGGAGGTCTCTCCCCGGGCAAGCGACTCCCCCGCGGGGGTCCCGAGCCCCCAGAGAGGCGAGGCCTTCTTCGACTATGGCAACTCCCATGGGAACGCCTCGAACGCTGGGGGAGGCAAGGCCACCTCCGGCTCGGATGACTCCGGTGGCGACACCTCGGGGGTCGGAGGAGGTGGTTCCTCCGGCGCGAGCGACTGCCCCAGGGGAACTGCAGCCCCCGGAGCCGAAGTACGAGGGGAGCCCTACAAACATGGCCACGCTAGTCGCCCAACTTGATGCCTTGGGGGCATCGGGTGTGTACATTCACGTGGTTATCGAGGAGGATGAGCCCACCTCCGGGGACTACAGCTCTACCCCTTCTCCGGAGCAGGCCCTCCGGGAGGATCCCCCCAGCGTGTACTTCTGGGGTGCCGGTGCTCTCCCACGTCTAGACGCCCTCTTCGCCCCCGACGTCGCCCCTTACCCGGCACCACCCCCCGGGGAAGCGAGCCCTCACTCCTGACCAGGGGTAGCGCCTCAGTGACACCGCGCCCGAGGAGGGGGTTCCTTGGACTTCTTGTCACTCACCTCCGGTGGGGGACGGTGGCTGCAGTACCACAATCCCAAGGGAGGCCCTTCAGGGCTCCACGGGCGGTGACGATCCCCCGAACGGGGCTGGTGACGGGGGCTTATCGATGGGTGGTGAGATGAGACCCGTTCCTCGGTGAGGAAGGCATCCCTCTTCTCCTCGGAGGAGACGCGCAAGCTCTCCTTGGGTCTCGTTACCCCCAAGGTCCGAGCTCACGTCTGGGAGGGGGCATTGACGGGCACTATGGGGAGGTCATCTCCCTGGCCTTACAAGTGAGGGTTTTACTCCAACCGATTTTACTTTGTTTCTTAGTCGTCGTAACTAACCACCGTGCGATTGTAGACAACCGCCGTGGTGCGCGTCGTCCAGACCTGTCTTGCCCGGGACAACGAGGACATGAGCTCGGCCATAGTCGCCCTCGAGGTCGAACGCGACTCGGTCGTCCGGGAGCGGGATGCGGCTGTCCGGGCCAGGGAGGAGTTCGTTCGGGAGAGGGACGCGGCTGCCGGGAATTGGAGCTTGTTCAGGTGGAGCTGCTTGCTCCTGCGGAGTTTGCTCGGGACGCCGCCATCCGGGAGTTAGGGAACATCCGGGAGCAATTGACCACTTCTGAGCACGCCCACTCCCGAATGCTCTAGAAGGCGGAGTCGGCGAGGGCCCGCGCTCTCGTCTCGTCGGGGAATCGACTCCGGGCCACGCTAATCGGGCTTGGGGTCAAGTTCAATCCGGAGGAGAATCCCCGCAACCCGCTAGCGTCCTTGGCGGAGGCTCGCCGCTTCCTCACCCGGCACATTGCGGCGATCCCGGAGGCCGCAGATGTCTGGGCCCGAGCCTTGGCGACCACCACCATCGCGCTTGCGGCCTTCTTAGTCGAATACCAAGGGGTCAGAGCCCAAGTGATCGAGAGTCTCATCCCACGAAGTTTCTGCGAGTTCTACGAGCCCCACCGGAGGTCGCTTGAGGAGCTTGCGGGGGCTTTTTATGACCGAGTGATTGAACCCCCGAGGGCGAGGCGCCCTCAAAGGGCGGGCGAGGAGACTCCGGACGACGCCTCCTCTGGGGGGGGGACGACGCCGAGCAAGTATGAGCCTTCTGTCCCCCCTGGATAGTTTAGGGGATCTTTCTTTTGTTCATAGGACATTTTTTGCTATCTGTAGTTCTGTAGGGGGAACCCGGAGACTTGTAAATCATTGATCTTAATGAAATGAAAACTTTTTTTGCTAAGTTCGTCTCATTATGATCAGGTTGTTTCGCCGAGAAGATCTTTCTTCCGGGAAATTTGGCCCCCCTTTTGGTGGGGGCGTGCCAGTATACATAAATATACACATAAGAGAACATAGAATGTAAAATCTTAGAGGAAACAATGCACTTCATTAATTTTGAAAAGAATTATAAGTTACAAGTCCCTTTGGGATTTACAAGTTCTCATTGCGCCAAGGAAAGTACATCTTGACTTCAGGAGATTGCATGGTTCATGGTTCCTCCGGTCTTTTGAAAAGCTCCTGGTTAATTACATCTGCAAAACAAGTCCACAGAAAACCTCTGATTAAGCTGTGCTAATGCTCATCGTTTTCAAGCTTCAAAATAACTTTTTCCTTGATAAATAAATGCAATGCAGATGCCCATGCATGCAAGTATGCAAATCCATAGTCTGGTCAGTCTATGGTGTTATCACAAAATGTGGCCTTGATCCGTTTGAGACCTAGCCTTAGTTTTCGCACTAGACTCGCCCAGATTCTAATATGCGGAATTACGGGATCGTACTCGAAAATACTGAAACCCAAAGTAATTGCACAACTCTTTATTTCAAACAGGGCTTTACACGTCGAACGTTAGACACACTTGCCTACGTCGAAGGAATTATAAGTGTCTAAAACTCAAATAAGTTATATGACTCTTCGATGATCTAAACTAGACCTATTATAAGGTATTTATAGTCCAATCGTATGAATACATATCAGACTTAGTAACCTAAACGTATTAGACTCATATAACTAACTAACTAATCCTAAACAGATAAGCTTAGTTATATATATATTTGGATCGGATTACAATTCCGAACAGAGAACAAATTCCTTTTTATGGTCGCGAACCAATCCATGGTCGCAAAACCTTTCCGAACACGGTTAAGGTCACGAAGCCGTATGCGATCAGGACTTGGTCGCGAATCTGTATGCGATCAGAACTTGAAGATTCTCTCGGATCATGACTCCCTTGTTGAGAAGGAGACAACCCCTGTTGCGATCTCTCGATTAAACTGGAGATGTGGAAATTGGACTTGTCCATGTTCTTTGGTGTACCACTTTGCCGCACGTGCTCGTTGATCTTTCCGACCGATTCGAAAAGTCTCCTTGGTGCCACTGAAGGTGGTAGTTACCTTCTTCTCCAGAATCACATCTTCCCGTAGAGGCTCGTCTCGTTGATAGATCAAGACTTCAACAGATGGTACTATGGTATCTGGCTCATCATCCAGCATTGAAGGCTCGAAGAGTTTGAGGTGCTCAACATTGACAACCGAGTAAATATCCATATATGGAGGTAATTCGAGCTGACAAGCATTATTACCCACTTTTTGCAAAATCCGAAAAGGACCATAACGAATGGGTTTGAGTTTCTTACCTTCACCTTTAAGTCTCTCCTTACTCAGATGTAACCATACCATATTACCTTCTTGAAATTGCGCATGAACTCAGTGCCGATCATGTCGCGCCTTGTACTTAAGTTGGGCTTTCAGCAAGTTCTATTCAACCTCACGATGGAGTCGTTGAATACCTTCCAGGAATTTTTGTGCTCGATCCTGATCAGATGCTTCCTTGCTGTTCTGTGCTGAGGTAGGGATCACAAACTCCATGTCGAATGGACTCTGTGGTAGAAATCCTAAACAGACCTCAAACGGCGACTTTCCAGTCGAACCATGCACTGCTCGATTAAAAACAAACTGCAGGTACAGTATGCTTTCATCCCAGGTCTTCGGGTGCTTTGAGTTATATCCTCTCAAGAGATGAACGACTGTGCGATTTACCACCTCGGTTTGACCATCAGTTTGCGGATGAAAAACAGTACTCCTCTTTAGCTTGGTGTCCATCATCGTCCAGAGCAATCACCAAAAGTGACTAAGGAACCGGGTATCGCGATCAGACACAATAGAAGTCGGTAGTCCGAAGTGTGTCCAAACGTGTTGAAAGATTACCCGAGCTGCTTCTTCTCCCGTGATAGTCTTTCGACAAGGTATAAGAATAATCATTTTGGAGAACCGATCAACAACCACGAATAGATAGTCATGGCCACGTCGGGTCTTAGGCAATCCTCCTAAGAAATCCATGGATATGCTCTCCCATGGTCGCGATGGAACTGGCAAAGGAGTGTACAAACCTAATTTTCGGTTTGCCGGTTTTGAGATGCTGCAGAGACCACAGCCTCGAACAAAACTAGCCACATCTTGCTGCATACGCGGCCAGAACACATGTCGGTGAAGATTTTGCAACGTCTTTGTAACCCCAAAGTGACCAGCTACCTTCGATATGTGCGCTTCTCGCATCCATTGAATTCGAGGTGCTCCACGAGGTATGCAAAGTAAATTGCCCTTGTACAAGAGTCCTTCTCGACGAACGAACTCTGTAGGGTTCCCTGTTTCGACCTCAGTCAGTGCCGTTTGAAAATCAGGGTCTTCACTGTACATAGTGACATAGTCATCATGACATGAGGGCTCGATCTGCATGAACGCTGATAAACAGAGGGTCGTAACTGATGGTCGCGACAACATGTCCGCCAATTAATTGTGTACGCCCTTCTTGTACTTAATTACCAAATTAAACTGCTGCAGATACGACATCCACTTCATGTGTCGAGCTTGCTGTAGTTTGGACTGAGTTTGCAAATATTGCAATGGTTGATGGTCGGTGTGGACAACCTTCTCTTTATCCAGGAGATAACACCGCCAATGTTTCACGGCCTGATGCAGTGCGCATAACTCCTTATCATAAGTCGGGTAGTTCTTCTGAACTCCCTGGAATAACTTGGAGTGATATGCCACTGGTCGACCTTCTTGCATGAGCACTGCGCCCATCGCATAACCTGAGGCATCGGTTTCTAATTCGAACGGTTTCTGGAGTTTCGGCAAAGCTAACACAGGCGCCTCGCTGATCTTCCTTTTCAGTAAGAGAAACGTGTCCTCATGTTTCCCGGTCCACTCGAACTTCTGATCGATCCTAGTTAATGCATGCAATGGAGAAGCCACAATCGAGAAGTGTCGGATGAACTTCCGAAGATATTGGCATGCTCCCACAAAACTACGCATGTCCGTAACTGTTCGCGGTCACGGCCATTCGCGAATCACTTTTACCTTGTCTGGGTCAATTTGCAACGTACCGTTGCCGACCATGAATCTGAAGTAAAGTAGAGTTTGTTGGCCGAACTCGCATTTCTTACGGTTGAGGCGAAGTCGATATTGCCGAAGCTGTTCGAACACCTTTTCGACATGAATGAGGTGCTTATCCCACGAACGACTATAAACCAATATATCATCGAGGTACACGATCACAAAGTCGTCGATGAACTGTCTCAATACGTCATTCATAAGACGCATGAAAGTTGCCGGGGCGTTGCAGAGACCAAACGGCATGACCAGCCATTCGAACAGACCTTGTCGTGTTTTGAACGCGGTCTTCCACGTATCCTCCTCTCGGATGCTGACTTGATGATATCCTGACTTAAGATCCAATTTGGAGAAGACAACAGCATGCTTCAATTGGTCTAGCAGGTCATCAATACGAGGAAGGGGGTACTGGTTCTTGATGGTGATCTTGTTTAGTGCTCGATAGTCGATGCACATACGCCAAGTCCCATCTTTCTTTGGTACTAACACCACAGGAGATCCACAAGGTGAACTACTTAGTTGAATGACACCATCGTTTAGCAACTCACCAAGTTGTCTCTTGATCTCTTTATTCTCCAATACTGAGTTGCGATACATACTCAGATTGGGCAATGTGGCATCGGACACAAGCTGAATTTCGTGCTCGACTAGATGTTTCGGCGGACGACCCTGCGTAGTCTCGAACAGATCACTGTATTTCTCCAGCAGTCCCGACAAACGACCGGAATCCTCTCGGCACGCCAATGACAATGCTGGTCGAGTACCCTCACCTTGACCAATGGGTCGAATCATGACAAGCACATACTTGTGACATGCATTAACAATTCGTTTGGCTTGATTTGCGGTAATCAAGTTCGAAGTGTTGACGTGGATGTCTCTACTGATCACGAACTTAACTCCGTCTTTGGTGAGGTCATACTCTTGAGCTCGTCGATGGAAGTGAGCGTCTCGATCATACAGATACGGACTCCCAAAGATCACCTGACAGATATCGATAGGGACAACATCGCATTGCACCTCATCGATATATCGTGTAGAGATCGCAAACTTCAACACACACTGACTCGTAATCTGTTGGTTCACATCGGATGTAAATCAACCCAGCGGATATGGTCGAGGGTGTGTGGTTGTCTTCAAACCAAGTCGCCGAAGCAGTCCAACGGATACCAGATGCTTTTGACTTTCTGGATTGAATATCGCTGCGACCACTTCGTGCTTCACCTGGATGTTGATGGTGAACAAGTCCTCCGTTGGGTGATGTTCGTTTGGTGGATCGGAACCATTCTCCTTCGGCATTGCCATCAGAGACAAGGTCGTATCCGCCTCATTAACCGAATTCACTCGGACAACTTCTTCGTCTGGTGAAGTTGCAGTAGCCGTGGCTGTTCTTTTTCCTGGTCCATTTTTCTTTGGTCGAAGTTCAAGATGAAGCTTGTAGCATTTGTCCTTGATATGTCCCGTGACTTGACAATGTTCGCAAAAGGCACCCGTGCCCGATTTTGAAGCGTTCTTCTTCGGACTTGGCTTTTTCTTTGTCGAGGTTGCACTTTCCTTCGTGCTTTTGTCGCTGCGGGATTTGTTCTTCTTCTCGATCGCCATAGCAGTTGTGTCACGGTCGCAATGTCTTGGACGCCGAACAGACTTAGCTCAGTACTGATCGATTTCTGAAGTCCAGATGTGTACTTCCGAAATACCTGAGGGTTTAATAGTGAGATGCCAATGACTATTTCTTGTCGCCGAAACTCTGTCGTATAGTCTTGGACGGTCTGGTTGTGCCGTTGGTACAATCTGTGCCAACGCTCCCATCTCTCCTCAAGGTAACCCATCGGATAGAATTCTTGTCGCAGAAGTCATTTGAATTGACCCCACGCAAGGTCGTCAGCTTCACGCGACAAGGGCCTTCCACCAAGTCTTGGCGTGGTCCTTCATCTTCAAAGGTGCGAACTTCACCTTTTGAGCGCTACTGAACCCTTTCAGGTCAAAGTAGGTCTCAAGTTGATCGATCCAAGAATCTAGCTTCTCGGCATCGATCACCCCATCATATATGGGTATATCAATCTTAGCGTCGACCTTAAAAGATCCGACAGCTAAGGAGGTGTTGGCGAGGTCGTCGGTCTTGTGGTCGCCTTTGTCTTCATCTTCGTCTGCCCTGCGCAAGTCTTCACCAGTCTTCTCACCCATAACCTTCCCTACTTCAGGAGGTACAATCATGGCCTGCTGCTTAATCCAAGCAAGCACGGTTTCCATGTCGGTGGAGAGCTTAGCCACTAGTTCGGCTAGGTTAGCTTGAACAGGGGTATCGTCAGACATTGTCGGAGACGCGGCTGTAGGAACCGTCAATTGATCGCCTGGAGTTTCGCCGGAAGTTTTGTAACCCTAGCGAGTCTTCACCATCCACAAGATAGGAAAGTTGCTCTGATACCAACTTGATCCGTTTGAGACCTAGCCTTGGTTTTCGCATTAGACTCGCCCAGATTCTAATATGCGGAATTACGGGATTTTACTCAGAAATACCAAAACCCAAAGTAATTGCACAACTCTTTATTTCAAAGAGGGCTTTACACGTCGAATGTTAGACACACTTGCCTACGTCAAAGGAATTATAAGTGTCTAAAACTCAAATAAGTTCTATGACTCTTCGATGATCTAAACTAGACCTATTACAAGATATCTATAGTCCAATCGTATGAGTACGTATCAGACTTAGTAACCTAAACGTATTAGACTCATATAACTAACTAAATAATCCTAAACAGATAAGCTTAGTTATATATATATTTGGATCGGATTACAATTCTGAACAGAGAACAAATTCCTTTTCATGGTCGCGAACCAATCCATGGTCGCGAAACCTTTCCGAACACGGTTAAGGTCACGAAGCCGTATGCGATCAGGACTTGGTCGCGAATCCGTATGCGATCAGGACTTGAAGATCCTCCTGGATCAGGCCTTCGCCTCATCAGTGCCCGGCCAGGGGGTTGTTCGGCCTCATCGGTCGCGAACAAAATGGATGCCTTCGCCTCATCAATACCCGGCATGAATGGTGTCCGGCTTCATAAGTCACGGACAAAAAAGCATGTTGTCTTTGCCTCATTAGTACCCAGCAACATGTAAATTATGGATGGATGACTTGTGATAACACTTTTGACTTCCTTAACTTCAGAAAAAGTATATTGCATGTAGACAGCACATTGGAATATCCATTAAGGACTTAGTAGGATTTCGACTTGTCTTGACAGCTTCAAGCATGATTAATCATTGCAATAGCTCCTCTTCGACTTATTGGATGTGAGCTTTTCTAGTCTCTGATTGGCTTGAAACTTGGGGGAATAGTTTCTGGACAGACCCTTGATTGTTCATCAAAATTTGAGATCAATCGGACTGTCGGATTAGAAACTATCTTCATTACATTACTCGTACGTCAAGCTGGAATTCAGCAAGACAGAGCTGTTTACAATGGTATTGGTGGTCTTCTGATCCTCTGATTGAGGTGAAACTTGGAAGAATAGTTACAGTATGAACCAGCTATACTCCATAAAAATTAGGGGTCGATCGGATTTCTGGATCAGAAGTTATCATTGATCATCTCCCGTGGCACTAGCTGAATTTGCTTCTGGACAGATCACCTCTTCTGGTCGAATTGGACATCTAGAAGTCTTTGATTGACATGAAATTTAATGAAGAAGTTTCTCATAGAGTTTTCTGTTTACCATAAAAAGTTGGGGTTGATCGGACTTCTGGATGAGAAGTTATCATTGATCTATCTCCTATGGAAAAAGCTGTATTTGCTTCTGGATAGGGCACTTCTTTTGATCAAATTGAACCTTAGAGATCTTTGATTGACTTGAAAATTAGTGGAGGTGTTTTTCATAGAGTCCTATGTCCACCATAAAAATTTGGGGTTGATCGGACTTCTGGATGAGAAGTTATCAGCAATTTATCTCCCATGGTACAAGCTGCATTGCCTTCTAGACAGGGCACTTCTTTTGGTCAAATTGGACCTCTAGAGATCTTTGATCTTCTTGAAAATTTGTGGGCATGTTCCTCTTCAACTCTTCTATTCACCATAAAAATTTGGGGTCGATCGGATTTCTGGATGAGAAGTTATCATTGATCTTCTCCCATGAATCTTAGATCTTTGATCAACCAGGACCTTGGTAGTGTCTTGATCTTTGATTGAAAGTAAACAACTTTCAAATCTTTGATCGACGACGACATTGATGGGGTTTCTATCTTTGATCAAAAGATGAGCATACAATTTTTAGATCTTTGATCAACCGAGACCTTGGTGGCGTCTTGATCTTTGATCGAAAGTAAATAACTTTCAGATCTTTGATCGACGCGACCTTGGTGGGGTTTTGATCTTTTGATCAAAAGATGAGCATGCAATTTTTAGATCTTTGATCAATCAAGACCTCGGTGGCGTCTTGATCTTTGATCGAAAGTAAACAACTCTCAGATCTTTGATCGACGGCAACTTTGGTGGGGTTTGATCTCTGATCAAAAGATGAGCATGCAATTTTTAGATCTTTGATAAACCGAGACCTTGGTAGCGTCATAATCTTTGATTGAAAGTAAGCAACTTTAAGATCTTTGATCGACGGTGACCTTGGTGGTGTTTGAATTCTGATCAAAAGATGAACATGCAATTTTTCGGATCTTTGATCAACCGGGACCTTCGTGGCATCATGATCTTTGATCGAAAGCAAGCAACTTTCAGATCTTTGATCGACGGTGACCTTGGTGTGGTTTGATCTCCGATTGAAAAAACGGATATGCAACATTTAATTGTTGCTCATGAATAGCTAGCATGGGCACCAACGAACAGGGCTCCAACTCTGATATGCAATGCATGATGATGCATGCTTGTAATAAATTATTGCTTACCCATGGTAACCTTCACGGGCTTGAGTGGATCCGCAGTCGTCGGCCTTCTGTCGCTTTCTCTCCACCTCTCGTGCCTCCACCTTGTGTGCCTATCTCCCTCTTGTGCCCTTGTATAAATGGTTAGCACCCCCCTCTCTATTTATAGGGCCTCCATGGGTTGGTTACAATCAGAGGCAATCAGGGGATTTAATTTCGAATAGAAAATATACTTCCCCTTTTAAAAAACTATTTCCTAAATGAAAGGATACAGGAGAGATTCTTTCCCAAACAAAAGGATACTGAAAGATTATTTCCCAAACAAAGGGATACAGGAAGATTATTTCCTTTTTTCCAAATCTCGAGCCGTTGTCGGTTCGGCCATGCTGAAACTAGACTCAGTTTGACCAGACCTGTTTCGACCAGGCCAATTTTGACTAGTTTTTTTACTAGGTTTGACCAGTCCAATTTTGACCAGTTTGTTGACTAGTGGAGTTTTTGTCCTGGTTTTTGATCATTTTTTTACAGTCCAAATATATGTGTATTTTTATTTTAGTCTTTTTGGTCACATGGGACTTTTCTAATGAATTTTTAATTAAAAAAATTCATTGAACACAGGTGTTTGGGACGGGGCTCCCGGGAGAGGGCATGAGGAACCTTCCTAGCCTTGGGACTCCCGCCTCAGAGGTCCCCTGGGGGGGGAGCCCTACTCCGGTGGTTGCCAGATTAGCACTTGGCAAAGTTTGACAACCACCACGCGGAGTTGCCCAAGCCTCCCCCGGGACTGTGGGAAGTTTTTCCCTTGCGAATTCGACCACCCACCGGGTATGAGCATTGGCCAGAGGACGCATTGCACGCGGCGAGCCGGAGGATCTAGAGCATATACAGGGACTTGTGGTGGGAGCTCGAGGAGGAACTCGGAGGGCACTAGTTCCCCGTCTTAGCCGGAGTAGGTTATCCTCCGAATTAGTGCCCCGGGAGAGCTCAACTCCCAGTTATGTACACCCTGGGCCTATCGGGAGAGGCTGTCTCCCGGTTTGTTTTCTATCAATAAAAACGGTGGCACTTGGTGCTTTGTCTAACTTTGATGTGTCAACGCGTTCTTCTAAGAAACAAATCTGCGGGAGAGGGGCTCCACCTCCGGAGGGAATGACTCCTCCGGAGTGGAGATGACCTACTCCGGGGGAGGTGGCCCCTACTCCGGAGGACGAAGATCCGGGGGAGCGAGGGTCCACCTCTGGAGATGACTCCCGCTCCAGAGGAGGTGACCCCACCCCTCCAGAGGAGAGGAGATGACTCCTCCGGAGGACGGAGGTTCGGAAGAGTGAGGCTCCGCCTCGGGGGAATGAAGGTCCGGGGGAGCGAGGCTCCCCCTCTCAGAGATGATGACTCCTACTCCGGAGGACGCACGTCCGGAGGAGGTGGCCCTTACTCCGGAGGATGAAGGTCCGGGGGAGCAAGGCTCCACGTCCGGAGATGACTCCTGCTCCGGAGGAGGGGGTTCTAGCCCCCGGGGGGGACCCCCCTCGGGGGAGGTGACTCTTCCAGAGGACATGGCCCCTACTCCGGAGGACGGAGGTTCGGGGGGGCGAGGCTCCCCCTCCGGGGGATGAAGGTCCGGGGCAGCGAGGCTCCCCCTCTAGAGATGACGAATCCTATGGAGGAGATAACTCCTACTCTGGAGGACGGAGGTGGCCCCTACTCTGGAGGACGGAGGTCCAGAGAAGCAAAGCTCCACCTCCGGAGGAGGTGACTCCCACACCGGAGGACGAAGGTCCGAGGGAGCAAGGCTCTACCTCTGGAGGAGATGGCTCCTACTCCAGAGGACGGAGGTCCGGGGGAGCAATGCTCCGCCTCCGGGGGACGAAGGTCCGGGGGATGGCCCCTACCCTGGTGGAGATGGCTCCCACTCCGGAGGAGGTGGCTCCTACTCCAGGGAACGAACGTCTGGAGGAGGTGGTCTATACTCCGGGGGACGGAGGCCCGGAGGAGGTAGCCTCTACTCCGGGGGACAGGAGTGCTAAGCCCCCGGCCTGGAGGACCTCTCTCCAAGGAAAGGATCTTCCAGGATAGGAAAAGTGTCGTGGTGTAAAAAGTACCTCGGCAGATTTGATGACGTGCGCAACATGTGTTCCTCAACGCGTGCTGACCGTGCGACGGGTCACCCCGTGTTGGACAATCTCAGAGATTGACACAAGGGTTTATACAGGTTCAGGCCTCAGTGGAGGCCCTAGTCCTGTCGACGTGCTCCCGACATGCGTCGGCTAGGGGATCTCTCCCGGAGAGAGGGTTCCAGAGCACGCCTATTAGTTTTTATGATTGGAGTCAAATGAATGTCTTTCCTTACAAAAGAGGGTTACAAGGGTATATATAGACCCCAAAAGAAGCAAATTACTAAACTACCCCTGCTACAACCGTAGGATCGGGGGCAAAATGGTCTTTTGACGAGGTCCAGGGCACCGATTTCGGACACGTGGCGGCCCTCGAAAACAGTGCCCACCAGAGGAGCGCCGGGGGAAACCTCTCCCGAACCCGGAGAATGGGCTCCGGGAGAGGTCTTCCCCGGTCCGGAGAAGGGGCTCCGGGAGAGGGGCTCTCCCTAGCCCGGAGGAGGTGCGCCGGGGGAAGTCTCTCCCGAGCCCGGAGGAGGGGCTCTGGGAGAGGTCTTCCCCGGCCCGGAGAAGGGGGCTCCGGGAGAGGGGCTCTCCCTAGCCCGGAGGAGGCGCGCCGGGGGAAGTCTCTCCCAAGTCCGGAGGAGGGGCTTCGGGAGAGGTCTTCCCCAGCCCGGAGAAGGGGGCTCTGAGAGAGGGGCTCTCCCTAGCCCGGAGGAGGTGCGCCGGGGGAAGTCTCTCCCGAGCCCGGAGGAGGGGCTCCGGGAGAGGTCTTCCCCGGCTCGGAGAAGGGGGCTCCGGGAGAGGGGCTCTCCCTAGCCCGGAGGAGGTGCGCCGGGGGAAGTCTCTCCCGAGCCCGGAGGAGGGGCTCCAGGAGAGGGCTTCCCCGGCCCGGAGAAGGTGCCCCGGGAGAGGGCTCTCCCTAGCCCGGAGGAGGTGCGCCGGGGGAAGTCTCTCCCGAGCCCGGAGGAGGGGCTCCGGGAGAGGTCTTCCCCGGCCCGGAGAAGGTGCCCCGGGAGAGGGATCTCCCTAGCCCGGAGGAGGGGCTCCGGGAGAGGCCTCTCCCGAGCACGGAGGAGGCGCACCGGGGGAAGTTTCTCTCGACCCCGGAGAAGGGACTCCCGGGGTGAAGTTTCAAATGTTTGCTAGTATTTTCCCCCAACAAAAAGGACCGTGTTTGGGTGGCGCGAAGCCCTTGGTCTGGAGTGGCCCTCTCGGGAAGTAACCATCCGGGAGAGAGAAAACGACCGTATCGGGCTAAAATCCCCATCTTGCTTCTGGTCATGGAGAAATTCCAAAAAAAATCCCAAGAGAATCTCGGGATCAGCGGGGCATTTTACTCGTGTAGGGGCCCAATTTGTCTCCACCCCCTGCAGCGGGGGGTGGCTTGGCTTAGAAGGGGGGCACCCGCGAGGGGTTGTTCTCATGCAGCGAGTATGGGGATTTGATTAGAAATTCCATCGATCGAATGCGACCTATATTACTCCTGGAGGAGGAAGAGTGTAAGAATGAGCTCTAGAGTGTATGGGGGGGACTAGTCCCCCAAAGTGACTCGTTACCTCGGTTCTTTGAGAACCGGGTTGCCGCTTACGCCCTCAGTCCACGAGGGGATATTGTAAGCCGCTCTAGGGGGAATGAGGCTCCCGCCATCGGGACTTTTAAGGGCTAAGTGGGAGCCCATAACCTCCTCGTAATGAGGGCATCCTCAAAGGGGCATCCTCGTGGGGAGAGTATGCTCAAGATGAGGGCATCGCCTCAGGGGTGGTTAGAAAGGATATTCTATAACAGAAGACACAGTAGGGATAAAAACCATTTGCATTGATTTAAATGAGCTGATACAACGCCCCCCCTTCGCTGGATTGTAGAAGAGGGAGGGAAAGGCCCTGAGGCCATTGTCAAAACTCATCGCGCCTTCCCCTTGCGAAGTGGCGAGGGGAGAAGGGGGAGGTTCGGAGACTAAGTGTAGAATTTTTGGAGCAAGTCCGCATTCCACGTGTATTTCAGCTTTTGGTATTCGAGAGTGGAGAGCTTGTAAGCCCCTGAGCCAAGGATCGTGGCGATCCTGTATGGCCCCTCCCACTTTGGGCTGAGTTTCCCTTGAGCTTGAGGGTCGGTGACGCGCTTAAGGACGAGGTCGCCCAAGCTGAAAGTTCTCCCCCGAACACACTTATTGTAAGCGCGTGCCATTTCACGTTCGTAAATGGCATTGCAGAGGAGGGCTTTGTCCCGTTCTTATTCGACGAGGTCCACCTCCAGCCTTTGGTTTTCTTCGTTGGCCTGAAACGCGGTGGCCGAGACTCCGTCGAGGAGTTTGACTCGCAGTGATCGGAAACTGATTTCCGAGGGAAGCATCACCTCAGCCTCGAACAAGCGAGAACGGGGTACGTCCCGTTGCTCAACTAGGGGTCATTCTCATGGAGCAGAGGATGCTCAGGAGCTCGTCCGCCCATACTCTGCGCCTGGAGGCACTTTGCTCCAAGCGACGACGAAGCCCCTGGAGGATGACTCAATTAAGGCGCTCGACTGCCCCATTGCTCTTGGGGTGAGCCACCGAAGCAAAATGAGGGGTCGTTCCCAAATTTTGACAAAACTCACAGAAGATCGCAGAGTCGAATTGGGTTCCGTTGTCCACGGTGATCTCCCGGAGAACCCCGAAGCAGCACACTATGTTCTTCCAAAAGAACTTTTACACTGCCCGGGACATGATGGTGGCCAAGGGTTCAGCCTCCACCCACTTGGAGAAGTAGTCCACGGCTACGAACACGTACTTGTATCCCCCCGGCGCCGGGGGGAATGGGCCTAAGAGGTCCATTCCCCATCGCGCGAAGGGCCAGGTGATTGGAATGGATTGTAGCGCAGCGGAGTACAGGTTGGAGCCCTTCGCTATCTTCTGACAAGCCTCGCACGCGGAGACAAGGTCTCTCGCGTCGCGGGCGACTATCGGCCAGTAGAAGCCTTGCCGAATAGATTTTGTAGCGACGGCCCGAGGGCCAAGGTGGGAGCCGCAGCATCCCAGGTGGACGTCCTCGAGGAGTCTTATCCCCTCCTCCCGCAGGAGGCAGTGGAGCAACGCGGAGGCCCCTCTCCTGTATAGCGTCCCTTCCACCAAGACATACGCCCGCGCCTTGGTGTGAAGGCGTTTAGCTTTGGCGTCATTGGACAGGTCCCCCTCTCCCTAGATGCAAGAGACAAGGGGGTCCATCCAGGATGTGACCTGGACGATCTCCGTAACGTGAGGGTCACACGACTCAGAGTCCAGTGACAAGGATTATCACCAATGCTAGTCAGTTGTTTAAACTTATATCATATTCAAGTCGGGTTCGGATGTGATATGTGTTAATGTGTCTTAGCAGCCATTATGGTCCTAGACGGACAGCATCTTGTACTACAGAAGGGCGCGGATACAAAGACAGTTTATGGTCGCAGTACTTATGCGGTCATTAGGTCGCAAGCTATGCGCGGTCAGAAGGTCGCTAACTATGTGCGACTAGGATAACTCGGGGGTGTTTGAGTATTTACCAAACACGTTCCCAGGATTAAGATAACTTCTCTCACATTAGAAAACAGTCACATGTAGGTTAACGTGTGCAGTTATCTACAATTGCACATGCTTAACCGGTGAAGAAGATGGGTATGGTTATACGAACTGCACCATGGCAACCGTCCAGAACTGTTGCGCATTGGCATCCTTTCATTATGTATAAAAGAATGGCTTATGCACGATCTAAGGGACAGTTAATTTTCAAGACAACAAGTCAACAACGCTTGAAGACTTATAAATAGTTAATTAGACAGAAGTGTAAGAAGAGATCATCGCCTGTGATAATCTCTTCCCTTTGTAACCTCTTTTCTCATACATAGTGAAATCACAATAAGACGTAGGGCTATTACTCCCACCATCGAGGGTCTAAACCTGTATAAATCTTCATGTGCCTATTTCATTGCTTATCCTATCTTACCTGAGGGCACATTGAAAAGTCTCACATACAACTCACAAATCTGTGTAAGATCGACAGAGGACCCTGAGTCCAAATCGTCGACATCCGCGTCGGGGGCCACCGCGGAAGGCTTCAAGATAACCTCCAAGAAAGCCCCCTCGGGGAGGGGCCCTTGAGTACTTGCCGCCCGCACGAGGGCGTCAGCACGGTCATTGTCCCTAAGTGGGATACGCCGCACCTCGAGGCCTTCGAAGTGGTTTTCCATCTTCCGGACCTCCTCGAGGTAGAGGCTCCGGTTTGCGTCATGGCACAAGTAGGACTTGTCCAATTGACAAACCACGAGCTGAGAGTCCCCCTTTACAAGGAGGCGTCGAATGCCCAAGGAGCGGGCGAGGCGTAGCCCTAGAAGAAGGGCCTCATATTCCGTCGCCGAAGAGGGTCTAGTGGTCGCCACGCGGTGGTGGCGCGGCGTGTGCTTCCTCCTCTGGTCTGGGGACCAAAGCCAATTCAGCCACAAAGTCCACGAGGACTTGCGACTTGATCGCGGATCGTCCGGTTAGGGAGAGGGAGAAAGGGGCTAGCTCGGCCCCCCACTTCCCTATCCAGCCGGTGGCTTCCTTGTTCCGAAGCACTTCCCCCAGGGGGAGAGAGGACGGCACCGTGATGGGGTGGCCCAATAAGTAATGGAGAAGCATCCTTGATGCCATCAGGAGAGCGTAACAGATCTTCTCCATCTTTGTGTATCTCATTTTGGAACCTTCGAGAGCCTTGCTCACATAGTAGACGGGGTGCTGCTGCCTGTCTTCCTCCTTGGCAAGGACCACGCTGATGGCGACTGGAGTGGCCGCGAGATAAAGGAGCAGGGGCTCCCCTTGGTGTGGGCTCACGAGCATTGGGGGGCTCGTGAGGTACTTTTTCAGATCTTCGAACGCGGCCTACGCCTCAGGGGTCCAGTGGAACCCCGAGAGGTCGCGGAGGATCTTGAAAAATTGGAGGCTGCGCTCCCCCGAGCGCGAGACAAAGCGACTCAGCGCGGCCAGGTGACCGGTGAGTTGTTGCACATCCTTGACGGAACGCAGCGGAGGCATGTCGAGAAGGGCCCAAATTTTTTCGAGATTGGCTCAATTCCCTGCTAGGACACAAGGAACCCGCGGAGCTTCCCTCCGCGAACGCCAAACACGCATTTTTTCGGGTTAAGCTTTAAACTGTACTTGCAGAGATTGTGGAAGGTTTCTCCTAAATCTTCGAGGTGAGCGGCCGAGAGCGGACTCTTGATGACCACGTCGCCAACGTAGATTTCCACGTTGCAGCCGATTTGGTCCTTCAAGACCAAGCACATGAGGCGTTGGAAGGTCACCCCCGTGTTTTTCAACCCGAAGGGCATGTGGACGTAGTAGAAGGTGCCGATAGGAGTTATGAAACTCGTCTTTTCCTCGTCCTCCACGGCCATTCGGACTTGGTGATAGCCTGAATAAGCGTCCAAGAAACACATCAGCTCACATCCCATGGTGCAATCCACCAATTGGTCGATCCGTGGGAGTGGGAAGTCGTCTTTTGGGCAAGCTTTGTTGAGGTCTGTGAAGTCGACACACATCATCCACTTGCCGCTTGCCTTCTTAACGAGGACGGGGTTTGCTAGCCACTTGGGGTGTAAGACCTCCCGAATGAACCCTGCCTCTTAGAGTTTTGTGATTTCCGCCTTGATGGCTTCTTGGCGCTCAAGAGAGAGCTTCCTCAGCTTTTGCTTCATCGGGGGACGACCAGGCATTACCGCGAGCTTGTGCTCGATAACTTCCCTAGGTACACCTTCCATGTCCGTAGGCTTCCACACGAAAACATCCGTGTTTTCACAAAGGAAGTCGATGAGTTGTGCTGTGTGCTCCTTAGGGAGGTCGGCCCGGATCTTTGACGGCCTTCCCCTCGCTTTTTTGGGAGGGGGGACTTCCCGGAGGTCCGCCTCGGGGCGAGGTTTGGGAAGAAACTTCCTTGGGAGCGTGATTGGCACGTCCGGGGTTGGGAAGGAGCTCCCTCCCCCCGGGGCTTTTATCAGGTTGACGTCCCCAATCACAGCGGTGGCACGCTCATAGAGGGAGTGAGCCACGTCCTGGTCACCCCGAGCGGAGATCACCCCGTTTGGTCCGAGGATTTTCATGCACAAGTAGCTTTGGTGGACAGCTGCTCCTAGGCAGTTGATCGTGGTTCTCCCCATTATGGCGTTGTAGGAGGAGGGGAGATCCACCACATCAAACCAGACCATTTCGGTTCGATAATTATCCGGGGCGCCAAATGTCATCAGGAGGTCAGCCCTGCCCACGAGGTGTATAGTTTTTCCCGGGACGAAGCCTTGCAAAGGCCCCGCCGCGGGTTGCAAGAGCTTTTCATCCACCTGCATTTCCTTGAACGCCTTTAGATAAAGGACTTCCGCAACGCTCCCACCGTCGACCAAGATTCGGGCAAGGCGGCAGTTGAATACGGTGGCGGAGACGATTAGCGCGTTGTCATGGGGGAAGCGCACCCTGCGCGCGTCCTCTGCGATGAACGTCAGCGGGATGTCCGACCACTTTGGTGGCCGGGACGTGTTAACGACCCCTATTGCCTTCATTCTCGCACATATTCCTTGCGCTGGCGTTTGGAGTCTCGCCCGAAGGCGGATCCTCCCAAGATGACATTAACATGTCTCTGGGAGGTTTGGAAAGGGAGCTCATCGTTCGAGCCCCCTTCCTGGCCTTGCCTCTAATGTCCTCCCGGTGGAGCAGGGAGTGCTGCCAGGGTTGGCGACAGAAGGGGTAAGGAGGTAGGGCCTTCTCCTCTCCCCAGCCCGTGCTGATCAAGAAATGTCGCGAAATCATTAGTACAGAAAAGCTTTCTTCTATCGGTAAAAAAAACCCTTCTACTATCGGTTTTTGTACCGATAGAGATAGACACGATAGAACAAGACAGAACATTTTCTATCGGTAAATAACCGACAGAAAAAATTAACAATTCTATCGGCATATTAGGAGTGTACCGATAGAAAACCCATCGTAGTCTGACGTTAACGGTGGGAAAAGTACCACTATTCTAACGGTTAATTACATGATTACCGACAGGAAAATATTACTATTCTATCGGCACCTTATTATTGTACCGATAGAAAACCTGACGTTTAGCGTTGGGAAAAATACCCATATTCTAACGGTTAATTATAAGTTTACCGACAGAAAAAAGTGTAGCACTCTCTCGGTTGGAATAGTAATATTCTAACGGTTAATTATAAGTTTATCGATAGAAAAAATCTTAGTACTCTCTCGGTTGTGTATGAGTTCACCGGCAGAAAAAATCACACTCTTCTAACGGTTAATTATAGGTTTACCGATAGAAAAAACCACAGTAGTCTCTCGGTTGTGGATGAGTTCACCGGCAGGAAAAGTCACATTATTCTGACGGTTAATTACAAGTTTACCGATAGAAAAATGAGTAGTAGTCTCTCGGTTGTGGATGAGTTTACCGATAGAAAATTTGTAGTGGTCTGTCGGCTATGAATGAATTTACCGATAGAACATTCACATATACAGTACGTTTACATTTACAATACAGTACATTCACATATACAGTACAGATGCAATACATTATAGATTGGATACACAATACAATACAGATGCAAAGAAGGGTAAATTCACAGAACAGATTGACACATTAGACAGTTATTCACATTTATTCACATATATATGGACAAATACAAATTGCAATCCAATGTGGACATTTATTGACATATATTTATTCACATGTATATAAACAGTCTATGCACAGAGTACACGAAAAAGAGAAAATTATCATGGCGGATGGTTGGGCGCAACTTCCTCCATGACATATTGAGCCCAGATTTGTCGAAGATCTCTAATCTTTGCATTTTCGTATGAGTCTTTCGACATGGCGATCTGCAAGCATGTGTGAATACTTAGTAACTAACTTCCTAATTTAGAACGTGACACCCAATTTTCAAATTTGAGTTAGCTATCGATGCTTACCTGGGGGAATTGGGCAAAGTTTGTCTGCACTAGGTCGTACATGTAGCGCAACACATAAAACCCGCATTCCCACGATTGCGGCTGCTGATGGCACTGAGATAATTGCATATGCGAAGACATGTTAGCTATTGTTTCCATAAACTAATTAAGCATAAACAAAAAGTCTTGTGAGTACCTCATATTCTTTCCAAGCTAGTAGGGAGCCCTGCGGTGCGCCATGTCTCCCTCCAGCGGACGCATATTTATCAAAAGCCCTGCATTTCAGTTAGTATTGCCCGTTAATGTATTATCATTAGCTAGTGAGGTGAAAATTTAAATCAAACATATAAGTTACTTACGCCTCCATATTCCCGTTGACCACATATTCGATCGATAATCTGTCACGCATCGAATCGAGGTAGTACACCTCGTTCCTCGGCGGACAGATCACGATGAGGATCCAGTGGCCCCTGCATTGTACGTAAAAGAGGACCGCTAGCTCAAAGTATATCTCAGGTGTAACATACAAGATAGAGTTAAATTAGTACGAAATACACTAACCTTTGGTGGTACGGCACCAGAATGAACTCCCTGTCCTGCTGCGCCATCAGCGCCTTGGATATGTACAGCTCAGCGTGCGCGGCGTCGTGCTCTAGCATCGTGAGGCTTATTTTCTCTGGGTCGAGGAAACCCACCTTGTCACACGCAGTCCCCTGGTAGCCCAGCGGCAGGCCACTTCAATTAATGAGCACGTATGTTAGATTATGCAAGTTGAGTGTACTGAGTAGGATGTAATCTAAAATGTGTAGGATTTACCGGTTGTATTACAAGACACTTCTTGGGCCACTGTACGTAGGAGCCCACTGCCTCAGCAAGTGTCTGCAGTTCCTCTGTTGGGACTGGCAACGGAGAATCGTTGTAGCCCGGCATGGCCATGTCCACCTGTACCTTTGCGAAACCCAACCGCAGAGGTACACAGTGGACCCGGACATCCGACCCAGACGGATATACGAAGCCGTGTCCAACCACTTCCTGTCCGGCACCTACGTGATTCTGTAGGGTGGAGCCGGATCTACGAAACTGGACTTCCATGACACAATGGCTCCCACGCCCCGTGTCCGCTCGGGATGCTCCTTATTTCCTAGAGCCCGGGTGAGGATGTCGTTCTCCCTCTGCGGGGTAAACAATCCCTCCGCTGCCTCATTCTCAAAAGAGATCTGTTACATTTAAAGGTACCTTGTGAGACAAATTGCCTTATATACACTTGTGCGGACACAGTTTACGAGGTTAGCCAACTTACCATTCGTCTCACAACGTCGGCGTCCCCAGGGGTTGCGAACTGCACAGACCCCGTGGACGACACGGACCCCCTCCCCTTCCACCATCGCTTGCACCTCTCATCCCGGATCTCGGAGAGCGGCAACTCAGGGGTGTCGATGACAGGATTTTGCTCGTCTTCCTTCTTCCACTACTCCTCCTTCCCCGCATAGCCCCGGGATCTGAGCCGATGCGGGTGGTCGTTCCTCTTCTGGATCGCCCTATTCTTCTCGCTAAGGGCCTTGAACTCCTCAGTCCCCTTCTGCTTGGTGAATTCCTCCCATACCTCCTCCGATATGAAGGGGTACTTCTCGCAAGGAGATTTCCCCGCAGCGAAGAAGTTACTGACGAGCCAGCTCTTAAAGGTTTTCCATGTTCCGTTCATGTCCTTCAAGCAGGCAGTCCTAGGTGTATCGTCGGGGATGTTCCACTTAGCCTGTTTCCGAAAAATACATACAATTAATCACGAGTTAGTTAAACTTTAGTATAAGCCAAGAGAACGTGATTACGAAAGAGTTCAGCGATTTCAGTTAATTTAACCTTCACTTCCGCCCACAACCTATCCCTCTCGTCCGCCGTCACGTCCTTCCAGCTCTGGACGGTGATCTTCACCCTTTCTTTCGCCAACAGCCCAACGTAGGCCGCGTACCTCCCAGCATTCTTTCCAATCGGCCTCCCAAATTGGTTGAACTTACAAGAAAGATCCGTGCGTTTGGCCAAACGCCCCAACGTCGTCGCGCCTCGCCCCACCCTCTTGCGCTGGGATGTAACAGCTGCATCTTCAGTAGTTATGATGGGGTTGGCCCTAGTCGAACCACTAGTACCATCCGATGAAGACGACGACATGTCTTCCCCTACAAAACCTTCAACAAACTATATATATGGCAATTAATTCGCCTTGGAGTTCCATAACTCAGCCCAGGACTGGAGACTAACTAGGGCGGCAAAAGGGAAAATAATACAAAAAGAAAGACATGCATAAATTACTTCCTGAACTCTTCAGAAATATTTTCTATCGGTAAACACATGAGCTGCCGATAGAATATGTGTAAGAACACCTCCAACATATAATGTGCATTACATGGCAGTTGGATACAATTGATCACACATACAGCAGTATAGATAAGTTAAAATCTCAAAACAGGTTCATTACAGCACTGGAACATATTATGTAAACCCTAATTTAAATCAACATTGCCTGCGGAATGTACATAATCCAACACAATAGGGAACCCTAGTGTAATTGCAAAACTCGAAGAATTAGTACGTGCAAAACACTAGGATCAAATAAGGAAGATGCTGGAAATAGAACGACGAATTAGGGTATTTACGGCGGCGATCAGTTCTGGTGATGGAGAGGCGGTGTAGAACGCAGCGGCGGCCGGCGAAGGACGAAAATAAGAACCGGTGGCAATGGCAAACCAGTGTCCAGCCGGCGATCGTCGTGTGGGAGAGAGGAAGTGAGTGGTCACGGCGGAGGTTGTGGTTTTCTTCGCTCTCGAAGAGACGCAGTACTCTAAGGTGGAACTGTTCGAGTGGAGGGAAACCCAAGGGCCGTGTACGAGTAATAAAGCAGTGGAGGAAATTTTCTATCGGTACAACAAATTGAAGCCGATAGAATTATGTACTTTTCTATCGGTACAAAAAAATAGTACCGATAGAAAAAGCAAATTTTCCGGAAAAATATTTGAAGTAGTGGATGTTTTTTTCTATCGGTATAAACAATAAAATCCCATGAGACCAATTTTCCCCAGAAAATTTTTTTAATTAAGTGCTTGAGATTATAGTATTGGGTGCCCTTTTTCTATCGGTAAAAACAACAAAATACCATCAAAGTCATGAAAAGGTACACACAATTTAACATCAAACAGACCGTGGTTGAAAGCTGCAGAATGATAAAGAAAGAGGGAAGATAGCCGGAAAATTGGAAAATTGACATAAAAAGAAATTGTTCATTCATTGTTGTTTTATCACTTACAAAAAAAAAATAAAACCCAATACTGACAGAAAACGTTTTGAAGTGCCTGAGAGAAGTGCCTGAGACACATGAAAGTAGCGGATGTCCTTTTCTATCGGTATAAATAACAAAATACTGTCAGAAAAAAGGGATTTTTGCATAACTTAATTTGAAGAAGCAAGAGGCTGCGGTGAGATTTTTGCAAGTGCTATTTGAAGGGAAGAATTAAGTATTTACGGGATAAAGGTACTGTACATGTTAGAACTCATGCTGTGGAGTAAAATTGAGATGTATTAATGCTGTGAACTAGCTTATCATTAAGTTCTAAAGAAAAATGTACTGCTTGATGTATTAATGATAAGTTCCTCACCTTGCTGCAGAACTTGTGGGCTGTTTGCTTGGCATTTATCCCTGAAATAGAAATTAATCATCAATGGTTCTCAACCCATAATCCTTCTTCGTGGTCATCTCGCAGATACGTTGTTTCGTCGATATCTTCAGTACGGATAGATTGAATGTCCTCTAAAAATGGAGGTATTTCATCGAATTGGTTATACTCCTCTTCGTCGACAACATCTTCGACCCCAACAATACGTCTCTTGCTGTGGAGGACAACATGCAAGTTTGGATTGGCCGGGTCAACGATGTAGAATACATGTGTGGCTTGCTTTGCAAGTATGAATGGATCGTCTTGGTGTCCGACTCTACCAAGATCGACGAGAGTAAACCCGTAACTGTCAACTTGAACACCTCGAGGGATTTCGACCAATTGGCATCGAAACAGGGGAATCTTAAGTAATCCGTAATCGAGCTCCCATATTTCGTCAATAGCACTGTAATATGAGTTCAGCGCCCTTACTGACCTGGCATCCTCGGAAATAGCAAACAGTGTCACTCCGCTACATTGCGTGCTACTCTTGGCGTCTTGAGCTCTTGTGTAAAATGAATACCCATTGATGTCGTACCCCTGCCAAGTCCCTACAGTGAATCTTGGGCCTCTAGCCAACCATGTCACAGTTTCACTTATGGAGCCCTCGGCAGCTCGCGTGACTCTTTCTTGGATCCACTCAGCAAATTTCCTGTTATGTTCTCTGCTGACCCAAACGTCTGACTTCGAAGGATTCTGTGACCGTAACATTACCTTGTGCTCGTGTATGTATGGCTCGACCTCCGTCATGTGTTGTAAGACCCAAAAATGTGATTTTGCGTACACATCACGAGCGGGGACGATAGCGTTGAATCCAATCGTTCTGATTCCCTGAAGCCTACCCTCGTGTCGGGACCTAGGAACGCCAATTGAGTCAACCCCGGCCATATAATCTGTGCAAAATTCAATCACCTCCTCGGCGGCATAACCTTCCATGATACTCCCCTCGGCTCGACGACGAGTCCTTACGTATCCCTTCAATACACCCATAAATCTCTCAAATGGATACATGTAGCGCAGGCACACGGGTCCACAAAACTTAATTTCTCTGATAAGGTGAACAATCAGATGGACCATAACATCAAAAAAGGATGGAGGGAAATACATCTCGAGCTGACAAAGAGTTGTAACCACGTCGCGTTGCAAAGCGTCTAGTCCATCGGGATCAATTACCTACGAGGACACAGTTGCGCCAAATATTCATATCAGAAAAATCTTCTAATTAAGCTCCACAAATGGAGGTAATGAACTTATAGTACGAGTGCACGTACTTACCTTGCAAGATATTGCGTTGAAGAAATAACATAGGTTTGTGATTGTCTCTCTGACTTTAACTGGGAGAATGCCTCTGATAGCAATGGGAAGCATCTGTGACATCAAGACATGACAGTCGTGGGACTTCATGCCAACCAGTCTTAGGTCCTTCATAGACACAAGTTTTTTTAAGTTCGCGGAGTACCCACATGGAACTTTAACACCGTGCAGGCACCGACAGAGTTCTGTTTTTTCGCTCTTGGACAACGTATAGCAGGCCGGGGGGAGGTATGTACGCTTTCCATTCTCTAAAGGTGCAAGCTCAGTCCTTATCCCCATTTCCACCATGTCACGACGAGCTTTCACACCATCCTTTGTCTTTCCCGGAATGTTCAACAACAAACCAATCAAACTGTCACAGACATTTTTCTCTACATGCATGACGTCAATGCAATGTCGAACCTGTAAGTGCTCCCAGTACGGTAGATCCCAGAGAATCGATCTCTTCTTCCAAACATTTTTTTCTCGAGGTTTAGAATGCTTACCGAACTCAACTTTGATGTCGTTCACGCGGGAGTAAATCCCCTTACCGGTCAGAAACACTGGAGCTGATCCCTTCTCAGGCTTCCCGTTAAATGATTTCCTCTTCTTACGGTACGTGTGATGCACCGGAAGAAACCTGCGGTGACCCATGTACACTGTTTTCCGGCAGTTTCGCAGCCACATGCTCTCAGTTTCATCTAGGCAAATAGCGCAAGCCTTGGCTCCTTTCGTACTATACCCCGACAAATTGCCGTAGGCCGGAAAATCATTTATGGTGCAAAATATCAGGGCCCGCAAGATGAAATTCTCTTTCTTGTATGCATCCCACACCTGCACACCCTCGCTCCACAATTTCTGTAAGTCCTCGATTAAAGGCACTAGAAACACGTCAATATCATTTCCGGGTTGTCTGGGTCTTGAGATTAGTAACGCCATCATGATGTACTTGCGCTTCATGCATAACCAAGGAGGAAGATTGTAGATGCATAAAAGAACCGGCCAAGTGCTGTGCCGGCTGCTCATATTACCATGTGGGTTCATACCACCTGTACTCAGCCCGAACCTTACATTCCTAAGTTCGCCGCCGAACTCAGCAAATGTTCTGTTGATGTTTCTCCATTGAATAGAATCAGCTGGGTGTCTCAGTTTTTCGTCTTGTTTCCGAGCTTCAGCATGCCAACGCAAGTGCTTCGCGACTTTCGGATTTGCAAACAGCCGCTTCAATCTAGGTATCACAGGCAAGTACCACACAGTTTTTGCCGGGGGTCCTTTCCTTACCTCGTGACGTTCACTGTCAATCCGGTCCCTACGCGTATACCTCGATGCACCGCATCTTGGACAAACATGCAAACTGGAGTACTCGTTACGGTACAACACACAATCATTTGGGCATGCGTGTATTCTTTCGATTTCCATTCCCAACGGACACAACAGTTTTTTGGCTTGGTAAGTAGATCTTGGCAACTCATTTCCCTCTGGAAGCATGTCCGCTAGAAGATCTAATAGTGCCGTGAAACTCTTATCACTCCAACCGTTTCCTGCCTTCAAGTTATATAATCTCAGCACAGAAGACAGTTTTGTAAATGTTGCACATCCAGCGAACAGAGGCTTCTCAGAGTCAGCAATCAGTTTCTCAAATTCACAGAAGTCATTTTCGTTGTAATCTTCCTCTACATCACGTAACATCTCATCTAGATTGTCATCATCATCATCTACGTGCACATCGGAATGAACATTACCAAAATTGGGATGATCATCGATATTATTGCAATCCACATCCGAGTCGTGCTGATTGGTAGTAGTGGTGCTTGTTTCCTCAAGATCTTCGCCATGCCATATCCAACGGGTGTATCGCGCGTTAAAACCACGACGAATCAAATGACTTTTAATTTGATCAGAGTTGCTAAACCTCTTCAAGTTCATACAATCTGTACAAGGACAGAGCATATTTTTCTCTCCCTTCCTCTCCTTTTGTTGCTCAGCAAATTTAATAAACTCATTCACACCATCCAAATATTCAAGAGTAGTACGTTTTATTCCATACATCCAATATTTCATGTCCATCTACAATTAACAAAATTTAACGAGTAAGCCATGCATGAAACCTGCCCGATTAAGTTATGCATATGTACATGTACAGCCTCTTACAACAGATACATGTGTTGAACCCTAGTCTGACGAAATTAACACTAATTAACCTAGCTAACTACACAATACAAGCTAGTTAGCTCCTAAAACATGACGCATTTCCAGCTACCAAGCTCCCAAGCTTAGAGCTATAAACTTGGAACTACACAATACAGCTAGCTTGCAAGTAGAGAGGAAGGGAGATCTAGAGGGAGAGAGAGATAAGTGTCGACGATTAAGCGTACCTTAAAGAGAGGGGCGCAATCAACTTCCCTCCAGCCTGCGCTGATCACCCTAGCAGTGTAGCTGGAACTTTCGTCACAAACAGAGGGACACCGAGTGCAACAGAACAAATTAAAGAGCAGCTCAGCAATGGTCGAGTGGGGTTTTCCTTATAATGGACATTTTTCTAACGGTAAATACATGAAATAACCGTCAGACTAACTTAGGTAATTTGCCGCTCACATATGCTATTGGTAAAAACACACACATACCGTTAGAGAATGTGCATTACCGAGCAAGTACAGGACTTCTTCTTTCGGTAAATATGTGTATTGACCGTTAGATCATGCATGACACAGCACGCACATGAGTTTTTCTATCGGTAGAAATGTGTACGAACCGTTAGATGATGCATGACACACGAGCAAGAGTTTTTCTATCGGTAAATATGTGTATTTACCTTTAGAATATGCATGACTGAGCAAATATATGTGTTTTCCTATCGGTAAATATGTGTACTTACCGTTAGAGGAGGTACTGGTACCAAACTGGGACAAACATGCACATGCCATTTCTCACATTCAAGGAATCATATCAATGTAACATCAAACAGATCTTACATAAAACGGATCTTAACTAGAAGATAAAGCAATATATTTCAAGAAATGCTAATTTGTGGATTAACTAGGAGACACAAAAATACTTTTCTTAGGTACTTGGGACTTCATCTTGCCAAAGAAATTACACATGCCAGTTCACAAATTCAGGTACAAACATACACATGCCAGTTCACCAATAAAAATTCAGGTACAAACATACACATGCCAGTTCACCAATAAAAATTCAGGTACAAACATACACATGCCAGTTCACAAATTCAAGTGCATGTCTGAAACAGCAGTACAAATACACACCTACCTACCAATACAATTAAATACACAAATACTCCCTGCACATTCAAGTTCATGTCCCAATTAGCAATACATGATACACAAATATACAACAATATACAAATACAACAATTCACACATTCGATGTATATTAGAAAAGCCACGTCTGAAATTAACAACAGATCACGACGAGGACCCAGTGGCCCATACATGCATTTTACATAAAAGAGAACCTTTGCAGGTTGCCACAATGCAACTACCGACTACAAGTTAGACCTGATACATCACAAATCCATTCATCCAAAACAGCAAATGTCTGAACCACATTGGACTTAACCATAGGAGTTCAGTTCGAAGACGCCCGAGGAGCTGGAACTGCCGTCGACATACATTTGTACATATTGGTGATTTCCTCGGACTCAAACTCGATCAACTCAACTCAACTCCATTAACAAAAAGAACCTACCTTCCAAGATGTTGTTCTGTGTAGTGATGGTGTAGAATGGCTGTGCAAATAACAACAATTCTTCTTCTCCAAGCAGGTAAGCATCTGGCCACAAGCTGGTGCATGCAAAAAAATGTAAGATGCTTTCTATAGGTCCTGATTTGAGAAACACGCCGGGCTTAAGCATCTTCTCGACCGAGCCAACCAAGATGTCGCCCTTCACGTCCTTCCAGCTCTCGACGGTGATCTTCACCATTTCTTTCGCCAACAAGCCAACGTAGGCAGCGTACTGCGATGAAGAACCGTGAAATACGTTCCCCCTCATGAGCATCATCCAAGGACCTGAACAGATCATAATCATATTGAAAAGAAGACACATCAAAATGAAGGATACAAAAAAAGCAGAATTATTGTCATAATCGGATTAGAATAATCTAACAATATTGCAGAAATTTTATGTACCTTCCTTGGGATGCCGACGTCTAGAGGGCGTCGATGGAGGTGCGGAGGTGCAGCGGTCCCCTGTAGAGGTGCGCCGGCCATCCATGGAGCTTACGGGTTAGGACTACGAGCCCAGATGAACTGTGAGAATGAAAGAGACATACCCGTGTATTTATACAAATATATATTTTCTATCGGTACGAAAACATAATGCCATTAGTAATAAAAACATCTGTAGAAGGCGAATGGTTCTATCGGCACAATAAATATTACCGATAGGAATTTTTGTACATACTCTATCGGTGTGTACGTACATTGCCGATAGAATATTACTAGTTGTAGAAGGCCAACTGTTCTAAGATATTTTTTGCAATATTCTACCGGTATAAACATTCATTACCGATAGAATAAAACTATTTGAAGACGAACAGTTCTAAGCAATTTTCTATATATTCTAACGGTAAAAGAATCCATTACCGATAGAATAAAAATATTTGTAGAAGGCCAACGATTCTATCGGCGCACTACATATTGCCGATAGGAATTTTTAATATACTCTGTCGGTATATTCATACAGTACCGATAGAATAAGTCTAGTTGTAGAAGTCGACCAGTCCTATCGGCGCACAACATTCTCCCGTCAGTACTTATGCATCTCTTCTAACGGCAAATATGTTCATCACCGCTAGAGTAAATCATACTATTTATTCTATCGGTAAGTTTCTTATAAACCGATAGGAAAAATACACCCGTCGCCCTTTTATGACCGCGAGGCACATTTTCTATCGGTTTTCAACTAAATCGCTAATAACCGATAGAAGATAGTGGTTAGTAGATTGCATTTCTGTACTAGTGAATGTTGAAGGAGCGCGTGGCATTCTCGAGTTGCATGGGAGTTGGACTTGTGGAAAGCGCACCATAAGGTGGCTCCAGCCTCCTTGCCCCTATCTTGGGAGCCTCTCACGCGTGGGAGGACTGGGCTCCCCCGCCCGCCGCTTTTGGGCGTGGAGAAGGGTCGTTGTCCCCGGTTAGGGTCCCAGGAGCCACCTCCGCCTTCAAGGACGATAGCGTCCCGAGGCCTTGGCTCGTTACGAGGTCCCCTCCGAGAACACTTATGGGAGGGGTCCCTCGAGTCACTCCCTAGGACCGGAGGTCCCCTAGTCCTCCTCAGCTCTCGCATACTTCTCGAGCACATTAAAGAGCTCGTTGGCGGAGGACGGGCATCTCCGGGAGAGCCTTCGGTGGAGCTCTCCTGGTAGCATGTCGCTTTTGCATGCTTCGATTACCGTCGAGTCGGGGGCGTGGGCCACCTTGCTCTTAATCTGGGTGAAGCGTTCATCATATAAAGGGTCATTAGAATGTACCTTTTCATCGCCTTTAGCCATAAGACTAAGGGATGGACTAGTCGAAATGTTGCCGAGAGCTAGTCTGGCTAGCTTCTTGGAGCAACCTTCTTCATCGTCGGAGTCAGAGTCGGAGCTCTCTCCTCCGGACATCCATTCTCCAAAGCAGGCTTTTTTGGTTGCACCATTGTTCTTCTTGAAGAATTTCTTCTTCTTGTCCCAAGTCTTGTTCTTGTTTGGACATCTTGAGGCTATATGTCCCTTTTCGTGACATCCGTAGAATATGATGTCCTTGAAGTTCGATTGCTTTGTCCCCTTTGATCGTGTGTCGATGTTGACTCCTTTCTTGTGTAACCTGCGAAGAAGTTTTTGAGTGTTCTTTACCATAAGAGCTAGATCTTCGTCGGAGGAACTATCGCTTGAGTCATTTTTGGAGCCGACTTTGAAAGCCAACGCCTTCTTTTTCGTCCCCGAAGGCTCGGCTGCTTCCTTCTCTTTTCGCTGCATCTCATGGATGACGAAGTTCCCATAGAGATCAGTAGGTGTGGTGGTCGATAGGTCGGAGTTTGTGAGAACCGTCACTAATGTATCGAAGCTTTCTAGAAGAGCCCTAAGCATTTTTCTCACAATATCTATATCAGTAAAAACAACTCCCAGCCCTTTGAGCTCATTCACAATTTTGTTCAACCGACACTAGTACAGAACTGCAGTCTACTAACCCCTATCTTCTATCGGTTATTAGCGATTTAGTTGAAAACCGATAGAAAATGTGCCTCGTGGTCATAAAAGGGCGACGGGTGTATTTTTCCTATCGGTTTATAAGAAACATACCGATAGAATAAATAGTATGATTTACTCTAGCGGTGATGAACATATTTTCCGTTAGAAGAGATGCATAAGTACTGACGGGAGAATGTTGTGCGCCAATAGGACTAGTCGACTTCAACAACTAGACGTATTCTATCGGTACTGTATGAATATACCGACAGAGTATATTAAAAATTCCTATCGGCAATATGTAGTGCGCCGATAGAATCGTTGGCCTTCTACAAATATTTTTATTCTATCGGTAATGAATTCTTTTACCGTTAGAATATATAGAAAATTGCTTAGAACTGTTCGTCTTCAAATAGTTTTATTCTATCGGTAATGAATGTTTATACCGGTAGAATATTGCAAAAAATATCTTAGAACAGTTGGCCTTCTACAACTAGTAATATTCTATCGGCAATGTACGTACACACCGATAGAGTATGTACAAAAAGTCCTATCGGTAATATTTATTGTGCCGATAGAACCATTCGCCTTCTACAGATGTTTTTATTACTAATGGTATTATGTTTTTGTACCGATAGAAAATATATATTTGTATAAATACACGGGTATGTCTCTTTCATTCTCACAGTTCATCTGGGGCTCGTAGTCCTAACCCGTAAGCTCCATGGACAGCCGGCGCACCTCTACAGGGGACCGTTGCACCTCTGCACCTCCATCGACGCCCTCTAGACGTCGGCATCCAAAGGAAGGTACGTAAAATTTCTGCAATATTGTTAGATTATTCTAATCCGATTATGGCAATAATTCTGCTTTTTTTGTATCCTTCATTTTGATGTGTCTTCTTTTCAATATGATTATGATCTGTTCAGGTCCTTGGATGATGCTCATGAGGGGCAACGTATTTCACGGTTCTTCATCGCAGTACGCTGCCTACGTTGGCTTGTTGGCGAAAGAAATGGTGAAGATCACCGTCGAAAGCTGGAAGGACGTGAAGGGCGACATCTTGGTTGGCTCGGTCGAGAAGATGCTTAAGCCCGGCGTGTTTCTCAAATCAGGACCTATAGAAAGCATCTTACATTTTTTTGCATGCACCAGCTTGTGGACAGATGCTTACCTGCTTGGAGAAGAAGAATTGTTGTTATTTGCACAGCCATTCTACACCATCACTACACAGAACAACATCTTGGAAGGTAGGTTCTTTTTGTTAATGGAGTTAAGTTGAGTTGAGTTGAGTTGATCGAGTTTGAGTCCGAGGAAATCACCAATATGTACAAATGTATGTCGACGGCAGTTCCAGCTCCTCGGGCGTCTTCGAACTGAACTCCTATGGTTAAGTCCAATGTGGTTCAGACATTTGCTGTTTTGGATGAATGGATTTGTGAGGTATCAGGTCCAACTTGTAGTCGGTAGTTGCATTGTGGCAACCTGCAAAGGTTCTCTTTTATGTAAAATGCATGTATGGGCCACTGGGTCCTCGTCGTGATCTGTTGTTAATTTCAGACGTGGCTTTTCTAATATACATCGAATGTGTGAATTGTTGTACTTGTATATTGTTGTATTTGTATATTGTTGTATATTTGTGTATCATGTATTGCTAATTGGGACATGAACTTGAATGTGCAGGGAGTATTTGTGTATTTAATTGTATTGGTAGGTAGGTGTGTATTTGTACTGCTGTTTCAGACATGCACTTGAATTTGTGAACTGGCATGTGTATGTTTGTACCTGAATTTTTATTGGTGAACTGGCATGTGTATGTTTGTACCTGAATTTGTGAACTGGCATGTGTAATTTCTTTGGCAAGATGAAGTCCCAAGTACCTAAGAAAAGTATTTTTGTGTCTCCTAGTTAATCCACAAATTAGCATTTCTTGAAATATATTGCTTTATCTTCTAGTTAAGATCCGTTTTATGTAAGATCTGTTTGATGTTACATTGATATGATTCCTTGAATGTGAGAAATGGCATGTGCATGTTTGTCCCAGTTTGGTACCAGTACCTCCTCTAACGGTAAGTACACATATTTACCGATAGGAAAACACATATATTTGCTCAGTCATGCATATTCTAACGGTAAATACACATATTTACCGATAGAAAAACTCTTGCTCGTGTGTCATGCATCATCTAACGGTTCGTACACATTTCTACCGATAGAAAAACTCATGTGCGTGCTGTGTCATGCATGATCTAACGGTCAATACACATATTTACTGAAAGAAGAAGTCCTGTACTTGCTCGGTAATGCACATTCTCTAACGGTATGTGTGTGTTTTTACCGATAGCATATGTGAGCGGCAAATTACCTAAGTTAGTCTGACGGTTATTTCATGTATTTACCGTTAGAAAAATGTCCATTATAAGGAAAACCCCACTCGACCATTGCTGAGCTGCTCTTTAATTTGTTCTGTTGCACTCGGTGTCCCTCTGTTTGTGACGAAAGTTCCAGCTACACTGCTAGGGTGATCAGCGCAGGCTGGAGGGAAGTTGATTGCGCCCCTCTCTTTAAGGTACGCTTAATCGTTGACACTTATCTCTCTCTCCCTCTAGATCTCCCTTCCTCTCTACTTGCAAGCTAGCTGTATTGTGTAGTTCCAATTTTATAGCTCTAAGCTTGGGAGCTTGGTAGCTGGAAATGCGTCATGTTTTAGGAGCTAACTAGCTTGTATTGTGTAGTTAGCTAGGTTAATTAGTGTTAATTTCGTCAGACTAGGGTTCAACACATGTATCTTGTCGTGGTATTAAGAATACCCCGGCAGGTTTTGAAGACGATCCTAGTGGAGATTACGCAACGCGGGTTGACCGGATGACCGGTCCTCCCCCGCCGGACAAACACAAGAAAAGACACGAGGATTTATACAGGTTCGGGTCCCGGTGGGGGCCCTAGTCCTGTCGACGCGCTCCCGACCGGAGTCGGCTGGGGAGGCTCTCTCCGGGGGAGAGGCTTCCGGAGCACGTCTGTGAGATTAGCTATTCCAAATAATAATGAGCTGATCCTTTACAACAGAGGGGTACAAGGGCTATTTATAGCCCCAAAAAAGAAGCAAAAAGCCTAAACTACCCCGGAAGCCACCGTCGGATTGAAGGGTAGGACCGTCCTTCTCCCGGTCAAACGTCTTGGATGCTTGACAGGTGGTCGCTGATTCCCGAGGCGTCCCTCGCGTGACCTGCACGTGATAAACAAGCAGGGGTTTTACCTTTTAGGAGGGCGATGACGTCCGGGACCCCTTCCGGAGAGCAGGGTCCCGGGAACCTAACAGGCGGCGCCCGGGGCAGGCACCGGAGGCCACTGTCCCCGGGCGAATGGCGGCGCCCGGGACATGCCCGGGGGGCACGGTCCCGGGGGCCAAATGGCGGCGCCCGGGGCAGGCACCGGAGGCCACTGCCCCCGGGCCAATGGCGGCGCCCGGGACATGCCCGGGGGGCACGGTCCCGGGGGCCAAATGGCGGCGCCCGGGGCAGGCACCGGAGGCCACAGCCCCCGGGCCAATGGCGGCGCCCGGGACATGCCCGGGGGGCACGGTCCCGGGGGCCAAATGGCGGCGCCCGGGGCAGGCACCGGAGGCCACTGTCCCCGGGCGAATGGCGGCGCCCGGGACATGCCCGGGGGGCACGGTCCCGGGGGCCAAATGGCGGCGCCCGGGGCAGGCACCGGAGGCCATTGCCCCCGGGCCAATGGCGGCGCCCGGGACATGCCAGGGGGGCACGGTCCCGGGGGCCAAATGGCGGCGCCCGGGGCAGGCACCGGAGGCCACAGCCCCCGGGCCAATGGCGGCGCCCGGGACATGCCCGGGGGGCACGGTCCCGGGGGCCAAATGGCGGCGCCCGGGGCAGGCACCGGAGGCCACTGTCCCCGGGCGAATGGCGGCGCCCGGGACATGCCCGGGGGGCACGGTCCCGGGGGCCAAATGGCGGCGCCCGGGGCAGGCACCGGAGGCCACTGCCCCCGGGCCAATGGCGGCGCCCGGGACATGCCCGGGGGGCACGGTCCCGGGGGCCAAATGGCGGCGCCCGGGGCAGGCACCGGAGGCCACTGCCCCCGGGCCAATGGCGGCGCCCGGGACATGCCCGGGGGGCACGGTCCCGGGGGCCAAATGGCGGCGCCCGGGGCAGGCACCGGAGGCCACTGCCCCCGGGCCAATGGCGGCGCCCGGGACATGCCCGGGGGGCACGGTCCCGGGGGCCAAATGGCGGCGCCCGGGGCAGGCACCGGAGGCCACTGCCCCCGGGCCAATGGCGGCGCCCGGGACATGCCCGGGGGGCACGGTCCCGGGCAATCATGAACTTACCTGGACTTGACCGCGTGGAGATTTCCCCCAACATATCTGTTGTAAGAGGCTGTACATGTACATATACATAACTTAATCGGGCAGGTTTCATGCATGGCTTACTCGTTAAATTTTGTTAATTGTAGATGGACATGAAATATTGGATGTATGGAATAAAACGTACTACTCTTGAATATTTGGATGGTGTGAATGAGATTATTAAATTTACTGAGCAACAAAAGGAGAGGAAGGGAGAGAAAAATATGCTCTGTCCTTGTACAGATTGTATGAACTTGAAGAGGTTTAGCAACTCTGATCAAATTAAGAGTCATTTGATTCGTCGTGGTTTTAACGCGCGATACACCCGTTGGATATGGCATGGCGAAGATCTTGAGGAAACAAGCACCACTACTACCAATCAGCACGACTCGGATGTGGATTGCAATAATATCGATGATCATCCCAATTTTGGTAATGTTCATTCCGATGTGCACGTAGATGATGATGATGACAATCTAGATGAGATGTTACGTGATGTAGAGGAAGATTACAACGAAAATGACTTCTGTGAATTTGAGAAACTGATTGCTGACTCTGAGAAGCCTCTGTTCGCTGGATGTGCAACATTTACAAAACTGTCTTCTGTGCTGAGATTATATAACTTGAAGGCAGGAAACGGTTGGAGTGATAAGAGTTTCACGGCACTATTAGATCTTCTAGCGGACATGCTTCCAGAGGGAAATGAGTTGCCAAGATCTACTTACCAAGCCAAAAAACTGTTGTGTCCGTTGGGAATGGAAATCGAAAGAATACACGCATGCCCAAATGATTGTGTGTTGTACCGTAACGAGTACTCCAGTTTGCATGTTTGTCCAAGATGCGGTGCATCGAGGTATACGCGTAGGGACCGGATTGACAGTGAACGTCACGAGGTAAGGAAAGGACCCCCGGCAAAAACTGTGTGGTACTTGCCTGTGATACCTAGATTGAAGCGGCTGTTTGCAAATCCGAAAGTCGCGAAGCACTTGCGTTGGCATGCTGAAGCCCGGAAACAAGACGAAAAACTGAGACACCCAGCTGATTCTATTCAATGGAGAAACATCAACAGAACATTTGCTGAGTTCGGCGGCGAACTTAGGAATGTAAGGTTCGGGCTGAGTACAGGTGGTATGAACCCACATGGTAATATGAGCAGCCGGCACAGCACTTGGCCGGTTCTTTTATGCATCTACAATCTTCCTCCTTGGTTATGCATGAAGCGCAAGTACATCATGGCGTTACTAATCTCAGGACCCAGACAACCCGGAAATGATATTGACGTGTTTCTAGCGCCTTTAATCGAGGACTTACAGAAATTGTGGAGCGAGGGTGTGCAGGTGTGGGATGCATACAAGAAAGAGAATTTCATCTTGCGGGCCCTGATATTTTGCACCATAAATGATTTTCCGGCCTACGGCAATTTGTCGGGGTATAGTACGAAAGGAGCCAAGGCTTGCGCTATTTGCCTAGATGAAACTGAGAGCATGTGGCTGCGAAACTGCCGGAAAACAGTGTACATGGGTCACCGCAGGTTTCTTCCGGTGCATCACACGTACCGTAAGAAGAGGAAATCATTTAACGGGAAGCCTGAGAAGGGATCAGCTCCAGTGTTTCTGACCGGTAAGGGGATTTACTCGCGCGTGAACGACATCAAAGTTGAGTTCGGTAAGCATTCTAAACCTCGAGAAAAAAATGTTTGGAAGAAGAGATCGATTCTCTGGGATCTACCGTACTGGGAGCACTTACAAGTTCGACATTGCATTGACGTCATGCATGTAGAGAAAAATGTCTGTGACAGTTTGATTGGTTTGTTGTTGAACATTCTGCGAAAGACAAAGGATGGTGTGAAAGCTCGTCGTGACATGGTGGAAATGGGGATAAGGACTGAGCTTGCACCTTTAGAGAATGGAAAGCGTACATACCTCCCCCCGGCCTGCTATACGTTGTCCAAGAGCGAAAAAACAGAACTCTGTCGGTGCCTGCACGGTGTTAAAGTTCCATGTGGGTACTCCGCGAACTTAAAAAAACTTGTGTCTATGAAGGACCTAAGACTGGTTGGCATGAAGTCCCACGACTGTCATGTCTTGATGTCACAGATGCTTCCCATTGCTATCAAAGGCATTCTCCCAGTTAAAGTCAGAGAGACAATCACAAACCTATTTTATTTCTTCAACGCAATATCTTGCAAGGTAAGTACGTGCACTCGTACTATAAGTTCATTACCTCCATTTGTGGAGCTTAATTAGAAGATTTTTCTGATATGAATATTTGGCGCAACTGTGTCCTCGTAGGTAATTGATCCCGATGGACTGGACGCTTTGCAACGCGGCGTGGTTACAACTCTTTGTCAACTCGAGATGTATTTCCCTCCATCCTTTTTTGATGTTATGGTCCATCTGATTGTTCACCTTATCAGAGAAATTAAGTTTTGTGGACCCGTGTGCCTGCGCTACATGTATCCATTTGAGAGATTTATGGGTGTATTGAAGGGATACGTAAGGACTCGTCGTCGAGCCGAGGGGAGTATCATGGAAGGTTATGCCGCCGAGGAGGTGATTGAATTTTGCACAGATTATATGGCCGGGGTTGACCCAATTGGCGTTCCTAGGTCCCGACACGAGGGTAGGCTTCAGGGAATCGGAACGATTGGATTCAAAGCTATCGTCCCCGCTCGTGATGTGTAGGCAAAATCACATTTTTGGGTCTTACAACACATGACGGAGGTCGATCCATACATACACGAGCACAAGGTAATGTTACGGTCACAGAATCCTTCGAAGTCAGACGTTTGGGTCAGCAGAGAACATAACAGGAAATTTGCTGAGTGGATCCAAGAAAGAGTCACGCGAGCTGCCGAGGGCTCCGTAAGTGAAACTGTGACATGGTTGGCTAGAGGCCCAAGATTCACTGTAGGGACTTGGCAGGGGTACGACATCAATGGGTATTCATTTTACACAAGAGCTCAAGACGCCAAGAGTAGCACGCAATGTAGCGGAGTGACACTGTTTGCTATTTCCGAGGATGCCAGGTCAGTAAGGGCGCTGAACTCATATTACGGTGCTATTGACGAAATATGGGAGCTCGATTACGGATTACTTAAGATTCCCCTGTTTCGATGCCAATGGGTCGAAATCCCTCGAGGTGTTCAAGTTGACAGTTATGGATTTACTCTCGTCGATCTTGGTAGAGTCGGACACCAAGACGATCCATTCATACTTGCAAAGCAAGCCACACAGGTATTCTACATCGTTGACCCGGCCAATCCAAACTTGCATGTTGTCCTCCACAGCAAGAGACGTATTGTTGGGGTCGAAGATGTTGTCGACAAAGAGGAGTATAACCAATTCGATGAAATACCTCCATTTTTAGAGGACATTCAATCTATCCGTACTGAAGATATCGACGAAACAACGTATCTGCGAGATGACCACGAAGAAGGATTATGGGTTGAGAACCATTGATGATTAATTTCTATTTCAGGGATAAATGCCAAGCAAACAGCCCACAAGTTCTGCAGCAAGGTGAGGAACTTATCATTAATACATCAGGCAGTACATTTTTCTTTAGAACTTAATGATAAGCTAGTTCACAGCATTAATACATCTCAATTTTACTCCACAGCATGAGTTCTAACATGTACAGTACCTTTATCCTGTAAATACTTAATTCTTCCCTTCAAATAGCACTTGCAAAAATCTCATCGCAGCCTCTTGCTTCTTCAAATTAAGTTATGCAAAAATCCCTTTTTTCTGACGGTATTTTGTTATTTATATCGATAGAAAAGGACATCGGCTACTTTCATGTGCCTCAGGCACTTCTCTCAGGCACTTCAAAACGTTTTCTATCGGTATTGTTCTATTTTACCGTTAGAATAAATTCGTTAGTCTCACGGTATTTGTTGTCTGACGGTTTTTTCCTGTTTTTACCGATAGAAGAATACTCTGCCGCTTTGAATTCTCAACCGTGTTGCCATGCGTCGCCTTGGAAACTCTATAAGTACCTCGCCATGCGTCGCGGTATTTTTTTGTTTTTCTAATTCTCAAACGGTTCGACTCCTCATCTTCTCTTTCACAATGGCAACCTCCATGGGATCGTCAGCCACGCCCTCCCCGGTAAGAACTCTAAATCTCCTCGGTTTACCCCTGTATTGTTAATCCATGTTCAGTTCATTCTTGACCTGTTGATTTGCACAGGGAATGGTAGCCGTGGAAGACACTGCCAAAGTGAAGGCCGACCTGAGGGCCCTCCCGGAGGAGCACAAGCTCCTTACAGACAAGCACACTCAGCTACGGCTTGACCTTGACGATCTCTTCCAGCGCACTAAGCGCATGAAGACGGATGGTGACAATGCTAGGGCGAGGACGAGGCGTCTTCGCGAGGAGAAGAAAGCCGCGGATATGACCATCGCTGGCTGCAGTTTGACTATGAAGGATACCATAGCGAAGCTGAGGGAGGTCGCAGGCCTTCTCGACGCGGTAGTAGTTGATCCTAGGGACAACTTGTCGCTAGAGGAGTCCTGCGTCCTGGCTGCAAGTCTAACTGACTCTATTCTACATGCAGCCAGGGCTAAGACCACCCCTTGACCTAGCATTTTGGGTTTTATTTTTTTTTGTAAGTGATAAAACAACAATGAATGAACAATTTCTTTTTATGTCAATTTTCCAATTTTCCGGCTATCTTCCCTCTTTCTTTATCATTCTGCAGCTTTCAACCACGGTCTGTTTGATGTTAAATTATGTGTACCTTTTCATTACTCTGACAGTATTTTGTTGTTTTTACCGATAGAAAAAGGGCACCCAATACTATAATCTCAAGCACTTAATTAAAAAAATTTTCTGGGGAAAATTGGTCTCACAGGATTTTATTGTTTATACCGATAGAAAAAAGCATCCACTACTTCAAATATTTTTCCGGGAAATTTGCTTTTTCTATCGGTACTATTTTTTTGTACCGATAGAAAAGTACATAATTCTATCGGTATCAATTTGTTGTACCGATAGAAAATTTCCTCCACTGCTTTATTACTCGTACACAGCCCTTGGGTTTCCCTCCACTCGAACAGTTCCATCTTAGAGCACTGCGTCTCTTCGAGAGCGAAGAAAACCACAACCTCCGCCGTGACCACTCACTTCCTCTCTCCCACACGACGATCGCCGGCTGGACACTGGTTCGCCACTGCCACCGGTTCTTATTTTCGTCCTTCGCCGGCCGCCGCTGCGTTCTACACCGCCTCTCCATCACCAGAACTGATCGCCGCCGTAAATACCCTAATTCGTCGTTCTATTTCCAGCATCTTCCTTATTGATCCTAGTGTTTTGCACGTACTAATTCTTCGAGTTTTGCAATTACACTAGGGTTCCCTATTGTGTTGGATTATGTACATTCCGCAGGCAATGTTGATTTAAATTAGGGTTTACATAATATGTTCCAGTGCTGTAATGAACCTGTTTTGAGATTTTAACTTATCTATACTGCTGTATGTGTGATCAATTGTATCCAACTGCCATGTAATGCACATTATATGTTGGAGGTGTTCTTACACATATTCTATCGGCAGCTCATGTGTTTACCGATAGAAAATATTTCTGAAGAGTTCAGGAAGTAATTTATGCATGCCTTTCTTTTTGTATTATTTTCTCTTTTGCCGCCCTAGTTAGTCTCCAGTCCTGGGCTGAGTTATGGAACTCCAAGGCGAATTAATTGCCATATATATGGTTTGTTGAAGGTTTTGTAGGGGAAGACATGTCGTCGTCTTCATCGGATGGTACTAGTGGTTCGACTAGGGCCAACCCCATCGTAACTACTGAAAATGCAGTTGTTACATCCCAGCGCAAGAGGGTGGGGCGAGGCGCGACGACGTTGGGGCGTTTGGCTAAACGCACGGATCTTTCTTGTGAGTTCAACCAATTTGGGAGGCCGATTGGAAAGAATGCTGGGAGGTACGCGGCCTACGTTGGGCTGTTGGCGAAAGAAAGGGTGAAGATCACCGTCCAGAGCTGGAAGGACGTGACGGCGGACGAGAGGGATAGGTTGTGGGCGGAAGTGAAGGTTAAATTAACTGAAATCGCTGAACTCTTTCGTAATCACGTTCTCTTGGCTTATACTAAAGTTTAACTAACTCGTGATTAATTGTATGTATTTTTCGGAAACAGGCTAAGTGGAACATCCCCGACGATACACCTAGGACTGCCTGCTTGAAGGACATGAACGGAACATGGAAAACCTTTAAGAGCTGGCTCGTCAGTAACTTCCTCGCTGCGGGGAAATCTCCTTGCGAGAAGTACCCCTTCATATCGGAGGAGATATGGGAGGAATTCACCAAGCAGAAGGGGACTGAGGAGTTCAAGTCCCTTAGCGAGAAGAATAGGGCGATCCAGAAGAGGAACGACCACCCGCATCAGCTCGGATCCCGGGGCTATGCGGGGAAGGAGGAGCAGTGGAAGAAGGAAGACGAGCAAAATCCTGTCATCGACACCCCTGAGTTGCCGCTCTCCGAGATCCGGGATGAGAGGTGCAAGCGATGGTGGAGGGGGAGGGGGTCCGTGTCGTCCACGGGGTCTGTGCAGTTCGCAACCCCTGGGGACGCCGACGTTGTGAGGCGAATGGTAAGTTGGCTAACCTCGTAAACTGTGTCCGCACAAGTGTATATAAGGCAATTTGTCTCACAAGGTACCTTTAAATGTAACGGATCTCTTTTGAGAATGAGGCAGCGGAGGGATTGTTTACCCCGCAGAGGGAGAACGACATCCTCAGCCGGGCTCTAGGAAATAAGGAGCATCCCGGGCGGACACGGGGCGTGGGAGCCATTGTGTCGTGGAAGGCCAGTTTCGTAGATCCGGCTCCACCGAGGAAGAAGGCCCGCTCCTGGAAGGAAAAGGAAGCTGACGTCTCCGATAAGATACGGGCTGAGGTACGGGAGGAGATACGGGCGGAGATGCGGGCGGAGATGCGGGCTAAGATACGGGCTGAGGTACAGTCTGAGGTGCAGTCCGAGGTCGCACAAATGAGGGAAAAGTTTGTACGGTTGAGAGAAGCATTGCTGGCCAAGAGTGCAGATGCGGATCCCTAGGACGACGGTACCCCGCGGGGTCGGATAAGCAGTTGCGCTTCGAAGGTACTCGCGGATCCAGTGGATCTACTTGAGGTACTGCAAGCCTTCATCTGTGCACTTAACTTGATGCCACTCCCATTCTGTTAGAGTTGTTTCGCTAACCTATTTTAATTGTTACAAATTTGCAGGGGCCGGAGGGCTGCATCCTACAGAATCACGTAGGCGCCGGGCAGGAAGTGGTTGGACACGGCTTCATATATCCGTCTGGGCCGGATGTCCGGGTCCACTGTGTACCTCTGTGGTTGGGTTTCGCAAAGGTACAGGTGGACATGGCCATGCCGGGCTACAACGATTCTCCGTTGCCAGTCCCAACAGAGGAACTGCAGACACTTGCTGAGGCAGTGGGCTCCTACGTACAGTGGCCCAAGAAGTGTCTTGTAATACAACCGGTAAATCCTACACATTTTAGATTACATCCTACTCAGTACACTCAACTTGCATAATCTAACATACGTGCTCATTAATTGAAGTGGCCTGCCGCTGGGCTACCAGGGGACTGCGCCCCCAGCCCAGGGCATGAGCCCCGATCTCGTGCGACCCTGGACACATCAAACACGGCCTCAACCCCACCCAGCACATCCACGCCTTCACCTCGGAAGAAAGCTGCCATCACCTCGCCCTTGCCTTCGAAGGTATGCACTCAGTCCCCGGCAAAAGGCAAGGGCAAAGGCAAGGGAAAGGGCGACAGGGACAGCCGGAGAGGTTCACGAACGGGTTCCCACTCATGTCGGAGGCAGCTTTGCGCAAATTGGATCGATCAACCAGAGACCTCCACGACTGGTACCTATACCGAGCTCGGCGCAATCTGAACTTCTTAGTTCCCTACAGGCCTGGGCAGTTCCACCGTGAGCCCGGGAGTATATCCGTGGCACACGAGGATCTGTTCGACCTCTACAACTGGCGGGAGCTCGATATGTCCATCATACGGACTAGAGTCCTGTGAGTTTGCTGATGCTATGTATTGCTGTTTTCTAACTCTGTTTGCTAACTCTGCATTGTTGTAGTTCATTTGAAATGTAGTAACTTTCTGTGCAATACTAATGTCGTCCTTTGCATGCAGGTGCATGTACAGGCTAGCATCGGAGGCTGCGTGTGACAAGGTGGGTTTCCTCGACCCAGAGAAAATAAGCCTCACGATGCTAGAGCACGACGCCGCGCACGCTGAGCTGTACATATCCAAGGCGCTGATGGCGCAGCAGGACAGGGAGTTCATTCTGGTGCCGTACCACCAAAGGTTAGTGCATTTCGTACTAATTTAACTCGATCTTGTATGTTACACCTGAGATATACTTTGAGCTAGCGGTCCTCTTTTACGTACAATGCAGGGGCCACTGGATCCTCATCGTGATCTGTCCGCCGAGGAACGAGGTGTACTACCTCGATTCGATGCGTGACAGATTATCGATCGAATATGTGGTCAAGGGGAATATGGAGGCGTAAGTAACTTATATGTTTGATTTAAATTTTCACCTCACTAGCTAATGATAATACATTAACGGGCAATACTAACTGAAATGCAGGGCTTTTGACAAATATGCGTCCGCTGGAGGGAGGCATGCCGCACCGCAGGGCTCCCTACTAGCTTGGAAAGAATATGAGGTACTCACGAGACTTTTTGTTTATGCTTAATTAGTTTATGGAAACAATAGCTAACATGTCTTCGCATATGCAATTATCTCAGTGCCATCAGCAGCTGCAATCGTGGGAATGCGGGTTTTATGTGTTGCGCTACATGTACGACCTAGTGCAGACAAACTTTGCCCAATTCCCCCAGGTAAGCATCGATAGCTAACTCAAATTTGAAAATTGGGTGTCACGTTCTAAATTAGGAAGTTAGTTACTAAGTATTCACACATGCTTGCAGATCGCCATGTCGAAAGACTCATACGAAAATGCAAAGATTAGAGATCTTCGACAAATCTGGGCTCAATATGTCATGGAGGAAGTTACACCCAACCATCCGCCATGATAATTTTCTCTTTTTCATGTACTCTGTGCATAGACTGTTTATATACATGTGAATAAATATATATGTCAATAAATGTCCACATTGAATTGCAATTTGTATTTGTCCATATATATGTGAATAAATGTGAATAACTGTCTAATGTGTCAATCTGTTCTGTGAATTTACCCTTCTTTGCATCTATACTGTATTGTGTATCCAATTTATAATGTATTGCATCTGTACTGTATATGTGAATGTACTGTATTGTAAATGTAAACGTACTGTATATATGAATGTTCTATTGGTAAATTCATTCACAGCCGACAGACCACTACAAATTTTCTATCGGTAAACTCATCCACAACCGAGAGACTACTACCCATTTTTCTATCGGTAAACATGAAATTAACCATCAGAATAGTGTGACTTTTCCTGCCGGTGAACTCATCCACAACCGAGAGACTACTGTGGTTTTTTCTATCGGTAAACCTATAATTAACCGTTAGAAGAGTGTGATTTTTCCTGCCGGTGAACTCATACACAACCGAGAGAGTACTAAGATTTTTTCTATCGATAATGTCATTTCCAACCGAGAGAGTGCTACACTTTTTTCTGTCGGTAAACTTATAATTAACCGTTAGAATATGGGTATTTTTCCCAACGCTAAACGTCAGACGACGACGGGTTTTCTATCGGTACAATCATAAGGTGCCGATAGAATAGTAATATTTTCCTGTCAGTAATCATGTAATTAACCGTTAGAATAGTGGTACTTTTCCCAACGCTAAACGTCAGACTACGACGGGTTTTCTATCGGTACACTCCTAATATGCCGATAGAATAGTTAATTTCTTCTGTCGGTTATTTACCGATAGAAATTGTTCTGTCTTGTTCTATCGTGTCTATCTCTATCGGTACGAAAACTGATAGTAGAAGGGTTTTTTTACCGATAGAAGAACGCTTTTCTGTACTAGTGCGAGTAAACATAGAATCCACGGACTCGGTTGACGACATGGTGAATGTCTCGTATCGTTGCCTTATCATGAGCAACTTTGCCTCTTTGACTTTGGTAGTGTCCTTGTATATTTCCTCGAGGGTGGTCCAAACCTTGTGAGCGGTGGTAAGATTGCTCACACGGTTGAACTCGTTTAAAGACAAACCGGCAAAGAGAGCATTTTTAGCACGGGCGTTTAAGTGTAGTTTTCTCTTGTCGTCATCGGAGTGACTTGTCGAATCATCCGGAGGAGTAAACCCAAGTTTAACAATGTCCCATACATCAAGCCCCATGGCCTCTAAAATACCGACATGCGCACTTTCCAATAGGGATAGTTAGCCCCATCAAAGATAGGCGTACGGCCATTATGACTGAGATGAAAACCCTCATTTGACGTCATCCTCTCTCTAGGCGATAAAGCCTATTTAATTGAGAGACCAAGCTCTGCTACCACATGTAAGATCGAGGATGCCGACTAGAGGGAGGTGAATAGGAGACTTTAAAAACTTCAATTTAAAACAACTTTTTGAAAAGAAAGAACGAATGAATTTATATTGCTCAATTAAAATAGAAAAGAGTAGAAGACAAACACAAGATTTTTTTTCCGAGGTCTTGGAGACTCGCTCAGTCTCCCTACTCCTCGTTGAAGCACTCAAATGAATGAGTCTTGCTTCAATATCCACGCAGGATATTACTCACTAGTGGTTGCTCCTTGTCCACTATGGAAAGGCGAGCACCAATACCTTTTACAATCACGTCGAGCCTCTCCGACAATTTCCAAACAGGAGAGGTCAACGGTCACGCCACCAAACCGTTTAGGTGAGGGCGTTCACCAAGAGTAACAAGCTGCAAGGTCTCTTCTAGACCTCCAACACGCATCGAAAAACTCTAAGTATGCAGATGATATGAACGAAAGTACTTAGTGGATCACAAAACTCAAGACTTGATCAACAGATCAAGATTTTTAACTCTAAAACAAATGCTCAAGTGTATGTATGAGAGGAGGCTACTTGTTGTACAAAACAAAAGCTCAAAGCCTCTATTTATAGCCTCAAGAAACAAACTAGCCGTTTGAGCTCGAAATGAAAAGAAACAGTTCATGCTAACAGTCAGTGTGTCAAACTAACAGTCAGCATGGGTCATGACAAGAAAGAAGTAAAATCCGGAGAAAACTCAGCTAGCCGTCTGAGGTCGAAAAAGGAAATAAATCAGCACAAACTGACAGTCAGTGTCTACCTCAACGGCTGACAAAAATTATGGATAAAACTTTACTAGCCGTTTGTGGTCGTATATGGAAACTGACACCTCATACTGCCAGTCAGTATCACATACTGACAGTCAATATCGACCACAAAAATGACTAGATAAAACAGAAACTCAAAACAATCAGCTCGGGGTCAAAATGCATACTGACAGTCAGCATGGCATGCTGACAGTCAGTATAGGTCAAAAGAATTTTGGCACAAAAAACACACTCTCTGGACAAATGTCAGTTTAAACAGACTGACAGTCAGCATAGCACACTGACAGTCAGCATGGATAAAAATAGTTATAACTGTTAATCTGGAGATTCGATTTAAGAGTTTAATAGCCCGTTTGAAAGATATTTTAAAGGGCTATATTTTTGACAAAATAATAAAAAGCCAGATCTGCCTAGATCTTTTTAGAAAATGCAAAAACTTTTCTACTATCAAAAACTCAACTGAAAAACCAAATCAAATCCAACCGAAATGAATGCAATGCAGTGATCTAACAGTTTCTCGTTTTATGCTGGAAATGTAGAGAGGACTTGCAATCCCTCTTTATAGTACGGTTAAAACTAAGAAATAAGATTCTAAACCGATCAAACTCCAAACGCCGAGATCGGTAAAAATAAAAACAAATTTTTACCTCAGGTCCTTTACATCTTTAATCTTGCGATTTTTTGTTTCGTCTTTGTATTTCGCGACTTGTGCTTTTCTTTCTCACGTTGGTTCACCTTGATTATCTTGCATGTCTTCCCAACTAGGCTCTGTATCAAGTGACTCAAAAACACAATTAGTATGAAATGCTTATTTTCATTAATCATCAAAATTAGGTATAATGGCCTAGATGCAACAAGTGCCTCATTCTTCTTAGAGCACTACTACAGAAGTGCATTCCACTAACCCATATCTTCTAACGGCTATAAGCAATCTGGGAAAAATCCGATAGAATAGGACGACAGCGGCGGAAAAGAGGCATTTTACTATCGGCTACACACTAGTCCAATGTTAGTGAAATGCAAATATTTTTTACTATCGGTCATTACTGTACAAACCGATATAATATATTAAATAGTAATATCGGTTTTCCATTTTTAACTGATAGTAAAATTACGCACTTTATACTATCAGTTATTACTGTACCAACCGATATAATATATTCAAATAGTACTATCGATTTTTTATTTGTAACTAATAGTAAAATTACGCACTTTATACTATCGGTTCATACTGTACCAACCGATATAATATATTAAATAGTACTATCGGTTTTTCTCGCGTAAGTGATAGTGAAATTACTGACTTTTTACTATCGATTCTTACTATACTAACCGATATAATATAGTACAGTTTACTATCGGTTATATAAAACAAACCGATAGTAAAATGACTTCATATAAACTAATGGTTATGACAGTGGGGACCTTATTTGACTATCGGTTTGTGTTTTTGAACCGATAGTCAAATTGTACAACTTAATTAGATCGACCCCTGCTCTACGCTCTGCATGTTGGAATCATTTCAGCCCCGCACGACTCCAAGCTAGAGTGATCTGGAGAAGCTAGGTGAGAGGTTGATCATAATTCCATCCCCCTAGCTCGGTATTGTCATCTTCTCATCACCTCTCTCTCTCTCTCTCGATCACTCTTTCACACTCTCCCTCTCTCTCTCTACTTGCAATTCATTAAACTAGATACATGTAGCTCCAAACTAGCTAGAAGGCTAGGTTGGCTAACTAGCTATAGCTTGCTGAATTTAAGCAGCTAGCTAGCTGGCTCTTCCAATTAATGCATGCATCAAGTTAATTAGGGTTTCATATATACAAATCCATTTAATGTAATTAAGTAGCTCATGTACACACATATGGCCTAGCTAATTATGTGTCATGCATATATGCATGCCCTGAGTCATTAATTATTTATTTGAATTTGTCAATTTTGTGAAATAATTGTAGATGGACCGAGAATATTGGATGTATGGAATAAAACGTACTACTGTTGAGTATTTGGAGGGTGTGAATGGGTTTATTAAATTTGCTGACCAAGAAAAGGCGAAGAAGGGAGAGAAAGATATACATTGTCCTTGTATAGATTGTATGAACTTAAAAAGGTTCGGCAACTCTGATCAGATTAGGAGTCATTTGATTCGTCATGGTTTTAACGCACGCTATACCCATTGGATATGGCATGGTGAAGATCTTGACGAAACGAGCACCGCTACCACTCAGCAGCACCCGGAAGTGGATTGCAGTAATGATGATCATGATCAGAACATTGGTAATGTTCATTAGGAAGTCCATGTAGATGACGACAATTTAGATGAAATGTTACGTGATGTAGAAGAAGACTACAGTGAAAACGATTTAGCTAAATTTGAGAAATTAATTGCTGATTCTGAGAAGCCTTTGTTCCCCGGATGTGCAAAATTTACAAAGTTGTCTTCTGTGTTGAGATTATATAACTTGAAGGCAAGCAACAGTTGGAGTGATAAGAGTTTCACGGCGCTATTGGATCTGTTAGCGGACATGCTTCCAGAGGGAAATGAGTTGCCAAGATCGGTTTACCAGGCCAAAAAACTATTGTGTCCGTTGGGAATGGAAATCGAAAGAATACATGCATGCCCAAATGATTGTATTCTGTACCGTAACGAGTACGAGAATTTGCATGTTTGTCCAAGATGCGGTGCATCGCGGTATAAGCATGGGGACAGAATTTATCACAATGGATGTGATGAGGTAAAGAAAGGGCCTCCAGCCAAAACTGTGTGGTATTTGCCTGTGAATTCCCAGATTGAAACGGCTATTTGCAAATCCGAAAGATGCGAAGTACTTGGGTTGGCATGTTGAAGGTCGGAAACAAGACGGAAAACTAAGACATCCAGCTGATTCCATTCAATGGAGAAACATTAACAGAACATTCGGTGAGTTTGGCGGCAAAGTGAGGAATATAAGGTTTGGGCTGAGTACGGATGGTATGAATCCACACGGAAATATGAGCAGTCGACATAGCACTTGGCCGGTTCTTTTATGCATCTACAATCTTCCTCCTTGGTTATGTATGAAGCGCAAGTACATCATGATGTCGTTACTAATTTTAGGACCCAGACAACCCGGGAATGATATTGACGTGTTTCTATCACCGTTAGTCGAGGACTTACATAAATTGTGGAGCGAAGGGGTGCGGGTGTGGGATGCACATAAGCGAGAGAATTTCATGTTGCGGGCCATGATATTTTGCACCATAAATGATTTCCCGGCCTATGGAAATTTGTCGGGGTATAGTACAAAAGGAGGCAAGGCTTGTCCTATTTGCCTGGATGAAACTGAAAGCATGTGGTTATCGAACTGCAGAAAAACAGTGTACATGGGTCACCGCAGATTCCTTCCGATGCATCACGCCTACCGTAAGAAGAGGAAGTCATTCAATGGGAAGCCTGAGAAAGGATCAGCCCCAGTGTTTGTGACTGGTAAGGAGCTTTACTTGCACATAAAGGACATCAAAGTTGAGTTCGGTAAATGTTCTAAACCTCCAGGAAAAAATGTTTGGAAGAAGAGATCGATTCTTTGGGATCTGCCATATTGGGAGCACTTACAAGTTCGACATTGCATTGATGTCATGCACGTAGAGAAAAATGTTTGTGACAGTTTGACTGGTTTGTTGTTGAACATTCCAGGAAAGACGAAAGATGGCATCAACGTTCGCCATGACATGCTCGACATGGGCATAAGGACTGAGCTTGCACCGTTGGAGAAGGGAAAGCGGACATACCTCCCCCGGCCTGCTATACTTTGTCAAAAAGAGAAAAAACAGAACTCTGTCAGTGCCTACATGGTGTCAAAGTTCCATGCGGGTATTCTGCGAACTTGAAAAAACTTGTGTCCATGAAAGACTTGAAACTGGTTGGTATGAAGTCCCATGATTTTCATGTACTGATGTCACAAATGCTTCCCATTGCTATCAGAGGCATTCTCCCAGTCAAAGTCAGAGAGACAATTACAAAGCTATGTTATTTCTTCAACACAATATCTGGCAAGGTACGTAAGCGTGTACTCCTAGCAAGTTAATTAGCTCCATTCGTGGAACTTGTCAGATTTTTTGGATCTGAATATTTGCTGCAACTGTGTCCTTGCAGGTAATTGATCTGGATGGACTGGACAATTTGCAACGCGATGTGACTACAACTCTTTGTCAGCTGGAGATGTATATCCCTCCATCTTTTTTTGATGTTATGATCCATCTAATTGTTCACCTTGTCAGAGAAATTAAGTTTTTGGACCCGTGTTCCTGCGCTACATGTATCCATTTGAGAGATTTATGGGTATCTTGAAGGGATATGTAAGAAATCGACATCGGCCTGAGGGCAGTATCATTGAAGGTTATGCCGCCGAGGAGGTGATCGAATTTTGCACCAACTATATGGCCAGGGTTGACCCAATTGGCGTTCCTACGTCCCGGCATGAGGGCAGGCTTCAGGGCATTGGAACGATTGGATTTAAAGCAGTCGTCCCCTCTAGTGATCTGTATGCAAAAGCCCATTTTTGGGTCTTACAGCACATGACGGGGGTGGAGCCATACATACACCAGCACAAGGAAATGTTACGGAAACAGAATCCCTCGAAGCCAGAGATTTGGGTCACCAGAGAACATAATAGGAAGTTTGCTGGGTGGATCGAAAATAGAGTCCTGCAAGCTTCTGAGGGCGACGTAGATGAAGTTGTTACATGGTTGGCCAGAAGGCCTAGATTTACTGTAGAGACTTGGCAGGGGTATGACATCAACGGCTATTCATTTTACACAAGAACTCAGGACGAGAAGAGTACTATGCAATGTAGTGGGGTGACACTACTTGCTATTTCGGAGGATGCCAGGGCAGTAAGGGCACTCGACTCATATTACGGTGTTATTGAGGAAATATGGGAGCTCGATTATGTATTACTTAAGATTCCTCTGTTTCGATGCCAATGGGTCGAAATCCTTCGAGGTGTTAAAGTCGACAATTATGGGTTTACTCTCGTCGATCTCAGTAGAGTCGCACACCAAGATGATCCATTTATACTTGCTGAGCAAGCCACACAGGTGTTCTACATCGTTGACCCGGCCAACCGAAAGTTGCACGTTGTCCTTCACAGTAAGAGACGTATTGTTGGGGTCGAAGACGTTGTGGATGAAGAAGAGTACGATCAGTTCGACGAACTACCTCCATTTTTAGATGGAATCCTTCAATCTGTCCCTACCGAAGATATTGACGAAACAAGTTACCTGCGAGACGACCACGAAGAAGGATTATGGGTGGACAACCATTCTTGACTAATTTGCAATATGGAAGTGACGTATATTACTTGGATCTTTAATCGAAGAATTCTTCAGATCATTTTTCAAAAATTCTTTGGGAAAACATACGTGATGCATTGAGAATCATTTATGCAAATTTTCATTTCAATTGGAGTATATACTTGATTTGAGCAATAATTGATTCTTTTCACAAATCAATATGAAAACTGCAAATTTTCATTCCATGATTGGTTTTTACTGTTCATTTATTTTAAAATTATTGGAAGTCATTTGCATGGGGTTTCAAGTGTCTCTACAAGTGCAAAATGATGTACTGAGACCCATCTATAATTGTTCTCAGGAAATCCCTTTAAGTCAATAACACAGTATTCTACTATTGGTTTCAACTTCCCAACCGATATGAAATTAACATATACTATTAGTTTATTATTAATAACCGATAGTGAAATACAATACAAAAATGATGTGCTGAGATCATATGTAATTGTTCTAAGGAAAATCCTTTAGGGTCAATAACATTGTAGTTTACTATCGGTTTCAACTGCCAAACCGATATAAAATTAAACTTTACTATCGGTTTATTGTTCATAACCGATAGTGATTTGTACTGTGTTATGAGCTCCTGTTGTTAATTTACTATCGGTTAGTAATAATAAAACCGATAGTGAACAATCCCACACTCTAAACCCTAACTTACATGTGTTTACTATCGGTTTGGTGGTTATGAACCGATAGTAAATATTCATATATTAGGGTATAACCTCGCACGATTTTCCCTCCAGTGCAACTGATCACATTCCAAATACTCACGCGCGGAAAACCCTAGCTTCCCCGACGTTCGTTTCTTCGCTCCTCTGTGCCACCATTGCCGATCGCAATCCGGAAAACCCTAGCTTCTCCACCACCTCCGGCCACTGCATCGAGCCACCGCCTCCGGCAACTCCACGAACGACTGTAAGTGTTCTTGACCAAACCGCCCGCGTCAATTGCTTAAATTTATATGCAATGGTTCATATGTGGTTCAATGGTTTACAAATATAAAACTAGAGTAAAATTCGTGAACTACAAACTTGATAGCTATGAGAATGACAGACTTGATAATAATCACTAGGAATTTGCCATACAGTGTAGTCCACTATCGGTTTATTATTTAGAACCGATAGTAAATACAGTAAACTGAATTTTCTGTTAATTATTTCCTATTTTCTAACTTTCATATGAAATTTTTGATCATTTAAATTTTAACAGACTTTATGTTCCTGCAGAGAGACTAGCATAGTTTGCACTACTACTTTTATATATTTTACAGAATACAAACTTGATTACTATCGGTTTGACTTGGAAAACCGATAGGAAATAGACTAATCTGAATTTTTTGTTAATTATTTCCCATTTTCTAATTTTCATCTGAAATTTTTGATCATTTAAATTTTAACAGACTTTATGTTCCTGCAGAGAGACTAGCATAGTTTGCACTACTACTTTTATATATTTTACAGAATACAAACTTGATTACTATCGGTTTGACTTGGAAAACCGATAGGAAATAGACTAATCTGAATTTTTTGTTAATTATTTCCCATTTTCTAATTTTCATCTGAAATTTTTGATCATTTAAATTTTAACAGACTTTATGTTCCTGCAGAGAGACTAGCATAGTTTGCACTGCTACTTTTATATATTTTACAGAATACAAACTTGATTACTATCGGTTTGACTTGGAAAACCGATAGGAAATAGACTAATCTGAATTTTCTGTTAATTATTTCCCATTTTCTAATTTTCATCTGAAATTTTTGATCATTTAAATTTTAACAACTTTATATTCCTACAGAGAGACTAGCATAGTTTGCACTGCTAATTTTATATATTTTACTGAATACAAACTTGATTACTATCGGTTTGACTTGGAAAACTGATAGGAAATAGACTAATCTGAATTTTTTGTTAATTACTTCCCATTTTCTAATTTTCATCTGAAATTTTAGTTCATTTAAATTTTAACAGATTTTATATTCCTGCAGAGAGACTAGCATACTTTACACTGCTAATCTTATAAATTTTTCTGAATATAAACCCTAGTACTATCGGTTTTACTTGGAAAACCGATAGGAAATAGAGTATGTCATAGTTTGCACTGCTAATTTGAATTTTCTGTTAATTACTTCCCATTTTCTAATTTTCTTCTGAAATTTTAGTTCATTTAAATTTTAACAGACTTTATGTTCCTGCAGAGAGACTAGCATAGTTTGCATTGCTAATCTTCATATCAATTGATGGTCTGTTCATGGAATTTTAGGTAAAGCCATGTCGGCATCTTCCTCGGCTGATAGTAGTGATTCGGGGAGGGCGAACGTAGATGGCGCTGCCTCGTCCCAGCGCAAGAGGAAGGCGCGAGGCGCGACGATGTTGGGTCGTTTGGCCAAACGCGCGGATCTTTCATGTGAGTTCAACCAGTTCGGGAGACCGATTGGGAAGAACGCCGGCCACTATGCTGCCTATGTTGCCTTGTTGGCGAAGGAAAGGGTGAAGATCACCGTCCAGAGCTGGAAGGACGTCAAGGCCGACGAGGGGGATAGGCTGTGGGCGGAAGTGAAGGTAAAATTAATCAAAATCACTGAACTCTTGAGTAATCACATTCCCTTGGTTTATCCCAGAGATTAGGTAAGTCCTGCTTATATGCACCATTTGAAACAGGCCAAGTGGAACATCCCCGACAATGGTCCCAAGATAGCTTGCTTGAAGGACATGAACAACACATGGAAAACCTTCAAGAGCGTCCTCGTCAGTACCTTCCTCGCTAAAGGCAAATCTCCATGCGAGAAGTACCCCTTCATAACGGAGGAGGTATGGGAGCAATTCGCCCAACAGAAGGGGACTCCTGAGTTCAAGGTATGTATGGTTCCTTTACTTGGTTACACCATTGTATGCAGTAAGCAGCGGTATATTAATTTTCTTGTTTCTGGTACGAAGGCCCTCAGCGAGAAGAACAAGGCAATCCAGAGGAGGAACGACCACCCACACTGACTCGGCTCTCGCGGCTATGCGGGGAAGGAGGAGCAGTGGAAGAAGGTTGAAGACGAGGCGTCGAATTTCGTCGACTCCCCTGACCTACCACTCTCCGAGATCCGCGATCAGCGATGCAAGCGCTGGTGGCCGGCCAGAGGGACCGTGTCGGCCACGGGGACTGTGGCGTTCCCAAACCCCAGGGACGTCGAGGTCGTGCAGCGACTCGTAAGTTGGCTAACTTCCTGGTTGGAATCATAGAGTGTGGTAGAAAAAACTATGATCACTAGTGTGCGCACAAGTTTGTATATATTTCTTCCTCACAATGGAGAGCTTTCAATGTAACAGATCTCTTGCTCGAAGGAGGCGACCGAGGGATTGTTCACTCCCCATAGGGAGAACGACATCCTTACCCGGGCTCTAGGGAACAAGGAGCATCCAGGGCTGACGCGAACCGTGGGGGCTGTGGTTCCATGGAAGGAAGGCTTCTCGGAGCCCGGGCAAAAGGTGAAGAAGGCTGGCAGCTGGAAGGAAAGGGAAGTGGAGCTATCTCAGAAGATACGGGAAGATGTGACTGCACAATTCGCGGACATGTTCGCTAATGAACGAGAAGTATGAACGCCTCAGCGGAGTTGTGCAGTCCAAGGGTTTAGATCCAGCTGCCGAGGTCGACGCTGCCAGGCCGAGTAATTGCGGCTCGAAGGTTCACGTGGATCCGGTGGACCTGATCGAGGTATTGCAACTCTTGAGCTATATATGCAGTTCGGTTGATGCCACTCCCGTTACGTTAGAATTGTTTCACTAACCTGTTATAATTGTTGCAAATTGCAGAAGCCGGAGAGCTGTAGCCTATTGATCAACATAGGCGACAAACCTGTTGCGGTTGCAAACGGGGTCGTATACCAGTCTTGGGAGGATGTCCGGATCCATTGCATACCTCTGGAGCCTGGATTCGCAAAGGTACAGGTGGACATGGCCCTCCCGGGCTACAGCTCTTTTCCGTTGCCCGTCCACGGACGAAATGCGGACAATTGGTGAGGCATTGGGCTCGTACATACAGTAGCCCAAGAAGGGTGTTAGACTACAGGAGGTAAACCCTAGCCATTCTAGCTTACAACTAAGTTAATATACTCAATTTGCAAAATCTAACTTATGCGTTTGTACTTAAAGTGGACGATGGATACCAGCTCACTTCCTGAGGACACCACCCTCGCCACAACGCATGAGCGAACTCCTTCGGCCCCTATGCCTCCTCCGACGGCCTCAAACCCTTTGCCATCAAATGAGGCCGGCGGCACCACACCCCAACCTTCGAAGGTATACACTCGCTCCCCACCCAAAGGCAAGGGAAAGGCCAAAGGCAAGGCCAAACAAAGCCAGCCGGGTACGTTCAAGAACGGGTCCCCACTCGTGTCGGAGTACCTTCTGCGCAATATGGATCAAATAACCAGAAGTCTCCACGAGTGGTACCTGACCCGGTCTAGGCGGCACATCAACTTCTTGGTTCACTTCAGGCCAGCCCATTTTCACCGTGAGCCCAGGAGCATATCGATGGCCCACGAGGATTTGTTCGACCTCCTCAACTGGCGGGAGCTTGATATGTCCATCATACGGACTGGAGTCCTGTGAGTTTGCTGTTGTCTGAAGTTATCACAATTCGTTTCATAAATCTAATCACTTTGTATGCACTACTTACTAATGTCTACTTTGCATCCAGGTGCATGTATAGGCTGGCGTCGATGAGGGCATGTGACAAGGTGGGTTTCCTCGACCCAGAGAAAATAAGCCTCACGATGCTAGAGCACGACCAAGCACATGCAGAGGAATACATATCAAGAGCACTACTAGCGCAGCAGGACCGAGAGTTCATCCTTGCGCCGTACCACCAAAGGTTAGTGCATTTCCTACTAATTTAACTCATTCTTATATGTTACGCCTAACATATGTATGAAACGGTTCGCTTATATATGCAATGTAGGGGCCACTGGGTCCTCGCCGTCATTTGCCCATGGATGAATGAGGGCTATTACCTCGATTCGATGAGCGACAAGGTGGCGCATGTTTTCACCCTCACATGGCACATAGACGCGTAAGTAACATAGTTGTTTTAAATTTTTCTCTGACTAGCTAATTAATGATAACATATTAACCTGCAATGCTAAATTAAATACAGGACTTTCAAAAATTATGCTAGTGCTGGAGGGAGGCATGACGCGTCGAAGGGCACAAAAATTTCTTGGAAAGAATATGAGGTAATTAATACGGATGGAAGTACTCATGATGAGTCTTTTCATTTAAGCTTAATTAGTTCTTTCGAGTTAATGTGGGTTTATGTCTTTGCATATGCAATTTTCCCAGTGCCATCAGCAGCCACAATGTCATGAGATTCATGTATGACCTGATCAGGAGAAACTTTGCCCAATTCCCTAAGGTAACCATTTTTCCTGACTCAAAGTCGAACTTTAATTGGATGTGACATACGATACTAACTTCATACACGCATATATGCAGAGCGCCATGTTGAAAGAGCAATATGAGTTGGGTCAATTGAGGGAGCTGCGAACAATTTGGGCTCAATATGTCATGGAAGAAGTGGCTATCAACGATCGATTGTAACTGACTTGTGTAATATATATTGAATGTGTTGATTGTTGTATTTGTGAATAAACTCAATATGTGCATAGATTCATTGATGTATTTGTGAATAAACTCTATCAATATGTGAATAAATTCAATTTGTCCAATGCATGTGTATATTACTGTATTAGTGTATCTGTGAACAAATTCAATATGTGAATATTGCTGTATATTTGTAAATATTGGTGTATTTGTGAATGATCTAATGTATCTCTGTATTGCTGTATGTATAGGTGCAAGATTCCAGTACTAACCGTGTCGAGTACATAACCGATAGGAAAAACTACATAGTACTATCGGTTATATACTACAACCAATAGAATAAATATTACAGTACTATCGGTTCATATACAACAACCGATAGAATAAAGTTTCCAGTACTAAATGTGTCTACACAATACTATCGGTTTAGATCCCAGCCGATAGAAAAAAACATACACATTACTATCGGTTTAGATCCTAGCCGATAGAAAAAACCTACACAATACTATCGGTTTATATCCGAGCCGATAGAAAAAATCTACACAATACTATCGGTTTAGATCCGAGCCGATAGAAGAAATAGTCGATAGCGATTAGTGAACGTTGGGAATGTAGATGTTTTACTAACGGTTTTTAATCGATAGTAGTGTGCTACGTTTCTACTATCGTGCCGATCACTATCGGTAAGACAACCGATAGTAGAGTGGATTTTTAACCTATAGTGAAAAGCATTTCTGTAGTAGTGGAGCCATGACAATTCGTCACGAGTCCCCACGGACGGTGCCAACTGTCGTGGTATTGAAAATACCATGACAAGTTTGATAACGTGTGCAACATGTGTTCCTCAACACGAACTGACCGTGTGACAGGTCACCCCATGTTGGACAATCTCAGAGATTGACACAAGGGTTTATACAAGTTCGGGCCTCAGTGGAGGCCCTAGTCCTGTCGACGTGCTCTCGACACGTGTCGGCTAAGGGGGCTCTCTACCAGGGAGAGGGCTCCTAAGTACGCCTATTCGTTTTCGTATATTGAGTACAAATGAATGCCTTAGGTTACAAGAGGGGGTACAAGGGTATATATAGACTCCAAAAGATGCAAATTACTAGACTACCCTAACTACAACCGTCGGATCGAGGGCATCATGGTCTTTTGGCAAGGCCCGGGGCATCGATCTTGGACACGTGGCCACCCTTGAATTCAATGCCCCCTTCTCCGGGACGAGGTCCCGGGAGAAGGAGACGCCTACTCCGAAGGATGGAGCCCGGAGGTGGGCACCTCCTAGCCCGGAGGACGAAGTCCGGGTGTGGGACGCCTCCTAGACCGGAGGAGGGGATCCAGAGGTGGGCACCTCCGACTCCGGGGGGACGGGGTCCGGAGGTGGGCAACTCCTAGCCTAAAGGACGGCACTCCTGACATGGCTAATATTTTCCCCCAACAGCTATGATATGAGCAGGTACATTATCCATGCACAAAAGTACGCAATTCAAAATTCCAAATTAACCAAACTTCCAATCAAAAGGTTTAAAGAACAAGTACCCCAAGTCAGCTATGACTATGCTAACGTTGTCTTGTGACCTCTGATCCTGCAATTGCAAATAAAAGAAGAAAATTTGAACAAGATTTCTTATATCACCTAATTATATTCTAAAAGCTAGCTTCAGGAGATTTTTAAAAAAGGTCAATGGAAAAGCTGAAGGTGGCATACATCAATACCAGAGCTTTCTGACCAAGAGCTTCACACGCCAGCTACACAAACCAAATTAGCAATAAGAAATCATACAAAACGTTGGATATAGTAACCTATTAGGATTCTTAGCCTATTAGGATTCGTATTAGTTTTTTCTATTATGATTCTTATTAATCCTTTGTTAAGGGTTATAAAAGAAGAACAATTGTATCTATTTTTACAAGCAAGCAATAAAGTCCTAAAATCAACTTGGTATCAGAGCCATCACCTCTTAAGTGCCACCGCCGTGTTTACTTACTTGACTTCATCGGTCGCCCGCCGCCGCGCCTCTGCACTCGCGCACCGCCCACGCCCGGCGACGACGGCTAACGCTCTGCGCCCGTGCACCATGACCACCGCCGAGTCCGTGTCCGCACATCGCCTGCCGAGCCAACGCCCCACCGAGCCCGCTAGCCAATTTTTTTTTACTCAATGATTTAGAGGACTCCAAGTCAAGATCTTCTGTGGTATAAAAAAAAGAGAGAGAAGGGGTTTGTGAGTGCATGAGCTCAATTTCTTTTTGGGACCTGTTGAGATGACAACCACAGTTTCAACCATGGAGGAGTTTATGGCGAAGATGATGGAGATGATGACAATGAGGATGAATGACATCTCATCATCGGACAAAGTTGTGATGGCAGTGCCATATTTATAGATGGTGAAAAAGATATAGCTCATGCCAAATGATGTGAAGCTGGAGAGAACCAAAAACTATTTGAGTTGTTCTAGGAGGGTGATTATGATTTTAGAGGCAAAGGGGCTTGCTAACTGTGTGCATGAGACATCTGTCGAGCCCCTTAAAGATAGTTCAGAATGGCAGAACTGGAAAACCACTAATTCTCTGGTGAAAGCTAGCGTGGTTGCTTAACTCAATGAACCCTTCTATTACTGGGATGGTGGAAGCCACTCCAACCGCAGCTAGGATGTGGGCTGTACTAGCTAGACTATATTCTGGAGCTGGCAATGCCATGATGATGGCTGAGGTGCATTGGAAGCTTCGAGGGATGACTCAGGGGGAGCGGACTGTATCCAAGTACTACAATGAACTCCAGCGACTGTGGACATATTTGGACCACTATGATCCGTTAGACATTCCTCATGCTGAACATCTGACTATGTTCAAAAAGTGGGTGGATCACAGGAGAGTACTTGACTTTCTGCAAGACTTGAATGTTGAGTTTGAGCCTAGAAGAGCTGCTGTTTGCCACCAGCCGCATCTGCCCACCATGGAGGAGACATTTGCTGCTATAGTGATGGAGGAGACTCGGTTACGGGTCATGACATCGGGTACCCTATCACCTCCTACTAGATCTGCGTTGACTGTTGCAAATCACCACGAGTGCTTTACTTGCGGGAAGATTGGCCACATTAGCTGGAATTGCCCACAATCACGCGATTTTGGGCGTGGCAGGGGTGGTGGAGGACGTGGTAGAGGCTGAGGTAGAGAACGTGGTGGTAGGCGCCAAGGTCCTAAAGTCAATCTTATCATGTCTGATGAGGGATCAGTTGCGCATGACAAAGAGGAACTTTCTGAATTGGAGGAGCTACGATAGTTCAAACCAAAGGTTGAGAGTTCCACCAACAAGTCCATGGTCACCCAGGAGATCCCTATAACCACTACATTTGGTACTTTTGCCAATTATGCCCATGCGGGCACAAGTATTGAGGCACAGGTTTTTGCATCCTCGCATACTTCTCCTTTAGATTGGATAGTCAATTTAGGTGCATCTAGACATGTCACTGGTGCTTCTAGTGAGTTTGCATCATATTCTCCATATTCTTCCATGCATCGTGAAACTGTTCAAATTGCTGATGGGACTGCACAACCCATCAAGGGAATTGGCACAGTTCAGTGTACACCTACCATTACACTTTCCTCTGTTTTGCATGTTCCATCCTTCCCGGTCAATCTTCTTTCTGTGAGTGCTTTGGTGAATCAAATTGATTGTGGTGTTTATATTGACCGAGATGTCTATCATATTCAGGAGAGGCAGACAAGGAGGGTCTTGGGGACTGGGACTAGGCGTGATGGATTGTGGTATTTGGATCGAGGGACTATGGATGTTGTGAGTGCTACTCTGACTACTGTTGTAGGTGGAGCAGAGGCTGAAGTGATGCTTTATCACTATCGTTTGGGTCATCTATCATTTGACCGACTGAGGCGTATGTATCCGGATGTTATGAGTCGAGTGCCCATGAAGAAACTCATGTGTGATGCTTGTGAGTTTGGCAAGCACACACGATCATCTTATGGTAGTATTGGGCTTCGTAGTATTGAACCATTTATACTTATTCACTCAGATGTTTGGACCTCTCCGGTTATCTCTATTTATGGTTGTAAGTCTTTTGTTACTTTCATTGACTGTTATTCCCGTATGACTTGGCTCTATATGATGAAGAATAAGAATGAAGTTTTGCGTTGCTTTCAAGATTTGTGTGCTCTTGTACAAAGACAATTCAATACTCATATTCGTATTGTTAGAACTGACAATGGAACTAAATATGTCAACAAGGAGTTTGCGACTTTTCTTTCAGCTCAAGGGATCTTGCATCACACAACCTGTCTGGATACATCGGCACAGAATGGTGTGGCCGAGCGAAAAAACAGACATCTTTTGGAGACTACCTGCTCACTCATATATGTATGGGATGAATGTGCCAAAAATCCTGTGGATGAAGCCGTTATAACAGCGGATTACTTAATTAACCGCATGCCCTCAAGAGTGTTAGGCATGAAAACTCCCTGTGAGCTGCTTATGGGAACGAATACATTTGTTGTCTCTCCGAAGGTGTTCGGATGTGTGTGCTTTGTTCGGGATTATCGACCCTCTACAGGAAAGCTGGACCCTCAGGCTTTGAAGTGTATATTCGTGGGATATTCTTCTCGACAGAAGGGCTATATGTGTTGGAGTCCTTAGGCCAAACGGATGTTTGTGAGTATGGATGTCACTTTTCGGGAGTTTGAGCCCTTCTATGGTGAGAAAACTGAATTGACGCATTTATTTGGTGATATCTCTTCTCGCCTGCCTAGTGCTGATAGAGAGGGGGGAGAATAATGAAGTGAGTAGTAGTGACCATAAAGTGAGTAGTGGTGACCATGGTGGAGGTGGCGATGTTGTTGTGGGTATAATTCCATGTCCTGTTGCAGATGAGGGGGTGTGTGCCAATGGAGGTGGAGATACTGGAGTTCTAAAGATGAAGCGTTTTTTGTGGCACTAGAGTTCAGGGGGAGCAGCAGCAGCCCCAGTCTCCTGTGATTGAGATTGACGACCAGTCATCCACACAAGTCATTGTCCCTGACCCCTCCTCAGTTGTCTCACCTTTGACCTCGTCTCCCTCTGAAACGGTGGTAATGTATCTCTTGATCTTCCTATTTCTCATCGTAGAGAGCCCCGAGTCAATGCCGGTAAGCCTCCGGCTAGGTATGGTTTTGAGGATGATCTTTCTCATGTTGTCTCATGCATATAAGTTTTTCATTGCATTATTACAATCTGTGCCCATACCAAAAGATTGAAAAATGGCAATGCAAGATCCTTTGTGGCTTCGTGCTATGCATAAGGAACTTCAGGCATTGAGGAAAAATGAGACTTGGGAACTAGTCTCTCTTCCAGTCGGGAAGAAAATTGTTGGATACAAATGGGTGTATACCATAAAGCAAAATGCAGAAGGTAAGATTGAGAGATATAAGGTGAGATTAGTGGCAAAGGGATATAGTCAAACGTACGGGATTGACTATGATGAGACTTTTTCCCCAGTAGCAAAAATGAGTACGGTGAGAACTTTAATTTCGTGTGCAGTAAACTTCAACTGGCCCCTACATCAGCTTGATGTGAAGAATGCCTTTTTGCATGGTAATTTACGGGAAGAGGCATATATGGAGGTCCCACCAGGTTTTGGTGATAGTGGAAAGGTGTGCAAGCTGAAGAAGTCTTTGTATGGCTTAAAACAATCTCCAAGAGCTTGGTTTGATAGATTCAGACGTGCAGTATGTAGTATGGGTTATAAGCAGTGCAATGGGGATCATACTGTCTTTTCAGGCACTCTAGAGCATTCATTACAATACTTGCTGTTTATGTCGATGATATTGTCATCACAGGTGATGATGCTGAGGAGATTTTCCGTATGAAGAACAAGTTAGGTAAAGAATTTGAAGTGAAGGATTTGGGTCATCTCATATATTTTCTTGGCATAGAGATTGCACAGTCTAAAAAGGGTATAGTTCTCTCACAAAGGAAATATACTCTAGATTTGCTGAATGAAACTGGAATGTTAGGATGTCATGTTGTCTCTACTCCCATTGAGCAGAACCACAAGTTAAGTGATCAAGGTGGAAACCCAACTAAAAATAAGAGTTATCAAAGACTTGTTGGACGTCTTATTTACCTTCACAAAAGACCTGATATTGTTTATACGATGAGTGTGGTAAGTAGATATATGTATGACCCAAGAGTGGAGCACATGGAAGCAGTATATAGGATTCTAAGATATCTAAAGGGTAGTCCAGGAAAAAGTCTCTGGTTCAGGAAGAATATGAATCTTGATGTGGTTGGCTATTGTGATGCTGACTGGGCAAGTTGTTTAGATGACAGGAGATCAACATCAGGGTATTATGTTTTTGTGGGAGGCAACTTGGTGTCATGGCGAAGTAAGAAACAGAATGTTGTTTCTCGATCTACAGCAGAAGCAGAGTACAGAGCTATGTCTTCTAGGTTATGTGAAATGCTCTGATTGAGAGATTTGTTGTCAGAATTACGATTGTTTCAAGGTGGAGTTTTAACACTGTGGTGTGACAATAAGTCAACAATCAATATTACTAATAATCTAGTGCAACATGATCGCACCAAACACGTGAAAATTGATCGCTTCTTCATTAAAGAGCACTTATACAAAGAAAGATTAAAACTAGAGTATGTATCTTCCGGAGAGCAACTTACTAATTGTTTTTATTAGGATTCGTATTAGTTTTTTCTGTTATGATTCTTATTAATCTTTTGTTAAGGGTTATAAAAGAAGAATAATTGTATCTATTTTTATAAACAAGTAATAAAACTCTAAAATCAACTCAAAATGAGTCGCAGAAAGGAGTATCGTTAATATTATTTTTTGAGTGGAGAAAAACTACATACCTGCACATCGCCATGTTGACGTAGTTGATCTCTAACAAAAGTTACAGCTTCGGTGCTACACAGGATAGTCAGTTATACATGTTAATATGTTGAATAGCCAACTAAAATGTCATCAGGTGGTGGAAAAGAACTGTCATGGGCGTGGACTAGGTCCATCAGGTGGCACACAAGGCCGGCCGAGAAGCATGGCAGACAGGGACATGGGGGGGGGGGGGGGGGGGGGGGGTGGTTGTGCAAGGTGGCTGGAGTGCCGACTCCCATTGCCACACCGCTGTTACCCTCATAACATCTCTCACATAATTTGGATTATTAATCTAGCTAATTTTGTTGAAAAGATTGATACTTTATATTTTTTGGATTTCAGGATGCACTTTTCAAAATTAAGAAACTATCTTTACTATGGTTTCAATTTTAATCATCAAATTATGTATTATAGAATGCACATGGCATTTAAATATGCCTTTTCTATAGCCGCCTCATGATAATTTTATCCCACTAGCACCCCCTCTATTTTTGTCATGTGTATGCTACCGATGGCAGTCTTCATCCAATCCGTGCGGATGAGGGTGCACCACTTGATGGACCTAGCCCACAACCATGACAAGAACGACTCAGGTCTGGACAACTAAAAGTATGAAAAAAAATATTTCGATGGACCTTTTAATGTAATCCCAAAGACCATCAGTTGCTAGCAAAACAAATTCCACATCTGGTCCGAGCTCCACCAGAGATACATCAGGTGAAGAGACTATTAGGTCTTCTCTAAAGTGTATCCTGCACATATAGAGATTAAATAATTAAAAATGTTACATTCACAAAGGTAAGCGACATATATCATACATCAGAACTGTTGTAAACCACAGTAAGCTCATGTTTGCCAACAATTTATTTTTCTGGCAAGAGTTATGTTTTGAAGTTATTTTTTTTTAAAACCAAGTTTTGAAATTATCTTCTCCATCATCAAACATGGTAGTGATATTTGTCGAATTGTTCAAGAATTTCAAGTTGCAGCACAACATCCACTCGAAAAAAATTTATAAATAACCCAAAACAAAAAACTAATTTGAGAAATGACACACAGTTTAACGAAATTGCGAGACTAACCTGGTTGGCCGCGAGAAGACATTTATCACGGGTTTGAGACGCGACAGTAAGCTATTCACACCTTTTCCTTTTTCGACCAGCGAGATTAATCTTTTACGTTCTGGAGCCGCGATAGAAGGAGAATCACTTGGTACTGTTTTCGACCTCATGTTTTCCATTCTGGAGCCGCGACAATAACCTTTTCCATGTGATAATAACCTTTTCCATTCTGGAACCGCGACAGGAAAGAGATTTTCTTAATTTCTCCTTTGGTCGTTTCGTGTGTAATGTCACATAAAATAGTAACTTTTTTTATACTTCCTTGTCCATTTCTCATCTGGTCGTTTATACTTCTCCACTGGTCGTTTCCATTTCAAATAATTAACCTTCAAAGATGAGAAAATCTCTGATTAGTGCTTAATTGGTATAGCTTTTGCCCTAAGTTTCTATCTAAATTCATGCTAACAACTCTTTTGACGTGATATTTTATGTGAATTTTTGTATCATTTTTACAATCCACCTTCATGATTGTGTTTGTTATGTTTCAGAGATAATTTATACAAAATTTGGAAGAATTTTGAGTTTATTTGGATAAAGAACGAAGAAAATGATGAAAATTGGACGAACCGGGGCTCTGAAGGGCCCAAACCCTAAGCAACAGAGCCCAGCATGGGCATTGGCATGGCCAATTTTAAATTTGAAGTCCGATATTTAGAAATTATTAATTGTTTGAAAAGATGGAACGCCACACTGAAAAGCCGAAACAAACCATCAGTACATATTATTTAGAAGTACATCCCATGGTGTGCTGACTCATTAACATATCTAATTATTAAATCACCTCCCTCTTTTGTGATGCATATCTCTCTGAAAAGGCGATGGTGAATAAGTATCAGGCGAGTTATGTGGTCTCCGACCAGCTGCAGTAGAAGGTCCGTAGTGGTCTGACGGCCCTAATGGTTGTGAAGGCTGTGTGGGTGGCGGAGCATCATGGAGCTGACTCGGTTGAAGCTCGTCATGCGTGCGGTGCTGATGTGCATAGGGATTATCCATCCCCAGCATGTTGGACACCCAATCGGCATGCTCCCTTTGTTGTGCCACCTACTCAACCTCAGCCCCCTGTGGCGCATGTATTGTCTGCTCCGACAGCTGACCCCAAGATGCCCAAGATGCCCCCTCAGCAGGTTGTGCTCGCTGCGGAGGCATCCAAGGAGCAGAGTAAAGCTGGTTCACCCGGTCCAAATCCTGCTGATCCCAACGATGATCGTCTGCAGCTAGTTGCTCTGCGAAAGTCCTATCAGCAGCCTCTTGAGCTCTTCTGATGTCCTCCGGGTCGTCGGAGTCGTCGGAATCATTGCCTCCTGGGCTATGATGTGTCGATGGCTCTCCTATATGGAGTGATCCATCGCGACGAGAAAACATTGACGATGAGCGTGGAAGAATTGATGGGGTGCTAGATGGGCCCGCTGTGTCAATACCCCACCTCGATGATGCGCTGTGTCGAGTAGGACGTGTGCCCGAGGTACTGGGGCGTGCAAAGGAGGGTCGAGTAGACCTTGGGCTTGGTGGGCGCGCCATAGTCTGTCTTGGCATGAATGTGTCAGTAGTACGTCCGCAACTTAGGTCGCTCATGACTCGTCGGGCACCAGTGTTCACCACACGGATGGCTCCAGTAAACTCAGTACGGCACCAGCGACCTCCGCGTGCTATGCTAGACAAAATCGATCTAGTCTGCCGCTCGATGGCAGCTGCAACGTCGAACTGAGAAAGACAAATAGTGTATTAGTTAGTAAAATGAGTAAATGATGGATGCAAAAGGGGAAATATCGTAAAAACGTACTAAGCGATGTATCCGGCCTGGCCAATCAGAATCAAACCCTAATTGCACACGTTCCGAATGCGGTATATGTGGTGGTGTATCCTCAGGCACATGAGAAAGCCGCGTGCGGGTACGGGGCATGTACCAATCAAGATACGCTTGGTACGTACTGTGATCGTACACTCGAACCTCTGCAATTACATCGGTCTGTGCAAGCTCGTTCCACTCCTGCACCCATCTGCCATTCTTGTGCGCCCAATTGTCGGGCTGCCTTCCTTGCCTACTCTGCCTACAAAAATAAAATAGAGGTAATGGTAGGTATCGAAACAGAAAAACAGAATTCAAATCTTATGCGCGCATGGGTGTACCTGTGCACCTCCTTGGGGAGATCCCTGTCACGTTCTCTCTCCGGAGGTGGGGTGTGCTGATATAATCCAAACTGACGCATCACCCGCTCCGGGTAGTACGGCTCCACCATATGAGAGAACACAAGATGACGTCGTGTCATCCTACAATCGTTGCCCGCTGTGCACATGATCGATATGCCATGCGGTGCAATGCTCTCAATGAAATCTGGTGTCCACGGACACCATACGACTCGCGACTCGTGGAGTAGATCGAAATCCCCCTGGTACAAGACGTAGCACCGGCGAACCTGGTTCGCAGACCATCTCGGTCGACTGTGCATCCATCTTGTGCCCATGGTTGGGCGATCCACCCAATCATGGACATCATCAGGCTCGGGGTACGGATGCACCGGTCGATCCAAGCGTGGCCGGCCAATTGGAAAATGCTCCCAAGACCATAGCTGCAGCAGGAGGGAGCATCCCGACAATACGGACTCTGGGGCAGTCCGGACACATGCATCGCACAACCCCCGGTATGTTCCACAAAGCACGGACATGGCCCAGTTGTACTGGGGAACATGCCCTGGTTGGGCATCGACAATGCTCTCCACCAATGGAATGAACCATGGGTGAACTGTATCCCCGTGTGTAGATTGGAACAGGATATACTGGAACATTATCAACAGGTATGCGAACAAATGTTGGCGCACAACATGCTCCAGCGCATCAGGAGGGCAGTCAAGGTAGTGCAACAAAAACCTATGCGGCACACCACGCCTAGTTGATGGGATCTGATCTGCCTGTTGAACGATGTTGAACCTAAGGTTTACCTGAGTGCGCCAGTCTGCAGGCGGCGGTGATGGAACGATGGGTGCTCCTGCGGCAGGTAGGCCTAGGAGCATACCCACATCCTCCAACGTGATTGTCATCTCCCCCCATCGGAAGTGGAACGTGTGTGTCTCAGGGCGCCATCGATCCACCAATGCGGTGACCAACGACTGATCCAATGTGAGGCCATGACCAGTTTGCAGCATACGAGCAAACGGTAGTAAACCCGCCTCTGCGAGAATAGGGATGTATCTCGCATCAAGAGGCCAGTACTCCATGGGAGCCCTCATTACAAGTGGCTCAAGATGTCCACCTCGCGACAATACACGCCCACGATGAGCATTGTCCCACCTGCCACTGAGTAGCTCTGGAAGCCGTACATCCTCGTGAGCCATCTCTGCATAAATTAATTACCGTTAGCATAACAATTCAAAATATAACGAAGAAATGAGTTTGGGTTTGACACCTCATAAGTCTTAATCTGGTAGAATTTTACCGTAGGTTTAGTTTTAAAAACGTGCAAAAATCACACTTAAAACTCCTTCCATACGACATTCTATGTGCAAAGTTTCATTATTTCTACAAGATTCTTTCCCAATTGTATTCTCTGTGTTGCAGGGATCAGGCCTACCAAGTTTAGTTCTGAAAACATGCAAAAATCACGCTTAAAACACCTTTTGTACGACATTTCATGTGCAATGTTTCATTGCAATACCAAGAGTCTGTCAAGGAGTTTTTTTTTGAGCATGTTTACCAGTGTACTATAAATAGAGAAGTTTCTAGCTCAATTAGAGTATCCATAGAACATCCACTGTTACGAATGTGAAAGGACCACCAAAATATAGGAAAATATTAAATAACGACAGAATACAGAACTCATGAACGATCACATGACTCGTTACGCGTTACTATTACATGTGTGAATACTAGGTGGATGGGCCGGGTGCATGTAGACAATTCTTTCTGGTATGCCCGGCTTGTTTGCAAATCGAGCATTTTCTACCTCGAGTGCTCGCTTTCTGTGATTCGTCCATGTCATTGTGCAAGCGACGCATCTTCCGATGACCAGGTCCCTTTCTCCTGAGGTTGAAAGGTGGGATCCACCTTGTCTCACCGGATGGAATTACTTTGTAATCACCAACCTTCATGAAGACCCGCCAAATACCACTCCAAGTCTGCTGAAGGTTATGAAGGCTGAAGAACTCAGAAAGGTATGGAGATAGGCTTATACCGAGTGCCGCACATGCATCAATGACATGCGAACATGTCTTGTGTAATAACATGGCCTTGTTGCATGTGCACTCCGCAACATCCCCCAGAATGACTTCGTGTACCCTGCTAGCTCTGAGATGGCCGTTAACCCGCTTCTGGCGCAGTCGGACTAAAATTATCTTGTGCAATCGGTTGATGATCTCCACCTCGTGCGTCTGGGCCTTATTTATCCGGAAATTCATGTATTCCTGCACCACGTCCAGTAAAGTTCTAAATGGATCGTCGACCAGCATCTTGGCTGCAAGGCTTCTGTTGTTGAAATATTGCGCAGTGCGATACCATGTCATCTCCACAATCGCGGTCAATGGCAAGCATCGCACCCCCTTCAAAACATAGTTACAAACTTCAGATAGATTTGTCGTCATGATGCCATACCTTGCCCCACCCTCGTCATGCAGCAACGACCACTTCTCTTTCTCTTTGTCGCTGATCCACTGTGAAAATTTGCTTATAGCATCGCCATCGCCGGCCCCGGACCCTTTATTAGCTGTGTACTTCAGTGTCAACTCCTCGAGCTTCTCGAAGATAGTGTCGTACTTGCTCACTTGGTTCTGCGAGCATAGCCTCTTAAATAGGTCCATGATTTGTTTGCTCCGGAATTTGGTGAAGAGGTTGGCTGCAAGGTGTCGCATGCACCAACGGCTCACCACGTCCTCCCACTTGTAAGGTGGATCGGGAGGGCCCTGCATGATATCAATGGCTCTGAGCAAGCCTTTGTGTCGATCAAAAATAATGCAGATCTTCTCACGATCCTTTACAACCGCTCGCTTTACGTTCACCAAGAACCACAACCAACTTTCCGTGCTCTCGGCTTCTACAACTGCATATGCTAATGGAAGCAATTGATTGTTAGCATCTGCAGCAACCGCAATCAGTAGTGTCCCTTTGTACCTCCCAGTCAAAAATGTGCCATCCACACATAACACCGGCCGGCACCATGCGAATGCCTCTATGCACTGCGGGTATGCCCAGAACAAACGGTGCAAAACTCTTGTGTTCTCTATGGTATTGCCATCCGGGGCAACAGCTGTCTGATCGAGCATATCCACAAATGTGCCTGAGTTCGTTAGTGCAATGTTCGAAGCAACCGCACCACTGTGTTGTATGCATCCTCGTATGTGCCATACATGTCCTCAATTGCTTTCTGCTTTGCTCTCCATGCCTTGTTGTAGCTGATACGATAACCACATCGATCTGCCACTTGCTTGATGATCTCTCTTGGCATTATCGATATGTTCTCCCGCACCGCGGACTGGATGATGTTGCTTACATATGCCGCAGTCATGTTTCTATGGCTGTCCAATGCCTCAGTAAGCTCACATGTGTGGGCATTAACTCTCGTGACCACAAAACCAATGTCATCCTTTGGTTGCATGGCACGAACCCTCCATGCGCAGCCTGGTGTAAGACATGCGACATCGTATAACCTGGGGGTAGACTTCATTACTTTGTACTGTCGGTTGAGTGCAAGAGACCATCTAGCCACGGCATTTTGCACATCTTCTTTCGTTCGAAACTCTTGCTCGAGCTGGATGCTACTTTGCTCAAAAAACTATCTTGAGTTTTGGTCCGTCGGCAGCACTGCCGAACTAAATCCAGATTCATCAATCCATTGTTGGGGGGTCCTGAAATCATCTTCGTCAGAGTCTTCAGATGCTTTGGAGTCTGTCAAGTCATCTTCATCATCTTCGTCGGACACAGTTCCAAGACCTTCCAAGAACTCACACACATCAACACGTGTGTGGCAAAAAGCTTCTGACCAGTCACTAGCCCTGAATGGTGGCGGAATCAGTGCATTCATTTCTCCCGCCCGTGCGTCGCTACTAGGGCCGGCTCCAACGTCACCCTCCGGCTGTTCTAGGTTACCGAACTGGACATAAACAAAAAACCGACCGCCCAAACCGCCATAAGGGTCCTTCACTCTCCTCACAAACGACCCCCACGAGTTGTTCCCTTTCAGTTCGCGCAACACCCAGTATGGGCCGTTGGCTGTCTCCTTCACAATGAGCCCCTCTACTTGAATTGTCTCATGTTCTACACTCTTGCCGAACAAACTAAGTATCCATAACTTAAGATCCGTGAAAGATGTGTTATGTATGTTCAAATCAGCCATAACATATTTGCAATGACTCATATCTACACCGTTTGGCCCATCACGAATCAAACTATCGCCATAAAATATGTAGAAATTTTCGGGTTGCTCCATTCCCTACGGAACATATTTACACAACAATTATAAGTAAACATATTATGATTTTTAAATCACATAGTTAACATAATCAATATATTTATAGGTAATTTCTGAGTTGCTCCATTCTCCTTCATCTGTAACTTTTACCCTTTGTTTTGTGGATAATACCGGTTTTCAAAAATCAAAACAGGCATGATGATATTGTTGAAAAAACATATGCTTCTTTGGAATACCCTTTGATGCTTTTTTGCTTTACAAAAGCTTTCTATATTCTAAGGATATATAGGAAACATAGAAATTTTGAATGAAATCTTAAATAAATTTCAAGTAAATCCTACTATTTATTTAGAATTAGGTTAAACGAATTTGAGTCACATAAAATGATAAAATAAAGTTCAAAACCTAACTTTAAACAATGTACAAGAAAAATATCTAAAAATCATGGAAGTTCAGTAAATGGAAATAGGATTGTTAGCTCAAATTATGTAGGAAGATCAAGCTCCTTTTGTTTCCCTCCTCATGTACATGCTGATCGATCAAACTATTTTCTTCATATAGTCTCACATTTATCTCACTATCTTCTGTAGAAGAAAGAACCGATCACAGCAATGTGTTGGCATAGTTGTCCTTTTTGGGTTGCCATATTCAATCAGCTTGTAGTAATCTTTGTCCATTAATCTCATTATATTTGGTGCTTTCCTCCACCCAGGGACCTGACTACATGGTGAGGACTGCAAAGAAATCTATGCTTGAGGAACTGGAGGGGATGCTGGAGATTGTTGACCCGCAGCCACCAGGGAAGCAGAGGTCGCTGAGCCGCAGGAAGTTTGATCTTCCACAGGGTGGAGCCATCTCAGATGAGAAGATGGCTGGCGTGAACAACGCCGTCAGAATCATCGATGAGCGCAGTTAATCGGCACCGCGCCTTGTTTAGTGGATCTCATGCCTGACGGAGCCCGCGGCACTGCGTCGTCTATGAGAGCTACCAAGTTTTATTCCCAGTATCTTCGATCTAGGGGACTTGTTATGCACCAATGCTTCGGGATGTCACTGAACCAGTTGTATTGTCCGTCTTTTGCTTTGAACTTGTTGTATGGTGTTGTTAAACTACCAGATATCGGTCGGAATTTGCTTATTTAGCTTATTTGCTTGATCTTTGCTGGCTGTTGTGCCCCCAAGATGTTTAGTTCCATGGAAGTTCAGTAAATGGAAATAGGATTGCACAAGATAGGAATGCAGCAAGAAAATCAACATTGTTTTTCACAAGTTGAAAACACATACGCATCATAGCCAGTTAAGCCGCCATCTCCGGGAAGATCGTACCGGCGGTCTAGACCGCTTATTCATTCAGAGACATGCAAAAGGGGTAAATTTTTCAGACATGGATGGGCATGGGATCACACTTTGCCTCCGTTGATGAGCTTCTCGATGGCCTGCAGAGCCTGGATGGCGGCCTGGATGTAGAAGGTGATCGGCCCGGCGATGGGCGCCAGGGGGTTGGCGGCGATCTCCTCCTTGACGTCCTCCTCCACCGACGGCAGCGCCATGGTCGGGTCCTCGTCGAACTTCTTGGCCTGCTCCAGGTACTTGTCCATGCGCGGCGTCGCGAACAGCCGCATGTTCTCGATGTCGCCCCTCGCCGCGAAGCGCTGCCGGTCGTGCGACGTCTCCGACGACAGAGCGTACGGGCGGCCCTGCTTCTCGTAGATGTCCTGCGACTTCATGAGCTTGAGGAGCTGCTGCAGCTCGGTCCTGAGCATGTCCACCAGCGGGCTGGACTGCTCGACGACGTCCTCCAGCGCGTTCTGGGCTTCCACCAGCTTGTCGCGGGCGTCATCCAGGTTCTTGTCATCCGCCATCGTCCTCGCCTCCCTGATCATCTTAGCCGTCTGCAGACGGCTCTCCTCCGTCTGGACCTCCGGCGGCCTGTCCTCCTCCGGGACGGCCGCACCGGTGCGCCGCACGGTCAGCGTCGCAGGGGGCGCATCAAACAGCTTCCCAGAAGTGCTGCATCCAGCGAATTAACTCCATGAAAATCAAGAGAATCCATACTCCATACGCACGCTGGCATTGTACCTGTATGAGTAGGTGACCTCGAGGATGTCCGCGCCGCGCTCACTCTCGATGGCGGGGAGGAGGAGGTCCACGATGACCTTGCGCACTTCCCTGCTGTAGAGGTCGCCGAAGCTGACGGTCACCGAGCCGGCGCCGGCGTCCGGCGTCTGGGGGTAGCTCCCGGCGGTCACCTTCTGTATGGTCGACTCGTCTTCAACGCGTGCCACCGTCAGCTTGAGGTCCTGGACAACGACGGTGAGCAGGCCGGCGAGGCACTGGGAGAAGGCCAAGCTCAGGCCGTCCATGTCCTGGACGACGGAGAACGTCCCTCCCATGCTCTTGTCCGCGACCGCGTGGAGCACCTTGGGGTCGTGGTCCGCGCCGAAGCCGAACGTGTAGACGGGCACATTGCCGACGGCGACCTGGGCAGCGTCGCCGCCGCGGTTCTGCTGGCCGTCGGACATGAGCATGACGCCGACGACGCGGCTGCCGCTGAGCTTGCGGTCGGCGAGGACCTTGAGCCCGGTCTGGAGGCCGTCGCTGATGTTGGTGTTGCCGCCGGCTTTGAGGCCGTCGATGAGGCCCTTGAGCTCCGGCTGCGAGGCGTCGGTGATCTGGCGCAGCGGGCAGAGCCTGGCGGCGGCGTCGGAGAAGGTGACGATAGAGAGGCGGTCGATGGGGCTGAGCTTCTTGATGACGAACTGCATGGCGGTCTTCATCTTGTCGATCTTCTCCCCCTGCATGCTTCCGCTGACGTCCAGGACGGCCACCAGGTCGAGGCCCGAGCGGTCGGCGGTGGAGTCGCCGCCGGTGAGCTCGAGCAAGACCTTCTGGCTGTTCTCCTCGAGCGGCGCCTTGTTGTTGTTCTTGACGACCAGCTGCACTCTCCCGGGCACGATCGGCGTCGGCCTCGGCCCTGCATGCCGCCGTCGCAAATCAGCACAATATTCGTCGCAAATTAAAACTGTATACTACTACTAGTATATGAATCATCTGCATTGCAAGCAGATTGAGCAACTGCTCGTGTTGAAGAACCTGAATTCGGAGGAGTAACAATCGGCTCGTCATCATTGAAGGACATGGTGAGAAAAGATTACAGTTGCTCTGCTTCTGCTTTGTTCTAGCTTGCGACGACGACCACGACGACTAGCCAGCCCAGCCTCTGTTATATAGAGACAAGTGCTACTTCTTGTTTCTTGCATCTAGGCCTCTTACAAGGTTGAAAATTATCAACAGCATTAGCATTACTATCATTATTGTTAAAATTAGTTATTCTCTCTCCCACACCATATATTTGGTAATCTTCTCTCCTCGTCCTATTCATTTTCTATTGGATGAAGACTTTGAAGATGCTGTTAAAAGGAGTAGAAATATAGAAATATAGGGTAGAAATAGTTGTTTAGGAAGATATGTATATGGGATACACGGATCTAAATTTACGGAAGTTTTTGGAGATGATCTTATTCGGAAATTACACTGATTATTATGATAGATTACATGGGAATTACACTTGAACTTGAAATTTGGAGGATCCGGATCAAGATTGCAGTTTGACATTTGTTGTTGGCGACCAATTGAGCCATGAGAGCATGCACAATAGTCCACCGTTAGTTAGAAAACATGCGATGAGTGAATGAATTAGAAAACAATTTACAGAGCAACCATGCACTGCAACATTAATGTACACCCCTGCACACCAATGAATTGCATGGCATGGCACGGATCAGATCGATCAATCTCGTTCCACTATATCATTCTAAGGCCATCTCCAATGCATTGGCGCTTCGCGAGGCGCTTCAATGGAATATTCTCCTGTATATTCTGTGCCACATGTGCGAAGCACCACCCAAAACACCCCATACTCTAATGCACCGGCGCTTCGCGAGGCGTTTGGTATGGACCCACAAGTAAATTAAATTTAGGTGATTTTAGTAAAACATTAATAACTTTTAATTTAAAAATCGAATATATGCGATGTTTGGTCTCTATATGAAGATAATTTAAAGATCTACAACTTTCTCAATATAATCAACATCTAACTAAATTAATCATAAATTAAGACATAAATATTATATATAATTTGACCACACGTAAATCGAGAAAAAAAACCACACGGACCCACGTATAGAACAAATTTTTCGACCCTGCTTATGCGTCTTCTCTCTTCTTTTGCCCAAAAAAAATTGTTTTTTAAGAATCGAGTCCACACGCAGAGCTTTGGAGACAGCCTAATTGAAGTTAGCAAACAATATATATATATATATATATATATGAATTAGGGATTTCTTTTATAAATAACCCAGATTAAAAAATTAATTACAAAACTAACCCACAGTTGCAAGATTTTATAAAAATGGCGTACCACATCAGCCTGTCGAGCACTGGGCACTCGACAAGCTAGCTGTCGCGTTGCTCGACAAGCCTCTCATCGACCATAGGCGACGACCAGGGACAAGCCAACGACCAAGTGCTGCAAAAAAGGATTTTAATGGCGGGAGTGGGGATTCGAAACCTGGCCAACAAGGTGGGAGTGACGTAACCAACTGGGCTAAGGCCTTTTGTTGATGTGAAGAGCCTAGCCATTGTAATATACATATATACATATACAGACACACATACACATACATATACATATACATATACACATACACATATACACATACATCCAGAAAATGATGCATTTACTAAATTTAGATGTTGTTACACGCTGGTAACAATATATTAAAATAGCCAACTCTCTTTAGAATAGCAAAAGGCCTTAGCCCAACTGGTTACCACGTTCCCACGTGGTTGGCTTGGGTTCAAATCCCAGCTCACGCGATTAAAATCCTTTTTGCAGCACCTGGTCGCTCGGCACGCGACAGCTAGGTGGCAGGCTATTTTTGTAAAATCTTGTAACTGTGGGTTAGTTTTGTAATTAATTTTTTAATCTGGGTTATTTATAAAAAAAAACTCAGAAATTAGGTGGCGGTAGGGGAAATTTTTTTCAAATAACCAAAAAAAAACAAATTCGAAAAATAACCCAGACCTTTTTAATTTTGCAAAATGGCCCTCTATCGCGAATCTAGACGCGCGAATGATCTTCAGTCGCTAGCCCGGTTAGCGACTGAAGACGTGGCACGGCATAACGCCCCGCTGGCCTAGGTGCCGTGCCACACTAGCATTTAGTCGCTATCCCGACTAGCTACTGAAACCCGCGGCGTTTATGTCGCTAGTCCGGCTAGCGACTGAAACTCTACACCAATTAGAATTGAGAAAATTTTCTCGTCTGGCCGCGGTCGAAGGACTTGTGATGATTTCGCTTGGGAATTAGGACTTATTTGCAAATATTGAGATTGGGAGGGCTAATTTAAGATATAATTTCACACACAAGTGTAACTTTATTCCAGGAGTTTATTCAGCAGGAGTTTCAATGAAATTCGACAAAATCCGATGATTTTGGGATAATTCGAAAACATGGTACTTTAAGGTAATTAGGGTAATTAGGGTTTCGGAAAATGGCGAGACTTGAAACTGAGGCCTCGGATGAGATTTTGAAAATCTTACAGAAGAGAAACTTGCTCAGAATAGTGAATGGGAGATACTCCTTGAATTAGATCGAAGTTTGGAGATGAGATGTGAGTTTTAGCCTTTTTATGGTGCGCGGAAAATCTGAAAAAGGTATAAGCCACGATAATTCTGGGCTGATTTGTGAAAAGGGGCAAGACGACAAAGTTTTGGCATCGGTACCGTACAAGTACATACTAATTTCGCATTTATACCGTGCTTTTGATACCTAGTTTTGTCTCGTTGGTTCGACGCATTTGTACGAAACCAGATGTCTCCGCGCAAAAGATGGTAGGTGCAAAAGCCGAAAAGACTAATCCTACGAAAACTGAAAAGATGAATAGGTAAAGGCTAAAAAGCAGCAATGCAAAGTCATACAAAAGTAGAACAGTAGAAAAGTGCGACAGAAAACCCGAAAAAGTTGGAAACCTAACAAACATGTACGACAAAACTGAAAAGTCCGACAAAAGCCTACATCGCACTACTACCCCCTCCTGCCCCTCTGTGGGGGGGGGGGCTGATACTTCGATGGTGTGTACCGAGAGGGGGGCTGACGATCCCTGACGCGCCGCCTCCTCACTAATGGTGTCTGCGCAAACGGCGGAGACTGGGAAGGCTGTGTTGGCTGCGTAGGCGGCGGAGCATCGGTAAGGAAGCTAGGAAGCAGATGCGTCGACTGCGTAGGATGCTGCTGTGTCTGGTCGAGAGGTTGGCGCCATGCAGGAGTATCAAGCTCTTCATCCGAAGAGCTATCGGCAGGCACGAAACCTATGTGCGGTGGTGGAGGGCGCGACGACGACGGACGGTCCGCTGGTGGCACATGCGGCGAAGGACCCGGCGCCAACAGTGATGGTGGGGGAATCACGGTCAAGTAAGGTGGCAGCAGCACTCTAAAACCGACCAGAATCTAATCAACCTGCCGCTCGACCTCCGAACAATATGCGCTCACATCGTCGCTGGGCATGGTGGGTTCGAGGCGGGACCTGACCATCATGTCCTGTGCACCAGCAAAGATGCCGCCGAGGATGTCTAGCTGTGCACACGAATTAATGCAATTATAGAACGACAATCCATGTGAAAGTAAGGTTGCAAAGAGCTAAGGAAGTCACAGAAGAGTGGATTCGCCCAGTTAGGCGTCAGTCATAGTGGTCACCGATGGTGGCGGGAGGGATGGGCTCATCAGGCGCGGCTGGTGGACCGCCCGCCAATCGGTAGATCGTGCGAGGTCGGTACCAGGACAGATAGGAAAAATGGATGTCGTGGTTGTACGGTCTGTGCTCCTCGATCGTGCGTATGTGGACCCAATCCATCCACTTCTGCACATAGGGCCGCTGCCAATGAACGAAATCGTCCCTCACTCGACCCTTCCTGGATTGCCTACGGACAAAGCAATTAGTTAGTAACGGAAATCATGTATAAAATAACATGTGAATGTAATGCATATTTGACGTACTTGTTGGTGCGGGATCTGTCAAGGAGGCGGCACGGGGACAAGCTGGCGCAGGCCGAACTGGCGCATAATTCGCTCAGGCGAGTAACCCTCAATCATGCGAGAAGACGAGCAAAACCTGGGTGCGCCAGTACACAGCATCCTGAGTACAAAGAGAAGAAAGGCCGACTGGAGCGACGGATTGGAGGTTCGCGGTGGTCCACGGATCCTAGATGACACTGTCGTTGATAAGCAGATCGAAGCCTGTGGCGTACGAAGGATAACAGAGGTGCGCCTGATCTGTGGCCCACCTCAAACTCAACCTAGCCTACCTCCATCCCATCACGGGGCTGTCCCTCGCATCCCCGGCTAAGGCGAACTGATCCCGCGGAACCAGCGGTCGACCGATGGGGAAATGCTCATACGACCACATCTGCAAGAGGATGGCGTACCCAGCGAAAAGAGAGCTGACCTGGTCTCTGCTCGTGGCGTCGCACAACCCCCTGTAGGTGTGGCAGAGCACGGCGGATCCGAAACTGAACTGCGGCACGTGCCTCAGGGCCGAGTCGGCAATACTCCTGGCGAGCTGAACGTACTGCCGCTCGCAGATGTCTCCGTGGGTGCCAGGGAAGAGCAACCACCCAAACAAGTACAGCAAGTACGCCTCAAGATGGCGCCTGAAGACCTCCTCTGGAGCGGCCACGGGGAGCGCATCATCGCGCACTGCACGAAGGTAACTCTGGGGAACTCCCGCGTCCTGCGCAAACCCCCCCGCTGCCCCTACTCCCTTGAAGCGCTGTAGGAAGTCTAGGCGCCATGCAGCTCTCTCGGTGGGCGCTGGGACATATATCTCCCCGCGGATAGGCAGGCCAAGCAGCATGCTGACGTCCTGCAGCGTGATAGTGAGCTCGCCAAAACTGAAGTGGAACGTGTGCGTCTCGGGCCTCCACCGATCCACAAGCGCAGTAATAAGGGCTCGGTCGAAAGGGAATCACCTCGCCTGATCTACCATGCGGACGAATGGCAACAGTCCGGCCTCGAGCAAATAAGGTGCAAACCGCTCATCTAGAGGCCACATCTCACGTGGTGTCCTCATGCCCAAAGCTGGGAGAACGGTGCCCTGTAGAAGGCGTCGAGCACGGTGACGCTCCTGATGGTGCTGTGCAATCAGCTCAGTAAGCTGATGGTCGTCCGCCATACCTTTGTTGTCACATATTGGTTGAGAAGTTGAAACATTCAGTACATAAACAAACATTCAGTACTACTTACAAAAATTCACGAGAAGACATTAGGGAAATTCAGTACAACTCAAGACAAAACATTCAGTAGTTCAAACATTACAACATTACAGTTTTATTTAGGAAAATTAAGTGCAACTCATATAGGGAAGTTGTATTGCTTTACTTTTGCGACGAAGTCGATGCGCCTGCCACCCGCGGGCATCGATTTCTTGTGTGACCAGGCTGCCTGCAAGGGCTGCATCTACGTAGGTCATCTTCACGCTTCGCTGCATCCATATCGTTATGTATCCTCCTGGATTGATGTCGGCCGACATGGCCTACGAGGAGCCTCTTGTCTGAGATCTACATGATGGCATCTTCCGGGGATAGTTGTCAATAGCTTTCCCTCGCCGCAAACCCATTGAAGACACCATCCTAGGTTTTCCACAAGTACTGTAGAGTATAATAGGTTGAGATGTACTGCGTCGGATCGATCCAAGGATCAGAGCAGGCAGCGATGACATGCGAGCAAGGAATGTGCAGCAGTTGAGGCTTGTTGCATGTGCATTGGGCATCTGCATTTGAAATTCGACATTCGTAGACCCGACCAGCCCGCAATGTGCCACGGACATGTTTGTGCCTTAGCCGAACCTCGTACTTCCCGTGCAAACGACTCAGCACTGTGATATCATGTGTCAATGACTTTCTTTTCCGAAATTCGAGGTAATCATTCATCTTTTTGGGTCAGTGTACTAAGGGGTCATGCAGAAGGCTTGATGCTGCCAAACTCCTGCTGTCGTAGTATGCTACTGTGTGATAGAATGTCATATCAACTATTGCAGTGAGTGGTAAGTATCGCACACCTTTAAGGACGAAGTTGTACACCTCGGCCAGATTTGTCGTCATGATTCTGTACCGAGCCCCACCTGTGTCGTGCAGCAACGCCCACTTCTCCATTGGTTTGGGCTGAATCCATTGACTGAAACTGAGACAACCCCGGCGGCTTCCCGCGCCTGTATTGCCGCGATCTTCTGCAGCCCCTCCCTGTTGCAATTCCGCCAACGTACCTTCCTCCAACGACGTCCATATTTGTGAGAACTTTGACTGTTAGTTCTATTTCGCAAACCATTTGAACACGAGCATCAGGCACTTGCTCTTGAAACGACTGTGAAAATTCGCGCCAAATTGTCGAGAGCACCGACGACTCTGCAAGTCATCCCAACTCAACGATGGATCCACTCCCGATTGGATGTACTCTATCGTACTCAGCATTCCTCCATTTCGATCATGAATCAAGCACACGTGCTCCCGGTCTTTCATGACCTCATTCTTCAATGTGCCCAAGAACCACAGCCAACTGCTATAGTTCTCCCCCTCGACCACGGCGTATGCTATGGGGAGAAGCTGGTCATTGGCATCAACAGCCACAGCAGTCAGCAGAGTTCCCTGGTATTTTTTAGTCAAAAATGTTCGGTCAATGCAAAGCATGGGTCTCATGTACCTGAATGATGCAACGCACTGTTGGAATGGCCAGAAAAATCTCCGCAGTACCATAAACCCAGGAATCACAACACCCTCGGAGCCGATTGCCGGCGTATCAACAATTGCGGTGACTGTGCCTGGATTTGCTTCGCATATGCGCCGCAACAGCTTCGGTACGAAGTTGTATGCCTCAACATATGTACCAAAAGCTCCTCCAGCGTCCTCTGTTTAGCCCTCCATGCCTTCGCGTACTTGATATTATAACCGTACTTCTCCGCGACATGTGCAATTATCACTTTCGGTATCATTGCCGTATTTTCCTTTATTACTGAGAATATCAGGCTGCTAACAAAACTGAAGTGATATTTCTATGCTGCTGCACCATGCCATCAGCCAGACATCCATGGTCTTCGACTCTGGTCACCTGAAAGAACGGGCCATCTCATGGCCGAGTGACACGTACGTACCATAGACAATTCTCGACTAAACACCTCACAGTCCACAGGCTCGGATTTGATTTGACCACCCGAAATGGCCTATTTAGTGAAACAGCCCACGTAGTTATGGCTTTCTTTACATCCTTTTTACTCCGAAACAACTGTCCAAGCTGGACGGTTGATTCATTATAGGACCATCACGAACTCAGCTCATCACTAACCACAGCGCTAATCAAAGATGATGGATCAGTCCATTCACTTATAGGATTCTGCTGTTTCGTGGGTTCATCAGGAGATTCATACATTTCTGACGGATCAGTATACTCCTCCTCATTAAAATTCTCCTCCAATTCTGGCAGTTCTTCAGCTGCATCTACTTGATGGCCGCCAAATGGAGTTGTATCTCTTACAGTTTGCAAAGGTACACTGCCAGTTGCACTGGTATTGGTACTGCCACCTGCACCAGTATCGGCACCGCCACCGCCATCGTGACCTCCGGTACAGATATTAGTGCTGCTCTTTTCTCTTCCTACGGAATGGCTGCCCTCCGAACTATGTGCTAAGATTTCAACGTACACTATGATGACTCCAGCACCATAGCCTGGATTTGTCACAAATAGTCCAAATGAACCCCAGGATTTGTCACCTTTCAGTCTCTTCAGCACCCATTTGTTTCCCTCTAGAACCATGCCTTCGACTCTGACATTATCCGTCGCAGCATTGAGTTGTAACAGGTCGACTAACCACATCTTCAAATCATTGAAAGACATTGACTGTGGTTGTCTCATTTGACCGTAAACATGCATGCAACCATCAAGATCATCATCGTTTGCTCCATTATGAATTATACCATCTCCGTAATAAACGCAAACCGTACTGGGTTGCTTCATAGTCTAATCAATTTGTCATTCTGTGTTAGGTTTAAACATGATAGTGCAACGATGCGCAATAACTGTAACGGAGTGTATAATTAGAGGACCAAAATTGTTCAATGCACTATAAAAACATGGTTTTTCAAGCAACAGAAATTTTCCAACACTGCATTTCAGTCGCTATTGGGCTACACGATTTTTGCCTACAACCCTAAAAAATAGCCCCTCTTCCTCTAACTCTAAACCCATGCCGGAAAGACCAACATGGTGAGGCTGACAGCGGTGATGACTACGGCAATGATGCCGCGATTCTTAATCCTAACCCTAACTGATTGACAACCCTACTCCTAACCCTAACAAAAAAATCAACCCTTAACCCTAACCCTAACTGAAAACTAACCCTAACCCTAACCAAAAGACAACCCTAACCCTCAATCTATATATTATCAATCATTTTAATATACGTACTAACAAACGTTTACATCTACATATTAACAAATATTTTAATCTACGTGCATACTAATAAAATTCAAATTTGAAAAACATTACATTTTTTGTCCATCACATACTAATAAAGTATAGGTTCCGCAAATTTTTTAATCTACGAACATACACTAATATACAGGTTCTATAAAATTTTTTAACCCATCACATTCACGCATTTACCATCCGTATAAAAATATAATCTAAATCATATTTAAATACTACGAGTTAACGATCTAATTAATCTAAATATACGAGTTAATTAAAATATACTTCAGTGAACAGATTTGACGAACCTTCAAAAACAGTTTTTCTCCTCCTCTTTCTTCTCTTCTCCTCTTCCTTCTCTCTGGTAATTTCTGGATTTTCGGAAAAATGAAATGACCGTACTGTGTGAAAGCGACGCGCGGTGTTTAAATACAGTTTCAGTTGCTAGCCGGGCTAACGAAAGAAACGCCGCGGGTTTCAGTCGCTAGCCGCGCTAGCGACTGAAACCTGGTGTGGCACGGCACTTGGGCCAGTGGGGTGTTGTGCCGTGCCACATAATCGTGTGTCTAGGTTTGCGTTAGAGGGTCATTTTTGCAAATTTTAAAAGATCAGGGTTATTTTTTGAATTTATTTTTTCTTTTGGGTTATTTGAAAAAAAATTCGCGGTAGGGCCCCACGTTACGCAGAGACTGAACGTGGCGCGTACGATGCATCAATCAATCAATCAATTACTCCTACCTACCCACTGCACACCAATGAATTGCCCTTGTTTGCTAGATCTGTGCAGGATAAGATCTCACGCGGCGTAATAAAATATGCAACGTGCCTTTCGTCTCGGAAATACGTAGCACCTGTTCGCTAGCGCTGTGCCGACTCCACTGCAGCGCTGCCGTACACGCGGTATGAAAACGCACCGCGCGGAAAAGCTGTATCGAGCAGCGGTGCATGGTATCATAACCAAAGTTGTCGCTCTGTTAACTCGTCTGGGAATTGTAGCTATCTTTGTTATTTGTCTCTTATATATCAAACGCAAAAAACTAATTTCTATCTGCTGTGAAAATCACACAGTATGTTACTAGCAAGGATTTGCTGAGGCGCATGATGAGTCTATAATAAAATCTGCCATCTTGTTCATCTGCCAAGCCAAGCAACCACAGGAAAGCACTTGAGCTAGCTAGCTAGTGGAGTAGCAGGATGGGAGAGAGCCGCGGCAGCATCGCCTTCTTCGCCACCTACAGGCCGCCGGTGCCACTCGACATCTTCTCCTGCCCGGTCCCGCCGTCCTCCAGGCAGGACGAGCTCCACCTCACCGACGGCGTCTCCTACAACTACAACTGCCGCCCCATCCCGCCGCCCGCGCTCAAGGCGCTCCTCAAGCGCCCCAGGCTGGCCTCCGACGGCGGCGCCACCGAGGCCGACGTCGACGCCGGCCGCGTCTCCGGCCTGCTGTTCGTCTCCGAGAGAGACGACAACCTCGAGACGCTCTACGTCGCGCTACGCTTCAATGCCGAAAACAAGGTGAAGGTGTTCGGCCTGGCCGACATCTTCGGCGCCGCCGACTTCAGCACCACGCGCTTGGAGGACAGCGGATGCATCGGCGGCGGCTACAAGGTGGGGTCGCGCACCGTCGACCACTCCCTCATCTACGTGTCCACCAAGAAGCCGGTGCAAGAACGCCGGAGTCCCTGGACCGTGGTGTACAAGACCAACCTTAGAACCGGCAAGACGGAGGAGCTCACTCCAAAAGGTTTACTAGTTGATTAGCAAGCTCAGATTTCTTCCTTTCTCTTATCATTATTTGATCTAGCTAGCTAGTTGCACTGTGGATATTCAGGGACATTCGATTTGAGCCCGGCCGTGTCACCGTCGGGGAAGAAGGTGGCGGTGGCGTCGTTCCAAGGGAAGGGATGGGAGGGCGAGATCGAGGATCTACAGACCGACATCTACGTGATGAACGTGGAGAAGCCGCCATTGGAGCGCAAGCGGCTGATCAAGAACGGCGGCTGGCCGACGTGGGGCAGCGACGACGTTCTGTTCTTTCACAGGAAGGTGGGGGAGATCTGGGGCGTGTACCGCTACAGCATCTCCAAAAACGAGACCGTGCGGGTGACGCCGGAGGCGTTCGACGCGGTGACGCCGGCGGCCATGAGCGAGACCAAGGTGGCGGTGGCCACCATCCGACAGAAGTCCAAGTTCAGCGACGTGCGCGTGGAGGCGCAGTACCGGCACGTCGAGATCTTCGACGTGGCCGCGCCGGGAGGGCAGCCCGTGCAGATCACCCAGAAGACGAGGCCGAAGGCCGACCACTTCAACCCCTTCGTCGTCGACGGCGGCAGCCGCGTCGGGTACCACCGAAGCAGAAGCGACCTCCTGCAGAACGGAGACGACATCCCGAGGAACTTCCACAAGCTGCAGTCCCCGGTGAAAGACGTCGGGCTGCTTCGCGTGTCGGGCGTGTTCCCGACCATCTCCAAGGACGGCTCCAAGCTGGCCTTCGTCGACAACGAGTTCAAGGCCGTCTGGGTCGCCGATAGCCAGGGACTGCGCATCGTCTACGAGGTAACGTGCAGCTTGAGCTAGCAGAGAGGCTCGAGATTTGTCACTCCTGATCTTGTGCTCGCGCGTGCAGACGAAGGGCCCTGACAACATCTTCGCGCCGATGTGGAACCAAAACGCCGGCAAGGACATACTCTACGTCTGCATGGGCCCCTCCTTCAACGCCGGCAAGCCGCTGGAGATCTGCGCCATCCCCAACGCCTCCAGCGGCGCACGCCAGCGGCGGCAGCTCACCAAGGGCAAGTTCAACAACGCCTTCCCGTCCAGCAGCCCGGACGGCACCAAGTTCGTGTTCCGATCGACGAGGGACGGCGGCGACAAGAAGCACAAGAACCTGTACATCATGGAGGACGCGGAGGTCGGCGAGTACGGCGACGGCACGGTGACGCGGCTGACCGACGGGCCCTGGATCGACACGCACTGCCAGTGGTCCCCCAACGGCGACTGGATCGTCTTCTCGTCGACGCGCGACAAGCCCAGCGGCGCGCCCGAGCTGGACAACGGCCTGGACCCCGGCTACTACGCGGTCTTCGTGGTGAAGGTGAGCGACCCCGCGGTGGTGATCAGGGTGGTGAAGAGCGGGGACGACCTCGCCGGGCACGTGAACCACCCCGTGTTCAGCCCGGACGGGCGGAGCATCGCCGTGACCTCGGACCTCGCCGCCGTGTCCGCTGACCCCATATCGCTGCCGCTGTTCATCCACTCGGTGAGGCCCTACGGGGACATCTTCGCGGTGGACATCGACCCGGACGACATGGGCAAGAACAAGGACGTGCGCAGGTTCCACCGCATCACGCACAGCCGGTACGAGTACTCGACGCCGGCGTGGACGATGTTCGCGACGGACGACCCGAATTCGCAGTGGAACGTGGTGGTGAAGAAGGACGCGTACACGCCGGCGTGCCCGTACGCGCACCCGGACGGAGGCGAGAGCTGGCACATGACCGGCCACCTCTGCATCCCCAGAAGGTGCTGCTAGTGGAGCAGCTCTCTGCTTAGGATAATAATTAAGCACTTGTTGTGCTGCCGCCTGCAATTTAATTACAATAAATCATCGCTAGCTTCTTGTCACCGAGGGCCTGTTATTTCGAGCTGAAGCTTATCGGCTGAAAGTGCTTATTTGTTTAAAGCTGAACTCCGAGAGCTTCGAAAAGCGGGTTCAAGTCGGAAATTAATAGTTCGAAGCTTATTTGATAGATTTTAGAAGCGCCTTCGAGATAAAGAAAACAGACGTAATAAGCCAAAGCGTTTGGATTTAAGCCCTAATGAATAAGCCATAAGCTTAAGCTACAAGCCCGAAAGAGCAGGTCCTAAATCAGAAGCTAGCAAGGGCTCTGTTTCGTTTAGGGCATTACCGATGGTAGACACTACGTAGGTGGTTGATACACTCAATCGTGACCCTTTATTCCCTTTGATCCAATGGTCTTATTTAAAGTTGGATCTGGTCCTTGATTACCTCTGCAATTAATCTCTGCAATTAAAGTTCATGAAGTTGGTTCTATTCAAATTTAAAATGTTGAGGACACATGTGACTGCATAGAAAATTAGGTTAAACTACATATGCTACTATTTTGATCAATAACATCCAGTATTATGTTGCTTCATCTATTCAACATATAATTTTCCCTATCAAAGAAATCTGAACATATCACAGAAATCTATTCAACATACAATATTTCCCATTCCCCCGCCTCCAACTAGAATCCGTTGAAGAAATTTTTAATAGCTCCAAGTTGATGAACTTTGTCTGCCCTCAAGAAGGTTATGGTAAGGTCATTAGCATGGTGTGTCTATTGTATTTTTCCTTTTATTGACTACAATTTTTTTAAAAATTTGAATGTAATTGTACGCTTCGTACAACATATAGTTGCGAAAAAAATGTGCATTGCACATGCACGCTTACTATCACTTTAGAAACTACACAAGAAATCAACCTCCTAATGCACAATGTCCATGGGTGTGCCCAGTAGTAAATTTCTCCTCCTATATCGACATTCCGCCTTGGTGGGTCGTGGTTTTTCCCGCAAAAGTTTTCCACGTTAAATTTGTGTCTCGTGTTCATCTATTCTGCCGTACCATTTATAACACAAAGGATGCACATGTAGGGGTGGGATTGGGTCAAATTGGCCCAGTGGATCGATGGCCCGCCCCCATAAAAACGGTCCATTAGGACAATGGGCCGGCCCCTAAAACTATAATGGGCCATCGTGCATCGAGATATGGACCCATGTCCAAGCCCTCCTGTGTTATGCATATGCCTTACCGTCCATTCTTATATGAAGGATTCCACTGGCGCTATGTTGTTTTTGTCTTACCGTCCATTCTTTTCTTTCCAATTGCCAGAAACAAATGATCTCGGCATGAGCATCTCCAGGGGGTGATGCAAAGTAAAAGATTCTGACTTTCGGCCTCCTATCCTGACCGAACAAGTGCTTTCTAGCACATATACTACTATGACTCCACACTAGGGGCCTGTTTGCAACGCGGGGATTTTGCGGGGAACAGTTTGGTTTCCGTTAGAAATCCGGAAAAATTTCCGCGTTCCAAAGAGATGGTATACATGGAAAATTAACCATGAAGTGCCAGTTGGAACGTATTGAGGAATAGATGGTAGTCTCCCTCCTTATAAGTTCATGCAATTACTCCATTCACTCTATTTTGATCTTTTTCTCGTTGCTACTGCCAAGTTTATTTCTCGAGAAGATAAGACTAGCCTGGAGGCGACACATGCATGTACCAGTAATACTAGTAGTATTCTCTTTGCTCAGAAAAACAAAAAGAAGCTAGGCTACTGCAAGATGATACTCCACCAGTCAAGCTGTGGGCTGTCACTAGGGTTCAACTTTTCGCTCAAAATTAGTCATTCCACGGCAGAGGTGAAAAACTGTTGGACGAAACCGACCCGAATTCAAAAAATTCAAATATAAAACAGGAAAGTTCACAAAAATCCCTAAAAATAGTATTGATGTGTTTGAAGCATTTGGCATAAAATTTTCTTGAAAAAAATAATTTTTCGAGTGGATTTTAAAGTTACCCGTGCATCCCCCATATGAACATTTCGCCGAACAGCTGGTGGACGTGCCACGCGTGTCGGTTTTCACTTCAAACGGAGTGAAATTTCGTAAAAACCTAACATTTTCTCGCTAAAACCTAGCGAAATTTCGTAAAACCTAGTGAAATCTCGTAAACTTATCTAAATTTCATAAACCTAGTGAAATTTCGTTAAAACCTAGCGAAAATTCGTGAAAACCTACCAAAAATTTGTGAAAATCTAGCTTTTTCGCCAAAAAACATCAAAATTTGCTAAAAAACCATTCAATTTCGAAACCGAATCCGAAGTTCACAAATTTGAATTTGAACTGATTTCAAGTGAATTTCATGAATTTTGAGCGAAGTTTCGATACCGCTAGGTGCGAATTTCGACTTGGATGAAACACTGGCTCTGTCATAGTCATTAGGTGAGTTAAGGTGCGACGGTAGGTCAGAGATTAGGTAGTAGTAGTACTCCCTCCCATATGCAGAAATTTTTTTATTAATAACCCAAAGCAAAAGGATAATTTGAAAAATAACCCACAGTTTGCGAAAATTGCGAAAGTATACCGCCACCTCATCTAATCGCGCCTCACGACCGCGACAGGAAGGCGCCGACAACATCTCGCGCTTGACGACCGCGACGTGTACTAGAAGGCACCTCTCGCGGACCACGACCACGACAATGGATTATTCCTCAACCCGTGCGCGACAAAAGCTGGCCGGGGTCTTTTCCATCTCTCATCTGCGACCGAAAGCTGGGCTCTTTTGTCGCATCTCCCGCACGCAACAGTAGCTGCTGTCCGTTTTCTCGCGAGATTTTTGTGTTTTCGGCCAGCATTTAAGCCCCCCTCCGGTCACTCTCTCTCATTCATTTTACACTCTCCCACACTTGCCCTACTTCAAAATTTCTATGTTTGAACCAAATTTTCTTCAAATCTAGTCGTTGTTTGAAGTCAGTGCAGTTGAAAAATTTGTAGCTTGAAGAAAGATCTTTCAAACGTGGTAACTTTCGTTGAAATGCGATTATTTTGCTAATTTATGTGCTAACTTTTGATTAGTAAATAAGTTGATGTTAAAGTTAATATTAGCTGTTATATTTACGTTAGATGTTAATTAAGTAGATGTTAACTAAATAGATGTTAAAAGCTTATGTTTAAAACACCTCTTCTATGTTTATGTGAGTATTTATAGTAGTTTAATCACAGTTTTCTTCTGCTTTGTAAATCTTTCTTATGTTAAAGTTTTAGCATGAGGTGGAAAGTTGGTGAAACTTGATCAGTAGGTGAATGTGGGTATTTGGTCATTATACTGTAGCATTAGTAATTTTCTCAGGTTTAAAATGGTCCTTGTACTGTAGCATTATATTGTAGCATTATTCTATCATTTTATGTGGCGCAAAATTCTTTTGACCTAATTCTAAATACAAGGGTTTAGTTGAAATTTTCTCGAGATTTCATTCAGAATTTGTACCTTTCCTATATATCCCCAGAAAATAGAAAGCTTTTGTAAAGTGAAAAGGAATCAAAGTGAAAGAATTTTGGTCAAAGTACTGTTCATTTAGTGTATTTTTAAAGGTATTTTAGTAATATTGTAGCATACAATCATTAAATACTAAAAATTTAATTATTTTTTAGGGCTTCCATGAAAAGGGGTCTTTTGTAAATAATCTCTTCATATACATGGTCATTTTTTTAATAATAATTATAAAGTTTTTGCCACATGGGCCTCCTTGTAATTTGATTCTCTTTTTTATTCAATAAGGCTTTTCTTTTCATGATGCTATTAATTAAGGGGCTAAATTGTGATTATTCCTTTTGCAATTAAATCCTAAATTGGTGAACATTAGTAATTAGGTTTATTTCAATTTTTCATAATTTTTAGAAGCCTCTCTTGTGCATAGTTTAGCTTTAGATTTAGAGCTTGTTCTATCATTTTATGTGACTCAAATTCTTTTGACCTAACTCTAAATACAAGGGTTTACTTGAAATTTTCTCGGGATTTCATTCAGAATTTGTACTTTTCCTATATATTCCCAGAAAATAGAAAGCTTTTGTAAAGTGAAAAGGAATCAAAGTGAAAGAATTTTGGTCAAAGTACTGTTCATTTAGTGTATTTTTAAAGGTATTTTAGTAATATTGTAGTATACAATCATTAAATACTAAAATTTTAATTATTTTTTAGGGCTTCCATGAAATGGGGTCTTTTGTAAATAATCTCTTCATATACATGGTCATTTTTGTAATAAAAATTATAAAGTTTTTGCCACAAAGGCTTCCTTGTAATTTGATTCTCTTTTTTATTCAATAAGGCTTTTCTTTTCATGATACGATTAATTAAGGGGCTAAATTGTGATTATTCCTTTTTCAATTACATCCTAAATTGGTGAAACATTAGTAATTAGGTTTATTTCAATTTCTCATAATTTTCAGAAGTTTCTCTTGTGCATAGTTTAGCTTTAGGTTTAGAGTTTGTTCTATCATTTTATGTGACTCAATTCTTTTAACCTAATTTTAAATAAATGCAGGGTTTGTTTGAATTTATCCAAATTGCTGTACTTCCTCATATTATAGGTTTCTATATGATCATGCAATGAAATGCAAAAGAATTTGAAATTTAAAAGCTTTTTACACATTAAGAGATTTGGGGCATGACAAGTGACCAGTTTGAGTCTCACTCGGCCAAAACCAACCAAAACCGTATGCAACTAGACCAATTTGACCAGTTCCAAGCCCAACTCGCTCAAACCGACCAAATCCGAGTACAATTCGACCACATCCGACCACTAACGACCAGTTTGCGCCTCCAAAATTGACTTGTGCTTGAGCATGACACGTGGCACAATATAAACCGTCCAAAAAATCCATCAAACTGCCAAAAACTTGGTCGTGACCAAATCGGGCTACTTTTCGACCGCGGGCAAGTTTTGTGTTCGAATGAATTGCCTTTTTGACCGTGGGCGCGTCTTGTGTTCGAATGAATTGCCTTTTCGACCGCGGGCGTGTCTTGTGTTCGAATGACGGCCCTTTTCGACCGCGGGCGCCGATTTTGCCGCGAAAAACGTCACGACCAGGATTAAGCTCATGTAGTAGTCGACCAGGAGTGTTTTTCTTGTCCCTTTGGCTTTCTTGGTCGTTGGAGGATAAAAAGTGGTCGAATTGAGCCCAAATTTGGCAGGACTGTTCCCTGGAACATTGTGAATACAACAGTGGAAGCAACTTGTGAAAATAATCAAATTTTACACATAAAATGTCACATCAAGGGAGTTTTCAGCACGATATTTGCATGTTTTGAGGGTAAAGTTAATGGTCTTAGCATATAATTTTGTCTTTATTCCTTAATTCCAAGATTTTAATTATTTTGTAGGACTTCTGTGTAAATGGTATTTTTATAAATATTTCCTTTAGTTCATGGGTCATTTTGGTTTTTCACTGCACGAGCCTTCTTGCAATGTAATTCTTTCATTTTTATTTCATCGAGACTTTTCTTTTATAGTAATAATTGGCTAAGAGACTCAATTGTGAATATTAATTTCACAATTATATTCTTAAATTGGTAATTGGATTTTCTTTCAATTTTCCATGATTTTTAGATATTTTTGTTGTACATAGTTTAAAGTTAGGTTTTGAGCTTTATTTTATCATTTTATGTGACTCAAATACGTTTAACATAATTCTAAATAAATTTTAGGGTTTACTTGAAATTTACTCAAGATTTCATTCAAAATTTCTATGTTTCCTATATATACCCAGAACATAGAAAGTTTTTGTAAAGCAAAAAGAATCAAAGGGTATTCCAAAGAAACATACTTTTTTTAACAATATCGTCATGCCTGTTTTGATTTTTGAAAACCGGCATTATCCATAAAAAAAATGCTAAAAGTTACAGATTAAAGAGAATGGAGCAACCCAGAAATTACCTATAAATATATTGATTATGTTAACTATGCGATTTAAAAATCATCATAATATGTTTACTTATAATTGTTACGTAAATATGTTCCGTAGGGAATGGAGCAACCCGAAAATTTTGCATATTTTATGGCGACGGTTTGATTCGTGATGGGTCAAACGGTGTAGATATGAGTCATTGCAAATATATTATGGCCGATTTTAACATACATAACACATCTTTCACGGATCTTAAGTTATGCATACTTAGTTTGTTTTGGCAAGAGTGTAAAACATGAGACAATTCAAGTAGAGGGGCTCATTGTGAAGGAGACAGCCAACGGCCCATACTGGGTGTTGCGCGAACTGAAAGAGAACAACTTGTGTGGGTCGTTTGTGAGGAGAGTGAAGGACCCTTATGGCGGTTTGGGCAATCGGTTTTTTGTTTATGTCCAGTTCTGCGACCTAGAACAGCCGGAGGGTGACGTTGGAGCCGGCCCTAGTAGCGACGCACGGGTGGGAGAAATGAATGCACTGAGTCCGCCACCATTCAGGGCTAGTGACTGGTTAGAAGCTTTTTGCCACACACGTGTTGATGTGTGTGAGTTCTTGGAGGGTCTTGGAACTATGTCCGATGAAGATGACGAAGATGACTTGACAGACTCCGAAGCATCTGAAGACTCTGATGAAGATGATTTCAGGACCCCTCGACAATGGATTGATGAATCTGGATTTAGTTCGGCAGTGCTGCCGACGGACCAAAACTCAAGATGGTTTTTTGAGCAAAGTAGCATCCAGCTTGAGCAAGAGTTTCGAACGAAAGAAGATGTGCAAAATGCTGTGGCTAGATGGTCTCTTGCACTCAACCGACAGTACAAAGTGGTGAAGTCTACCCCCAGGTTATACGATGTCGCATGTCTTACACCAGGCTGCGCATGGAGGGTTCGTGCCATGCAACCAAAGGATGACATTGGTTTTGTGGTCACGAGAGTTAACGCCCACACATGTGAGCTTACTGAGGCATTGGACAGCCATAGAAATATGACTGCGGCATATGTAAGCAACATCATCCAGCCCGCAGTGCGGGAGAATGTATCGATAATGCCAAGAGAGATCATCAAGCAAGTGGCAGATCGATGTAGTTATCGTATCAGCTACAACAAGGCATGGAGAGCAAAGCAAAAATCAATTGAGGACATGTACGGCACATATGAGGATGCATACAACACATTGGTGCGGTTGCTTCGAAATATCACACTAACGAACCCAGGCACATTTGTGGATATGCTCGATCAGACAGCTGTTGCCCCGGATGGCAATACCATAGAGAACACAAGAGTTCTGCACCATTTGTTCTGGGCATACCCGTAGTGCATAAAGGCATTCACATGGTGCCGGCCGGTGTTATGTGTGGATGGCACATTTTTGACTGGGAGGTACAAAGGGACACTATTGATTGCCGTTGCTGCTGATGCTAACAATCAATTGCTTCCATTAGCATATGCAGTTGTAGAAGCTGAGAGTACGGAAAGTTGGTTGTGGTTCTTGGTGAACGTGAAGCGAGCGGTTTTAAAAGATCGTGAGAAGATCTGCATTATTTCTGATCGACATAAAGGCTTGCTCAGAGCCATTGAGATCATGCAGGGCGCTCCCGATCCACCTTACAAGTGGGAGGACGTGGTGAGCCGTTGATGCATGCGACACTTGCAGCCAACCTCTTCACCAAATTCCGGAGCAAACAAATCATGGACCTATTTAAGAGGCTATACTCGTAGAACCAAGTGAGCAAGTACGATACTATCTTCGAGAAGCTCGAGGAGTTGACACTGAAGTACATAGCTAATAAAGGGTCCGGGGCCGGCGATGGGGATGCCATAACCAAATTTTCATAGTGGATCAGCGACAAAGAGAAATAGAAGTGGTCGTTGCTGCATGACGAGGGTGGGGCAAGGTACGGCATCATGACGACAAATTTATCTGAAGTTTGTAATTTTGTTTTGAAGGGGGTGCAATGCTTGTCATTGACCGCGATTGTGGAGATGACATGGTATCGCACTGCGCAATATTTCAACAACAGAAGCCTTGCTGTCAAGATGCTGGTCGATGATCGATCCATCTAGAACCTTACCGGACGTGGTGCAGGAATATATGAATTTTTGGATAAATAAGGCCCAGACGCATGAGGTGGAGATCATCAACCGATTGCACAAGATAATTTCAGTTTGACTGCGCTAGAAACGGGTTAACGGCCATCTCAGAGCCGACAGGGTACACGAAGTCATTCTGGGGGATGTTGCGGAGTGCACATGCAACAAGGCCATGTTATTACACAAGCCATGTTCGCATGTCATTGATGCATGTGCGGCACTTGGTATAAGCCCATCTCCATACCTTTCTGAGTTCTTCAGCCTTCATTACCTTCAGCAAACTTGGAGTGGTATTTGGAGGGTCTTCATGAAGGTTGGTGATTACAAAATAATTCCATCTAGTGAGACCAGGTGGATCCCACCTTTTAACCTCAGGAGAAAGGGACCTGGTCGTCGGAAGACGCGTCGCTTGCACAATGACATGGATGAATCACAGAAAGCGAGCACTCGAGGTAGAAAATGCTCGATTTGCAAACAAGCCGGGCATACCAGAAAGAATTGTCTACATGCACCCGGCCCATCCACCTAGTATTCACACATGTAATAGTGACGCATAAAAAAAGTTATTATTTTATGTAACATTACAGTAGAAACGACCAAAGGAGAAATTGAGAAAATCTCTTTTCTGTCGCCGCTCCAGAATGGAAAACGTGAGGTCGAAAATAGGAACAGGTGATTCTCCTTCTGTCGTGGCTCCAGAACGTAAAAGATTCATCTCGCTGGTCAAAAAAGGAAAAGGTTAGTCTCAAACCCACGATAAGTGTCTTCTCGCGGCCGACCAGGTTAATCTCGCAATTTCGTTAAACTGTGTGTCATTTCTCAAATTAGTTTTTTGCTTTGAGTTATTTATAAATTTTTTTCCCCATATGCATCATCCGTTTCGCGCGTCCATCCAGGTCCATGTGCCACTATTTGTCTCTTCACAGAACAAAAATGAAATATTCATTTTATTTTATTCTTGCTGGCCTGCGATCTGCAAGTACATGTACGTCCATATGATATAGCTAGGGCTAGGCTGGATCTTCCAGTGTCTCCAAAATATAAGCATTTTCTGGGACTAACCGATGAACTCGACAGGGACCTTCCCACGTAGGTAACCACTTCCCATACCGATTGTCCCTAGACCCAATCGGCAAAATGGTTTTCCAAACCAAATCGGCTTCATTAAAAGATTTAGAAACCACCTTCTTGTTGTAGTATTTTTCCACTCGAATTTTATTCCTTTCAATCTATTCCAAAGCTTTCAATTGGCTTTCAGTCAGATCATCTAAGTAGTCAAATATTAAGTCCTTATACTCATTAGCTGATAATTCGTCTTGTTTGCTTATTCACAATGAGTCGATATCAACCTTAAAAGGCAATACGGCCTCTTGTCCATACACCAGCTGATATGGCGACACTTTAGTTGCACCATGACATGCAATCCGATACGCCCATAGTGAGTCTGGTAAAGTGTTGTGCCAATCTCTAGGCCTATTGGCTATTTTTCTTTTGATCAACTTGATCAAACTTTTATTGGATGCTTCTGCTTGTCCATTAGCTTGGGCATAATATGGTGAAGAGTTCAACAATTTTATCCCAAGGTTTTGAGCAAAATTTTGAAAGTCATTGGACATGAACACAGTACCTTGATCGGTTGTAATAGTTTGTGGTATTCCAAACTGATAGACAATGTGTTCCCTCACAAAGCCGATTGCTTCAGCTGCTGTTACCTTTTTCAGTGGCACTACTTCAACCCACTTTGTAAAATAATTAGTAGCCACCAATATAAACTTGTGCCCCTTAGAAGATGGAGGGTAAATCTGGCCAATCATGTCGATTCCCCAACCTCTGAAAGGCCATGGTTTCACAATCGGGTTCATAGCTAACGTAGGAGCCGATTGTACATTGCCAAATTTTTGACAATCCTGACATCCCTTGTAATACCTGAAGCAATGCTCCAGCATCGTCGGCCAATAGTACCCAGTCCTCCTAATCAGCCATTTCATTTTATGAGCCGATTGATGAGTCCCACAAATTCCTTCATGAACTTCACCCATCACAATTTTGGCCTCCTCTTGGCTAAGGCACTTTAACAATAATCCCTCCAAAGTCCTTTTTTATGGCACAAAGATCCATCAAGCAAGACATATTTCAATGCCTTACGCTTCAATTTCCTGTCAACCTTCTTAGATGGATCGGCTAAATAGCCGATGATCTCTTGCCGCCAATCTTCTGCATCCATTAACACTATGTCCATTAGCTCACTTCCCTCAAGCCGATTGACCATTATATAACCAGATGCTTGCTGCGCAAGCGAGTTGGCTTCACTATTTTGCTCTCGAGGGATATTCTCAATCTTAAAAAATTTAAACAAGCCGATGATGTAAGACATTGACTTAGGTAAACGTTTAGGATTTCATCCTTGCATTCATACTCTCCAGTAACCTGTCAAACAACCAGCAATGAATCCCCATAGGCTTCCACAGCATCGGCTCCAACATTATTAAGTAACTGCAACCCTTTGAGCAGTGCCTCATATTCTGCTTGGTTATTAGAGCACTCAGAGCAAATCCTGAAAGCAAACTCGAAGCAAAACCCTCTAGGGGGAACCAGCAATAAGCCGATCCCTCCTCCTCGGCTGCAAACTGAGCCATCAAAGAACAAAACCCAAGGGGAAATATCGACCAAGCTAACAGAAGAATTGGTCCGATGTTCTATGATGAAATCGGCTAATACTCGACCTTTAACAGCTTTAGCCGATTCATATGTCAGATCATATTCAACCAGAGCATAGGCCCACTTACCAAGTCGTCCCTTCAATATAGGAGCTGATAACATATGCTTAACGATATCGGCTTTGCAAATTACTTTGCATTCCGACGACAAGATATAGTGCCTTAACTTGGTGCATGCAAAGTATAAACATAAACATAACATTTCAACTGGGGAGTACCTTGTTTCAGCATCAATCAACCGTCGGCTTAGAAAATGACCTTCTCTTTCCCATCAACCTCCTGTGCCAACACAGCTCCATTTGAAAATTTTTCAGCTGATATGTTATATTTTGATTTCATGCCATAAAGATCATACTCCTATAGTAGTATGATTGCAATTTATTGCTAAAAATCGAGTTGATTTCAAGCATATGCTGTCACTCGAAAATTTATGGATGACGTGAAAAGGTGGAGGATATTAGGCATGTGAAAGAGGTTTATAATAGGAAGTTTTAGCAATTCCTATTAGGCACTCTCCAACCCACCGGCGCTTCGCTTGGCGCTTCAACAGAATATTTTTCAGCATATTCTGTGCCACGTATGCGAAGCACCATCTGAAGCACCACCCTTCTCCAACCCACCGGCGCTTCGCTTGGCGCTTCGCGAGGGGCCCGCACATACATTATTTATTACACATCAACAAATTGATAAAATAAAATTCTGATAATTCGAAGACAACAAATTAAAATAAAATTGTTGTAAATAACAAAAAAAATTTTAAATTATTTTTATTGAAATGACACACAGGAAAAAACATGACATATACTAAATTAAAATTCGGCAACAGTCGGCCGTTAACAACCGCACAAACAACTACTCGTCGGTACTGTCGGCCCCGAAACGCTGCCAAATGTGCTCGATAAGATCTCGTTTCAGTTGCTGATGTGTTGGGCGAGCACGGATCGCATTATTTCGATCTAGCATATGTTCGAAAATTGGCGGTGCACTGCTGTGGATAGTAGGCGGTGTTACGGTTGATGTGCCTTGATACAATTGAGTGATTGGGTCATGAGAGTGCCGCTCATCCTCGATTATCATGTTATGGAGGATGACACACGCTTTCATAATATTGGCAAGAGTTGATCGTTGCCAAAATCGAGCGGGGCCGCGGACAATAGCAAATCGAGCTTGCAACACCCCAAACGCTCGCTCCACATCTTTTCTTGCCCCTTCTTGATGTTGTGCAAACAATCTGAGTTTGTCCGTTTGGGGCAAGGGTGTGGTCTTTACGAAGACAGCCTACTCGGGGTAAATACCGTCGGCGAGGTAGTACCCCATATTGTACTCTGTCCCATTAACAGAGTACTGAACCGTAGGAGCTCGCCCACGCAACACATCAGTGAAAAGGGGGGATTGGTTAAGCACGTTGATGTCGTTGTTGGATCCGGCGACACCAAAAAAGGCATGCCATATCCACAAGTCTCTGGACGCGACCGCTTCAAGTATTATGGTGGGGACTCCTTGATCACCACGGGTGAATTGGCCCCTCCATGCAACTGGGTAATTGCGCCATTCCCAGTGCATGCAATCGATGCTTCCCAGCATCCCTGGGAAACCTCGGTCCTCTCCTTCGTGGAGCAGACGCTGGAGGTCTTCGGTAGTAGGTTTACGAAGATATTCCTCGGCGAACCGATCGATGATTCCTTCGACGAAATTCTCCAGGCACCGAATAGCCGTCGACTCTCCGATGCGTACGTACTCGTCGATGGCATCGGCGGGCGAGCCGTACGACAACATGCGCAAAGCAAAAGTGCACTTCTGCAATGGAGATAGCCCCTTTCGGTTGAGGGCATCTCTCCTCTCGGTGAAGTACGGGGACCACTCCCCGAGAGCTTCGACGACTCGCAGAAAGAGGGGTCTCCCCATGCGGAATCTTCTGCGAAACAACTAGCTGGGGTAGACCGGAACATAGGCGAAGTAGTCCGCGACTAGACGGTTATGACTGCCTTCGCGATCTCTTTCGATGTACCTTCTGCTACCTCCTCGGCGGCGGTGCGAGGTACCAGCGTCAATGCTAGCTTCAACATCAACAAGAGCTTGCTGCAGATGGGGTCCGATCGTCAGAACGGTTTTTGCGAACCCCGTCGCGAACTCTTCCATCTGGTTGAGGCATTCGTCCTCAGCACTACTTGTGCTTGAGCTGGACGACATTTTTTTAGGGTTGGTTGTGAAGTTGAGATCACCAAGAACGGAGGCTTCAGTTGTGAAGTTGAGATTACTGAGGTGTCAAAATGAGGGCATAGGGGTCCAAATATATAAGGGGAGAAGCGAATCGATCACATGAGTCGGCTCCAACGGCTAAAATCCAAAGGAATCGAGCAGATGTGTCGGCTCCATCGGCTCCAACGGCTAAAATCCAAAGGAATCGAGCAGATGTGTCAGCTCCAACGGCTAAAATCCATAGGAATCGCGCAGATGTGTCGGGTCCAACGGCTAAAATCCAAAGGAATCGAGCAGATGTGTCAGCTCCAACGGCTAAAATCCATAGGAATCGAGCAGATGTCTCGGGTCCAACGGCTAAAATCCAAAGGAATCGAGCATATGTGTCAGCTCCAACGGCTAAAATCCAAAAGTACCGATCACATGCGTCGGCTCCAACGGTTAAAATCCAAAAGTACCGATCACATACCACAGTGCAAACAGGTGAATCAAAAACGAATTAAATTAATAGTGCAAGTACAATTTTTGAAATGAAAAATACAATGTTCGGAGTGCTAATTATTCTTCATATCCTTAAGTTGCTCGTTCATGTATTCTACTGCAGCCGCATGCGTCGCCTTACGATCATCCGAGAAATGGGATGTATCCATCCCAAGTAGTTTCGTCAACGACTTCATAAATGAAGCCTTTTCTTTGCTTTTGGCCATCCCCTGCAATTTATCAGCTACAGCAAGGGCTTTGTCGGCCATAGTAGTAAGCTCGGCGTTGGCTCAGCTTATGCGCTCTAGGGTCTCCTCGGACGCCGACGATGTCTGGCCCAGTTTGCTCTTACCCTTCCGCTTCTGCTTTGCCGCGTCCCTCCCTTGCGGTCGCGGAAGCTCAACGGGGACATCCTCGTTGTTCGACGACGACGTGTGGGTACCTTCTTCGTCGAGGCGAGCCCTTTTCGAAGAATCGAAGCAGCTTCGGCACCACTTCGGTTGACCACGTATGGCATTCCACCAATGCTCTAGGACGAATGGATGACCAACCTCCTGCCTGTACATGTCGCGTGCTTGCGACATCAACTGGTCGTCCGAACGACCACTTGCGTAGGCATCCCTCAACCTACAAAAGATGCCATTGAACTGAATAATTTTCTTATTATTCTTTTGCCAATGGTCTTTGCAGTGCCTGAGGTCTCGTCTACGATTGGACGGACTGCTCGCGTTGTATTCCTCAGTGACCTTCGACCAGTACATCTCGCATTTTTGGTTGTTCCCATCGATCGGGTCGATGGAGTTATTCAACCATGCACTGATCTGGATAAATAAATAAAAATTGTTTTAAATTTTTTTTCATAAAACCGTGGAAACAAATATGCGTTAACAAAATTTAATATTTAAATGAACACTCACGAGTCGCATGTCGTCCTGTTGCAACCAGAGCATTCGTTTACGTGGCTGTCCAGCGTTGTCGTCCTCCACGATCACGACCGGGGGCGTGCTCTCAGGAGTGGTGGTATCCGATGAGAGGGTGGAGCGATCATTTCTTCTCGGTATTTGCGGGGGCGACATTTCTGTAGGGATGGTCGGAGCTCCAACCAAGTGAGGATTCTGGCCGTAAAGGCCGTAGGGGGGTTGTGCGTAAGGATGCCCAGGCGTGTACTGCCCAGGATATGCATACGAATGTGGTTGGCTGTATGGAGGGGGTGGACCCAATGGTGGGTAATACATCGGGTATGGGGGGGGTGGACGTTGAAAACTAGGCGGATTTTGGCTGTTTGGCTCTTCGGTGTTGGCATAATCTATATTTGGTTCGCCAAACCAATTGACATAACCGCCGGGGGGATTGCTAGCCATTGAAAAAATTTTCGGAAAATATTGCGGGAATGAGAGTATGGAAAGTGTATGGTATGTGGTTGTGTTTCAGTGAAAATGAGGTCAAGTGCTCTCATATTTATAGGAGGAGGAACACAGAATTTTTCTAGATTTTTTGGTGATTTTTTGTGATTTTTTGTGATTTTTTATGAATTTTTACACTCAAAAATGAATAACATAAGTCTAACGGCTAAATTAAACGGCTAGAAATTAAACGGCTAGAAATTTGGGTGGCTGACATGTGGGACCGGCTCAAAAAACATTCAAACGGCTAGTTCTTCCCTCTTGCACATCAAACAGAGACTTACATGTAGGCCCTCAATTTGACCGGGCCCACGCGTCAGCGAGAATTAAAAAAACTGGCCTCGGGTGCACAAAACGCGTTAAACAAACTGACCAATTTCCTCGGCTACGCCTGCACCTCATACCCCTTCACTGACATGTGGGCCGAAATTGAAACTGGGCCCACTTGTCAGTACAGGGTTTGCGAGGGTACGAGACGCACGCGCGCGGGGAAAGCGGGGCCCACAAAACGCGTTACCGGGCGTCGCGTGATCTCCAACGCGCGGGGATTCGCGGACGAGGCGTCGGTGGGGCCCACTCGTCAGATCCTCACGCATGCCGCTTCGCGAAGCGGTGCCTCTCTCCTCGCGTGAATTTTTAATTAATATTTTCGCGTGGGGCCCGCCTGTCAGCGCTTGGATGCGGCGGCGTTGGAGACGGTCTTAAAGGCATATTGATAAATCAATAGGTCATTTTGGGAGATAATTGTATCACTAAAGTTTGTATCTAGTTGATACGGAAAAATTATTTATACTATTGTCAAGATCTATGTGGTGAATAGTTGATTATTATATTTGGCAAGATGTTAGTCGCTATCATGCGACATTAATGCACATGAAAAGTTGGCACTACCTAAAGTTGTTGCATGTGTGCATTATGACTGAAGTCATATTCATTTGTTTGAAACAAATGACTCCCAAATTAATTGATTATGACTTATTAAATTAAGATGATCATGGCATAGTTGACACTGTATAAGTGCACACTGAGATGTGTGCATAATTGTGTCATTGTGCATTTAAGGCATACGAACTACCACTTATTTAATTACTTTGTTTTGAAAGAACAATATTCTAATGCAGATTAATTTTGGTCATGTTAATATACCAGTATTAAATTTATGCTCATATTGAGCATTCGGAAATTTATATTATGTTGGTAGCTATTATATAGTAGTCATGACCATGTCGCGTTAATTATTGACCCAATTTGATTGAAAATTTGGTCCGAGTAATTGAGTCAAATAATGGGCAATATTATAATAAACTAGACTATGAAATAATTTTTTCGATTTTAGATCCCTGTGCGGGTTTCTTGTCACAGCTTATTATCCAAAAAAAATGGGATAGCCCACTAAATATGGGATAATGCAGTTTTTCATGTCACTGCATTGATAAATGTCTAACTCATTGCATATAAATCAGACCTCTAATTTGTTATTAATGCGTGGAATCAAGCATTTCCCATGTAATATCAACACAACAGCATACAAATTTGGGCTATTAGAGGATTTTGGATCAAAAATTCCATTAATCCTATGCCCATGAAAGGGGATTTTGGAGTATGTTGTTAATAAAGATCAAATCTCGGCATTAGGGGGGAGAAATGCCCATAAAATTGGAATGCCATGAGATTTTCCCTGAAAAAGGATCGAGGAAATGATCTTTATAATTGAAGATTCACGCACTGATCAGACTAAACAAAAGTTTAGTTGATTCTCTTGTATAGCTGATACAGAGAGCATGCCAGATGTCATACTCCTAAAATGGGTCGCTAAGAGTGGAATACCCCGGGATGAATAGTATATCCATCTTTGAGAAATTGACTTATTGGTCAATGATCTAAAATATGCGGGGACGCCTGCGAGTGTTAGATTTAATGACTTAAGTCAATAGAATACTAAATATAATACTCCTAAAGAGAATCATCATGAAGATGATGATCCCAGCTAAGTGATGCGCGCATGTTATAATGCTGGGAACATGGAACGACCAAGAATCTTCGCTTGGGAAATGACGAAGTTCTGGTTAATAATGAAAATGTAATCAGATATGAGGATATGAGATATGGGAGAAACATTGTCGACAAATATTTGACCTCTAAAGTTGCTAAAGTACAGATCTGGAATCAAAGTCCATGGCATATGACACAAGAAGTGCTCATGTCGGGTCTCATAGAAGCAACTGAGGTTGAACCATAAATAGCTAAAGTCTTGGAATAAATTGGTCCAGACCTGATAGGTCATTACACAAAATAATGTGGTGATGAAAGCTATGGTTCAAGTGTCTCTAAAAGAGACCATTACTCTCCCATTTGAATAATGTTCCATTTTATAATAACTCTGGCAAATAGCATGAATGATATGTAGTAAATGGATTTTGAAAATTCTTGGTGAGATCCTTAAAGGATTCACGGTTTCTCAGGAAAAAGAAACAAAATCGCGACATATGTATGAAACTCATACTTAATAGACTCTTCAAGAAGAAGAGCATCTTTCTTGAAGAAAGAGTGTATTATGGAAGAAGGATACTTTTCGGAAGAAATTAAATTTCCGGAGACTAATTTTTCTTAAAAGGAAAATTTTGTAAGAACGGCATTTAAAGTTACCTTCCTACATGTTGACATTGGATCTTCAGAATAAAATGGTGGATAACCCACAAGCATCTCATACATAATGACCCCGAGTGACCACCTATAAAATGTAAATATGAGAAAAATCTAAATTATTTGGAATTCAGGACGTGCACTACAAAAGTTCAGGAAAACCAAACTAACCAGTCACATTCCATTCCATATCCTTTCTTTAATAGTACCTCTGGAGCAATGTAATCAGCTGTACCCACAGTTGAATAAGCCTGTAATTTTCATGAAGATAACATGTATCAAAAAATGCAGAGCCAAGGCCATGATAGGCACATAGTACTGCTGCTCTGGTGTGAAACAAAGGACTGCATTGTTATTTGGTTAGAAAATTTCTGCTAACATTCTGTCATGGTTTGTAGAAAATCGTCCGTCGCCACCCGTGAGTGAACTATCATAAACAATTATTTTATATAACTCACATACGATTTATCTGAAAGCCGTCTATGATGTACTATTATTAGAGACGGTTCTAGTTCTGAAGTATTTATGAAATAGACTATTTCATACAATTTTACTTAGAACTGTCTTGTGATAATATTTCAACTTTTCCACACACACCAAATTTGAATTGCCCGCTCGTCTCATTTAAAATAGAGGACCACGACTCTCCTCCTCCATTCAATTTCTCTCTTCTCACTTCTCCTCTCCTCTTTCACTACTCGAGCACGATGCTGATGTGTGTGATGAGAAGGTGCAGTCACGGCCCCGGCGCTGCCTCCTAGCTCCCCCGAGCCTGGCACGTCTTCGACCATGCATGGGACGCTCCTCTAGCTCGGCATCATGCAGATCCCCTTCTATGACCATAGCGGTGCGTGGCTCTCCTCCCCCGACCATGGCACCGTCTCATCCTACGTCCCCGGAGCTGCCTCCTCCCCCGACCGCGGCGTCGTCTGCTCTCACGACCCCGGAGCCGCCTTCCTGTGCTCAGGTCTCCCGCTCCACGTCTTTGTATGTTTTAATCTCAAATTTACTATGAGTTGGAAGAATCCAAATCCTTCTAACATGCCAAATTTACGATGACTTGGAAAACATACCAAATTTATCATGCCACAGAGACCTATTTTTTACCATGACTTGGATGATCCATGTCATAGGAAAATTTAAGATGATTCATATCGTAATAAAAATTAGTATGTTATCCTTCCATATCATAGTAGAATTATTTAATTTAGATGTG